>CM074433.1:6355000-6955000 GCA_037101425.1 Elopichthys bambusa | reverse complement strand
CTCTCACAAATGCTCCCAAATATATTTTAAGGTTGCAAACATTAAATTTAGGGAGCATATGCGACTAAAATGGTCGCAATTTCAAGCCTTGATGCTGCATTTTTCCATTATTAGGCCACTGAAAATATTTAATATTCATCAGTTTGAGTTTGACAATAGTTATTTTTTACATCAACATTAAGTGCTAAAAACATCTGAAATTAAATACTAGAAGTCATTCCTAAAAATCTTACTGGGTTACATTATCTCAGTCACCACTCCAGTTTACATTCAATTATCTTGTGTGTCACCTAAGGAAACAACCAAACAAACAAATAAATAAATGTCCAGAACAACAACATGACTAATTCAGGTTCTGAAAACGAGACAAATACTCACAACTTTTGTCAATCTGTAGATTTCCATTAGAACACGACACGTCCACATATGCTCTCATCTCACTTCCAGTATTCCATCCATCTGTACAGTTTAGTCTATACTTGTTAGAATGTGCTATATAGACCTTTTCTGTAGGGAGCTGCAGATTGTACTTCTCAACTATGTCATTAATTTCACAAGGTCCTATGACAGAGACATCATCCAGTGAAAAACCGTACAAAACAATTAGAAATTTGTTTCACAAAACAAAAAAACAATTATATATATATATATATAATGACACTCACTCAGACATTTTGGAGGAGCCTCCCATATTCCATCCGCACACTTATAAGATTCCTGTTGCTTGTCCAGTACATAGTAAGACTGGCAAGTGTAAGATACCTCTGTAATCACTTTTTTTTCTGTACTCTTGATGATGCTGTAATCTCCATGTTGAAGATATGGAGGTGGTGGACAGATCCCACCTAAACAAATAAAAATATTACATTTACATACATTTTTGAGCAGAGTTTAGTGTCCGTGATTTTACTTGGGGCAGCTTTGACAAAAGTTTCTGTGCTCCTGAATGTTTCTGTGTTCAAAGTATGATCTCTGGTCTTTGAGTGACTGTTTGTGTGTGTGTGTGTGTGTGTGTGTGTGTGTGTGTGTGTGTGTGTGTGTGCGTGCACGCGCATGTTTTTGTGATTTATGAGGACACAAATTTGTATAAAGACATGGGTATTACACTGGTATTATGATGTAAACATGAAATATGAGGACATTTCATGAGTCCTTATATTTAAAATAGCTTTAAAAACATACTAAACAATGTTTTATTAAAAACGTAAAAATGCAGAATGTTTTCTGTGATGGGTAGGTTTAGGGGTAGTGTAGGGGATAGAATGTACAGTTTGTACAGTATTAAAACCATTACATCTATGGAATGTCCTCACTTTGATAGCAAAACAAACCTGTGTGTGTGTGTATGTGATTGTGCTTCATTAAAGCAGCACATTAATAAAGAACGGTGATTAAACTGACTGGAACTACCTGTGCTTTACACTTTTTGAATGTACACATTTACCCAAACAGAATCAGGTATTCAGACATACCATGTTATATCTGTATATAATGATGACTACCCCTGAAAATACACTAGTGAATCATGCTGAAATGAAGATTGTTGTCAGGGGCATGTAGATAGAGATGCATGACGCATGACGCAGAATGACCGATATACAGAGACTTTAATTATAGCAGGAAATATATACCAAGAAAAAAGAAACTGGGAACAGGTGTGCAACAATCAGAAACCACAGAAACAAACTATGAACAAAAACTCAGACAAAACAGTGACAGGGAAAACCATGACAAAGAAACAGATCAGGACTATGAAACTGAGGGTATACACTTACACAACAATAGGTGCGTTTACATGGTGCATTGTAATCAGTTTAAAAGTCCAATCAGAATGAAAATGCTCCACATAAACACCTCAATTGAAATAAAAATGCCCAAACTGAATGAAATTGTAATCGGTTTGAGAGGAGTGGGATAAACCTTTCTATAAACCGAACAAAATAAAAATTCTGCCATGTAAACGCGTTAAACCGATTACTTTGCGTGTACGTCATCACGTCAAGAGGCCAGGGCTTGTCAGAATGCACAATGGTGGTGGCAAAATTAAACTGGAGTAAAACTGAAACAACATATTTATTAAATACACGTTTTTCCTTTGTGTTTTTTGCATACAGATGACAACATTGTCAAAACAATCCCCGTTCACACATATTATGCGGTGTTATGCTGTCAGTAGATAGTGATTTCACTATGTAAAGAAGAAATACACGCCTACGGGTTTCAAAGTGCAAGTTCTTGAAAATTATACCGTTATAGTCTCTGTCTCTACAAAAATGCGAATTTGTGAAAACGGTGACATCATGCTCATGCGTATTACATGTTCAGTCTATAGGCGCGTAGTGTTTCTTTACAAAGAGACATCGCCAACTACTGGCCTGGAACATTTTTTTACTCGTTTTCACGGATACGTGTGAACGGAAATCATTTTGACAATGTTGTCGTCTGTACGCGAAAAATGCAAAGGAAAAAACTTTTCCGTTTTAAGTAAATTATTGTCGACGTGCCCTAAGGGTATGTTTAATTGACAACAACGTTTTTCCTTTACGTTTTTGAAAAGTTTCATGTACAGACAACATTGTCAAAACGATCCCCATTCACACGGAAACACAAAAAATGTCTGAAAATGCTGCATTATGCTGCTAGGCCAGTAGTGGTGATGTCACTTTGTAAGGAAACACTACACACCTATAGAATGAACACGTAATATGACATCACCATTTTCAATTTCAAATTCACATTTTTTTTAGTTTACATGGAGACAACAAAAGTAGTTTTGAAAACTTGCACTTTAAAACGTGTTTTAAAGGTTGTGTTTTAAGGCCCCGAAAATGGCATTGTCATTGAAATGAATGGCCAAAATGTATAAAAAAGTTTTTCGTTTTTATTTGAAAACGGTGTTCTGACAAACAAGACATGAACGTGACAACTGTATCATTGTAATACTTTTTGATGCACCCATAATCCACATTTGGGATTGAATCATCATAGCTCAAGTTGGATTTGCTGCTGGGTAATTAAATGTGAATGCAAGATTTTGTGGGGACTCACTTTTGCAGATAAACGTTCCGTTCCATTTTCCATTTTGACACATCAAAACTCCTCCTGAATTTTCATTGTACGGTTCATTGCACTTGTATGTCAGTCTCTCAAAGTTGCTGAACACAGTTTTCTCATGTGACAGTGTCACAAATCGCAAGTTCATTGTTGGTTGGGAACACTGAACTGTTCCTAGAGGAACAATTCAATTCAAAGTATTATATGAAAAATACTATTAGTTAATTATAAAGATTTCAAATGTTTTTTTGAATGAATACTTTGATTCTGATTTATAGGAATGTTTTTCCTAATATAAATACAATCCTGTAGTCGATATATGTCTGTACCTCCACATTGTGGATATGGGTAATTCCACCCCCCATCTGGTTGGCATTCAATTGCCCGTTGGCCGTAAAAATTCATGTTGACATTAGTGCATCGAAAAACTAAGATATGCCCAGGTTTATAAGGTGAAGTGATGCCTGGATGTCCAAATAGAATTTCTACATTTTTGAGTTCTTGCTCGTGACAGGTACCATCTGTATATAACGAGAGAATTTATTTTTGAATACTCAACAATATATTAACAGTACTCCAGTGTCTTTTTATAAGAGTACTATTTTTAATATAAAACTTAATATAAGACACATATATCAGCTATTTAACTATGACTTGGAAATGGTTTATCTAATTGTCTTACCAGTTTTTCATTAAAAGTATCTTAACATTATTGTAACATTTATGATACAATAAAATCAAAACAAACAACAAAACCACATCAAGCTGTAACTTTCCAGTGCAGGTCTGTATGTCTGTCCATTGGCCCTGGGAATCACAGGTGATTCGTACAAGTTCCTGTGGTTCAAATCCAGGACGACATTTATATTCTATTCTTGACGAGATTTTGTACATTTGGTTCTGACCTCCCACAATCTCTGCATTTGGGATATTTGGTGGGTCACACATAATTTCTAGAAAACAAACATTCACATAATCATAGAATTTCTATTAAGTGATTTTGTGAGTAGTGAAGATTTTAATACTTTATAGCAGAACATACCAGCACACAGTGGTTTTGGTGTCCACCCGTCTCGTTTGCATGTGGCCTGGTCTGCCATTTGACGATATCCAGATTCACAATTGTAGGATCTTTTTACATTCAAATTCAGATTTCCACTGAAGTAATATGTGGGTAGATATACATGCTGGTTGTGTGGAACTTGACATTTAATCTCTGAAACAAGACTCACATGCTTTTGATAATGTACAAGGAATTCGGCACCAAATCCAGAAGTGTTTCTCTACATTCTTACCCTCACAAGTTGGCTTGTAATCCCACTTCCCATTATCTGTGCATGTAAATGTTTCCTGCTTGTAAAAGATTTGGTTTTTGCCAGAGCAGGTCACTTCCACCGTTTCTCCAGCTTTGAAAATTGTTTTTCCCTTTGGCATGGTTCTTACTGCTCCAGATTCGGTCAACTCAAGCTGGCAAGTTCCTGTAAAGACAGTGATGCAACATTACCAGTTTTGTATAGCAAAAAGTACTGTGGCCTAAAGAGCTCAAACTACAACTGAAGAAAACACATGCAAATAGAAAAAACACCAGCAAATTAAGAAAGCATCTTCATCAGTTTGACAATACATGTGCTGCAAATACTCACAACGCAAACCAAATAGAAACTATTTTCACACATTGACTGCATTTAGTTGCATATTAAAGCTGGACTACATATCTTAAGCTCTGTTTACACTAGAGGTCTTCTCAGGTCCTAAAATCTGTACCCGACCAGAATCGACCCGAAACATTTTTTACTCGAACCCGTCGTGCATAATTTTTTTTTTTTAAAGAAAAACACAACCCAAGGCAGACCTGATAAAATTAGACCTGAGTCCAACCCCACCCGATTGACGGCATTTAGCCTAGCCTATTTTCGATCCTGACTGGACCTAAACATGAACGGCATTGATGTGTGCACAGCCTGCAGCCCCACAGTCAGTCAGGAAAAATCCCGGTGTCCTGCTGACTAATTTGGCCACTGCTCCATTACTTTTATTTAGCCTATTTATGGCTGTCACCCTAGTCTATGTAAACAGTCACATGTCATCACGTGATTTCTCAGGACAGATATTTCAGTGATATCTTTCAGGGAATATTCTGGTCCTGGTTCATTCTGGTTGCCATTTTATACCTATGAACACATGCATTTAAACTTTTTAAGTGGAAACAGTGTCAAATCAAACAGGACAGATTTGAACTTTATAAATTAGTAAAGACAACAGAGGGGAATAAAGAAAACTTTTTTTCTTTTTTTTTTTTTCTTTTTTCACATTTACCCTGTCTTGCAAGTATACTTCACTGTTGCGCTGTAAGTATAATCTCTCCCCTCTCTAAGTTTAAAATAACCATTTGGTGTTTCCCCTGGGTGACCACACTTTTTCTCTGTAGAAATCAAACAAGTTTTAAATGAGAGGAAATGATGTGGTCATCATATTGACAATTTTCTTACTTGAGCAGCTTTGTGCAATGAACGTCTGCCACCATCCATTTTTACACTTTTACCTATAAAAGCCTATTTAACCTGTCATGCAGTTCACGTTTACTGTTTCATCATTGTTGTATGAAGCTTTCGCAACTGGTTCTATGTTTTTATATAGCCTATAATATCCAATCGAAGACATTTTGAGAAGCACAAACAAACGCACACAAGGACGTACCAGTCAACACTCTTTAAAACCACTTTTTGTCATTTAAAAAGTGTTAGAAGTGTATATAATATGTACAACATTCTACATAGTAAAAATAATAAACTCACCTTGACCTTGCACAAAGGTAACAGAAAATAGGAAACAGGAAAAGCAGATGATTTGTACAGGAACTCTCATTTTCAGCTCACAAATGACTCGCTTTGTTTTCTGGTTTTGGTCTCTGTTGTATGATGGGGAATCAAAAAGTTAATCATTTACTTAGTCCAAAGGAGGACTTTTTTTTTTTTTTTAATATGCCAGACTAGCCTACTCCATGGCTGTGCACAAGAAATATTTTGACTAAAAGAACGTTTTATCTGATGTTTACATTTGTCAGTTGGACACACCAAAAGACTCTTAAAGAGAAATCAAGCTTCTTGATTCACATTTTCATATTACACGATAACAGAAGAGAAAGCAAAGGGCAAGTTACAAAATAATTGCTGTCTTCTGTTATCTATATGTTTTCTTTCACTTTTTTTCATTGATTATGACTAATGGCACCAGAAAGTATTGTGAGAGGGCTTAAATTCTCCCATTATACTGATCATCCACACCAAATAAACATTAAACTTGTTGTATCACCCGCTGTGACGTATTTCCAAGTGAAACGGAATATTGAATAGAGGGCAGGGTTTTATTTTAGCGCTCCTCCTCTCCATCTCTTGCTCATAGCAGACTAACGGTCAAAGGGGAGTGGTTTAAGCGTTTTCAACCCAAGCCGTCAAACTAATGTCATTAGAGAAGGGGCACCGTTGCAGAGGGGAGGAGCATTTTCAGATTTTGATTAAATATTACGAAGCCAAACTATTTTTTTTGTGTGGATTGACTTGCACAGATGAATTGTTCACCACAAAACTAGCAATTTGAGCTAACAAAATAAATAAGGTCAATTTTGATTTCATGTGTACTTTAATATATTTTAAAATGCAATTTATTTCACTGATTTTCTAGATCATTACTCCAGTCTTCAGTGTCACATGATCCTTCAGGAGTCATTCTAATACGTTGATTTGCTCCATGTAAACGCACCCTACTTTTTTTTCAATGTTTTTTGATGAACTGTAGTTATACAGTAGAACAGAAGTTATTTGAAGTTGAAAAAGTTTATAAATGCCCCTACATTCTGAATAAAATACATTTCTTTAAAAAAAAAAACACCTTACTGACCCCCTACACACACACACACACAATTATTATCATAGAAACATGTAAATGTACAAATTTGTACAATTATTATTATTATCCATGTTGCATTTATAAAGGTCCCCAAATATAATGCTAATTAGTTGATTAACTATGAGGAATGCTAATTTGTGTCTTCTCTGTTGTTGTAGTACTTTAGATCCGCCACTAGAAGGCAGAAATGACCTTTGGAATGAGCTCCTCAGAAATTGTCCTGATGCCACAAGAACTGACAGTATCTGAGCCACAGAAAATAGCATGTCATAAAATGTTTCACAGTTTATACAAATATGTTGTGAATGTATATGTCCTCTTATTGTGTAGATTTGAAAATGAACTGTAATATCCACAAAAAAAAAAAAACTCTCCTAGGCACTATTTAAAATTAGTTTTGTCAGTCTGTATTTACTTTTGAAAGCCTATTGAAGAAAAAAATGTTGTTCAATTCTCAAGATGAAAGCAAGTTCTGCCTTTTTTTTCTCATGGAATATTACTGAAGAGTCGTTTTAAGTGTAATTTTTAACAATGAAATCCTAGATTATATTCTATTTGTCGGTATGACTCTACATTTCTGCACTTAAAAACAATGGCCTAAGTAATGCACAGTAAGGCCAAATGCTAAATGCATGGCGAGATTAATTGCTCCATCAATGTCTAGGCAGCCGTAGACATGGGAGGTATTTGCTCACTGTTTGGGCTACGATGGTCCTCGGCATCAGGCCCGCTCTAAAGGTTTCCTTTGGCCGGAGGCAAAGTGAAAACTCCTGCTTCGCTCTCTGCCATAAAGGTAAGAGAGAATAATGGGTGGGTGGTTGACAGATGACCTACATTAGACACCGCCACGAGAGGAGGAGGAGACAGAAAATGAAAGCGAGAAAGTATTTATGAGCTGCGCTAAAGGACTTTAACACACCTTTTTTGTACACAGCTGCATTCATCAGCCATTAATGAACAGCAGAGAGGGGCAGGAATGCAAATTCAGAAGCGCGATGCATCCTCCATTCATTTAGATAAATGAAAAACACAGTGCTGGCGCAGGCCTCGAGGCCATCTCTTAGTCACCCTCACAGTCAAGTGCTCTCCAGCGCTGTTGACATGGAAGCTTGTCATTAAAGTGATATCAGAGACCACTATGGGTCAGTGGTCTCTCTGTGTGCTCAGAGGCACCTCTCTACAATCTGATTTTGCACATTGGATAAGCCCATCTTATCCATAGCAGTTATTTTTACTTTTTATGTTCATTGTATTTTTAGACTTTGAATAGAATGTTTTGTGTTCAGTAAGAATGGAGAAAAACAGATCGGTTATCTGGGGCTGTCAGTTAATATATCCACCAAAAAGGAGAACTCTACAAAATGGCGAAAATTGCTATTGGATTTATGAAGTTATGACCAGGAGTGATCTTTACACAGGTCTGCTAATGTTTTCTTGAGATGGGGGAGTGATAGAATGTCGGTAACCAAACAGTTAATGGGCCCCATTGACTTCCATAGAATTTGTTTTCCATACTATAGACGTCAATGGGGCCCATCAACTGTTTAGTTACCCATATTCTTCAACATATCTTCTTTTGTGATCAGCAGAGAAAACAAACTCATACAGGTTTGGAACAACTTGAGGGTAAGTAAATGACAATTTTTTCTTGGAAAAGAACAATAAAATAACTTTTAAAGGGGTGGTTGATTATGATTTCACTTTAACTTTAGTTAGTGTGTAATGTTGCTGTTTGAGCATAAACAACATCTTCAAAAGTTACGATGCTCAAATGCAAAGGGAGATATTTTCTTTTACAGAAATCGCTTTTTCAGGACTACAACAAATGGCTGGTAGAGACTACAACAAGCTTCTTCCCAGGTTAGTGACATCACAAACCCTAAAATTAATATAAACTCTGCCCCCGGGAACACGCAACAAAGGGGAGGCCATGTTGGGCTGCTTTAGAGAAGAGGACGAGTTGTTGTAGTGGAGTGTTGTTGCCATGCCGTCATTTTACGCCTGACTGCTTCACAAACAAGGGTCAATTCAGTGCTGGATTTACACAAAAGATTAACATGATGGCACATGCTAGTCGATGAGTTGAATCAACTCCACAGCAACTACATAAATGTATCCACTAACTGTTCAGAAATGTCCAGTTGCATTCTAAAAGTTGTAACTTCTTCCTGAGTCTCTACATCAGTGTCCGACTCCGGTTTGAACAATGTATGGCTGAACACTGTTACTGACAATCGTCATTTTGGCTGCATGAGATTCTCCAGCTTTGTTGTTGTTGAGCAACTGAAGCGTGAGCTGTTAAAGCTCCGCCCTCTTCTGGAAAGCGGGCCGGGAGCAGCAGCTCGTTTGCATTTAAAGGGATACACACAAAAATGGCTTGTTTTTGCTCATACCAAAATGGGGCAAATTTAACAAGCTATAATAAATTATCTGTGGGGTATTTTGAGCTGAAACTTTACAGACACATTCTGGGGACACCAAAGACTTATATTACAACTTGTAAAAGGGGCATTATATGATTAATAATTATAATAATTTTATAATAATTAAATTATTATACAATAAAAATAAATTATTATTAAAAATAAATTAACCACCTATGTGCTATCAGAAACTCACTCATGTATTTTTACATATACTGTGTCTGTGACATATATACAAATGAAACAGCTTCTGGAACAAATAATGTACGGCGGGGCTTGATTTTGTCCATCGGGAACTGATTGGATTCTTTGAATGGTTGCGGTTTGCTATTGGTCGATCTCATGTGAGTGACAGTTTGCCCCCCCCTCGTGCCAGTAAACGCATCATCAGAGAAGAGGGGATGTTATTTTAATGAAAGATTAGGAGGGACATGAATTAAAAAAATAATGATGTGCAAGTAGGCTACTGCAATATGCAGAAAAGAAAAAAAAAATTCAATTCTGATTTCATAATGACTTTTAAGTAATTGTGCTTTTCTTTTCAGTAACAGCCATGATATTTCAACACCGTCATCTAAACGGCAAAGACGTAGGCTGGACAATTTCCCTATTTTTTGTTGAAAACATAAATTTGTATCCTTTTTCAAATTTCTACCACTTCTGTAGCTTTGTTGTTTTTTTTTTTTGTTTTTTTTTTTGTTTCTAATTATTTGCTTAAACTATGATGGTTTTCATGCTTGTCATCACAAACTTAACCTAAAGTTCATAATGATGTCATATGAATCATGCTAAGCTAACCTCACTTAGATCTAACAAGGCTTTTTGCATCCACTGCTAGAAATCAATGATTCTCCATGTCTCTTCCTTACCAAGAGCAATTAGTTCCAGATCGTTTTCTGATTGCCCGGCGTTTGATTTATCGAAGTGTCATCCATGTGTTGGCTAACTGTCTTACAGCACCCCTCCCCGCCAATAGGCCCTGATTGGGCCTAGTGCTAACTATCCAATCACAATCACCATGGAAACAGCAGGTGCATGAGGAAAGCTGCTCGTAACCTGGCTGTTTTGCACAAACATATCTTGATAGCTTTCTGTTATTGTTTTTTTCTTTTTCTTTATCTCAACCTAAACATGCAACAGAGAGCCAACCCCCCACCCCCCTCTCTTTTACAAATCAGGAATTATATAAATTATTACACATGTCAGTGTCTTTCCATGCCCTGTAAATTGGGATTCAAGGTGAATAAACTAAAGGAATTAAATATTCATATCCTGATTAGCTATTCCCCTCATTCAGAATGAGGACATGCATTAAATATGCAACAAATGTCTTGGAAATAGAGTGGAATCAAAATGAAAGATTGCTTCAAACTTGCAAGTGTGGCTTCTTTCAAATTCACATTTGATTGCTGATGCATAAGGTTATAATAAAATGTTTTTTGTTTTTTTTGTTTTTTTCTTTTCCCCTCACAGCATCTCATATGCTTTTTTTCCATCTGTGCTATTAAACTCAATTATTAGGTCACATTAAATGGAAATTTTATTCTTTTGGGCTTACTAAAAACCCCTCAGTCAACCTACTGTGCTTGATGTGATCAAATTGTTCTCAGCAATGTGGAGCAATAAACAATGACAGAGCAGCTGTTCAAAGGATCCATTCTCATTTCCCTCCGCGGTGCGGATCTAAAGCTTGAACACATACTTTTTTTAGCCACAACCAAAAGAGTTGCTCTAACCAACCATTAAAACAGCAGTTCAATTTGAAATTCAATCTGTCCCATTTGGTCCATTTGCATTCCACACTTCTCGCCACTAGGGTAAAAGTGCTTGACGGGTAAAAGAAAATTATTGTGAAAATGATCCACTTGGATCCGGTTTGATCCAGTTTGGTTGTTTGATGAGCGTGCAGGCATTGAAAGTATATTTGGCTAAATTTAGACCATTAAAAGTTGCAGTAGCATTCAGTAGTATTCACATAAGATCAGCAGAAACTTTAAGCAGAAAAATATCCTTCTGTCTCACAATGACAATATATCACATTATATAATATCATAATATAACATTATTTCACATTATAACATCATAATATCACATTTTTTTAATGCTAAAACTATTACCACCACTGTTGTTTTCCCTAGCAGCCTGATTTGAACAGATTACATAGAGGGCCATCTGACAGACCTTGATTCTAGGTACAGGAAAAAAAAAAAAAAATTCACACGCCAGTTGCAGCTAAACAGGCCTGAACTTCACACCAGTAACGGGAAAAGCAGCAAGCGTGAAAAATGCTATGAATAATGCACAGAGATCTGTTGGTACTTAGAGGACTTAGAACACTTTTGAGTGAAACGTTGCTTTTTTATGACAAGCAAAAGAACATCTTAGTACAATCAGAAACAGTCTAAGCCAAAAATGGCTTCCAAGACAACCCAATCTCATGAGAAAGCATAACTATTTTAGGAGGAGGCAATTTTGTATACATTTGAATGATGTGATTTGTATATAGAAATGTCAAGTCAAGGCAATGATTCATTGGTGTTAATTTCGGCTGTACAGCAGCTCTAAAAGAAAACGGAGTGTTTATTTATACTAAGTGTAAATAGCCTGTCTTGTTGGAAAAGGCTATTTACACTAACTCCACCCACCAATGTCTGGTTGGGCCACACAAGATAAAAAAATGTTAAAAAGACACGCACCATTCAACATTTGCAGTGACATAGGCCGTAGGGAGTGTGGCTTGTGAAAGTAGCTTTTGACATGATCGACCCAAGTTCGAATCCACCTTTTGCCGAACTCGCTTTTCTCCCTTTTCCCATCATATCAGATCAGAAAGGCATTTATTTTCAATAAAATTAAAGAAAATATTTGAAAAGTGGAAATAAAGTGCCTAACATTTAATAATAAAGTGTATAATCTGATTGGGGGGGTGGGCGAGATCTGTTCTTCCAAATATTTTCCTTTGTGTTCAGCAAAACGTAAAATAGTTGCCATATTTTTTACAGTTTCTTGTTTTAGCTGTTTTTTGAGTCAATATTTTGTCAATTTTACTCGGACTAATATGCCATCTATCCTCAGTTGACAAGAATGTCATTTTAGTTGATAAAAAGATAAATTAAACATTTTTTAAAAAAACATTTAAACATTTTAAAAATCACTCATACTTGTAAATAACAAAACATATGAAAACCTGATTTAAATCTTTTATTATTCTTACATTGTGCAGTTTTTGATATCATTTTGTTGATGTGATTAACAGAGCATGTGCAAGTTTGGTTGCAATTAAAATTGTTTGTAGTGTTGGTTTAATTCCCAACATGGATGGAGTCCATGAAGTGCAGCAACATAAACACACACAGTGGGAGTTTCTACCTTTTGACATATGTAGCTCCTGATACACACGCACATAGTGGCTCTTATAGCGGATTACTGTCAAACCAGTTGACAGCTATGTGTCTGCTTACAGCATGTTACAGAGCATAAGAGAGATAACTGCTCTTTGAATGTGATGCTGGCCTGCTGAGCAGTTCATTGGGCTTCCTGTCCCTGGGGCTTTATGGTCTGTAGAATGAAAAAAATTTCATCTTGAGATGTACCTACTCAAAGCTGTCAGCAACTGTTTCACATTTTTGTTTATTGCTGTCTTTAAAGCAGGGCTCTGAACCGGTTCAAGGAACAAAACGAAAACCGGAAACGAACGAAATTTTGACCGGAGCGTAACCAGAAACGGAAACAAATTTAATCATTCTGAACAGAAACACTAATTTGAAATGTCCATTAACTGGTTAATAACGTTATTTTGTTGTTCGGTTTAATATTTTGATTTGGCAGTCAACCAATCACGAATTCAAATAGTACAGCCTATGCAAATGTGACGCTGACGTGTCCAAAGTGTGTAAAATGCCCGCGCTTAGGCTCTACAGTGAGTGAAATGCATAGGCTCAGCTGTCAAGTCATCATAGGTTAGGTAAGTCACAATGGCAATGCCCTGGCATTAGTTTTTCAGATGATATAGACTATGTCACCAACCATCAAGCATTTAAGTGAAAATGAATGTCAGATAATATGCAGCTTGTTGTGCATTTTGAAACCAGCGAAAATGGCAGGATATGTAATTGAGGAAATTGAGTCCGGGGAAGGTGAGACAGACGGTGACTGTGACAGTACTCCCCCCTCCCGGTAGGCGTGTCCTCGCACCGTAGATGGAACAACCAGGGAGTTAGGGTGGGCATCCCGGAGTCTTGACAGGAGAGTGACGGTGCAGGTAGATATGAAGACTCCAGGACAGAGCCATGGTGGTGCTGGCCTCGACGAAGGAGAGAGAGTCGCCTCTGGACTCGGGACGAAGGAGAGAGAGTCGCCTCCGGATTCGGGACGAAGGAGAGAGAGTCGCCTCTGGACTCGGGACGAAGGAGAGAGAGTCACATCTGGACTCGGGACGAAGGAGAGAGAGTCGTCTCTGGACTCGAGATGAAGGAGAGAGAGTCGCCTCTGGACTGAGGTCAGGGACAGGATCCTGGATGAGGAAGAGATTCATAGCTGTGGCGGCGGCCATCTTGACTGAGGACTCCTGAGAGGTGGCGGCCATCTTGACTGAGGGCTCAGGTGTGACGGCGGCCATCTTAACCGAAGATTCAGGTGTGGCGCCGGCCATCTTGACTGAGGGCTCATGCGTGGCGGCAATCATCTTAGGAAGGGACTCTGGACTGGCTGCCATCTTAGGAAGGGACTCTGGACAGGCGGCCATCTTAGGAAGGGACTCTGGACTGGCGGCCATCTTAGGAAGGGACTCTGGACTGGCGGCCATCTTAGGAAGGAACTCTGGAGATGGGGACTGGAGAACAGGAAACTTTATTAAAGCAGTCCGCACAGAAATTAAGGAAGGGTCCCTCACTTGGGTTACGAGGTCTACATCTTGTGGGAAGACTGGAAGTTCAGCTGTGGTGACCAAGGTGACAGGAGTGGATGAGGGTGACTGTGGTTGAGTGGCGGTCATCATGCGACAAGGCTCTTGGGCTGGTTGGAAAGCACATGTTGAAATGAAACTTTCCCAACATATGGAGATGGCTTTTCTCCAATACAACCCAATAAGATTGGGGAGTTCCTGAGGGTCGACATGGTTGGCCCCAATCCTGTACAGGTTTTTGATGATTTCATCATCTAAGGAGCTGGTCTGGACAAGACAACAGAACTTATCGGTGAAAGTGACAGATCGCGGCTGGATTGAGCTGCCGCCGCGATTTGTCCAGCGAATTCCCAGCCAGAATCCGTGGTGCTCTGCATGTGGTCTGGTCTTCTGTCAGGGACACAGATGGAGGCAGGCAGGTAAGTGTTAAACAGGTATTTTATTTTGAACAGAGGCACGGACACTGGCAGATGGAGAATGCAGGTGAGTGAATGAACAAGCACATTGGAACAGTCACTTAGTTGGAGTGTAACAGATGATGTCTTTGTAGGTGAAGGGTCAACGGGGAACGGGGAACGGAGAACAGACGATGGAAGATGAATGGAAGAGGATCAGGGAATCTATGGTGAGCAACTCTACCTGATATGACTGGCTGAATCTCTCTTACCCAAAAATGAAAATTATGTCATTTATTACTCCCCCTAATGTCGTTCTACACCCGTAAGACCTTCGGAGCACAAATTAAAATATTTTTGATTAAATCCGATGGCTCAGTGAACCTATCTTAATTTGTGTTTAGAAGATAAACAAAGGTCTTACAGCTGTAGAACGACATGAGGGTGAGTAATAAATGACATAATTTTCATTTTTGGGTGAACTAACCCTTTAAGAGAGATTCAGCCAATCATATCAGGTAGAGTTGCTGACTTGAAGGCAGATACATTTCACCCCAAAATCAAAAGGGGCAAAAAGTTGTTGTTGTTGTTGTTTTCATAAAGAAAATAAGACATATTTTTGAACCATTTTTTTTTACATTGTTATATTATTTTTATAACAATTAACCACATCCTCTAGCTTCCCTAATTGTCAACAATGTGAAAAAGCTCATTCTCTTTTTCCTGATACAATTACTTTTAGTTAAACAGAAAATGTAAATAAAATTGTGATATAAAAATAATGCAATAATATCAACAATAATAAAAAGATGATTTATATTTACAAAGTATTTTTGAGCTGTAGAGTACATCATGGGATTTCTTGTACTAAATGTGTTATGATTTAAAAAAATAAAAAGTACAATTGTCTAGAAAAAGCTAGATTGTAATGGGAATTTGAATGAAAATGTGAATGAACGTTAAAATGATAATGAAAGAAAATGTTAATGTTCAAAAAAACTTGTATTTTTGCTAAATATCTCATCTTTATATTTAGTAATAGTATGTATATATATATATATACAACTGTGAGCACATCAGTTGATGTCTATATTAATATGCCAAGTTACTTCGTTGCTTGGCAACTGAAAACAACCTAGTTACACCAACAAACAATCTGGAAAAACAATTGTTTATTGGCATTATTAGTTCTTTTAATGGTTCATTGAACATCGATGTCTTTCATCATGCTGCCATTGCTTCTGTTTAATGAAAGCCATAAGGCACTTGAACCCGTATGTTACATTGATTTTGACCATGATTAAGGGGGGTTTTAACAGCCCTAAACTGTGGTAAAATTCATTGTAATGCATGGCTCCGAGTGGCTTATTGCTTATTAAAACCATCTATCAAAGTTCATCCGTGTGGAGTGCATTTCTAATGATGTGTTAGTTGGCATAAATACATCAGCACACAGCACGTTCTTCACACGGACGACCTCCAGTAGTTCTCGGCACACTAAAATCCAATGTACCGGGAGTTCTTAAACTATGAAAGAAACCTTAAATCACACTCTGACCTGGCCCACAGCCCAGCGATCAAAAGCCCACCAGACTGATGCACGAGGTGAATGACAATGCGAGAAGTAACATCCCTAGCAAACGAAAATATGATAAGTGCAAGTCCATTTGAAAACGACTGTATCCGTTCCCATTATCGCCACTGCAATTTAGAAAGCGAAGGCATCAGCAGAGCCAGAGCTAAAGCAGCGCTGCTATTTTATCTCCAGCAGAATAGAGATTCATGAGGTCAGGATCTTTTATATTTTCAGCATATTGATGCATTTTTATTTACATTAGGGTCCAAAAGTCAAGTGAAAATGCTGCTACTTTGCATTCCTTTTTAATTTAATACAAAAGATTTCATGCTAATTATATTGTTGAATTGAGAATTACATGCATTTCAGAATGTATTTGTTTTGCCCCCTTTTTAATTTAATGACAGCAGCACTCGAGCTGTATGAACAGTTTGCATAAAATCTGATGATCATGTTCATCATCATTTGAGAATCATCCAAAGAACTTCTTGTGCTTCAGCTAAAACTGATGTTGAAAATCTCATAAAGAGTATTATAATAGTCTTGAGTTTGCTTGTCTTTTATATATTAAGAAACACATGTTACTCCATTTAAAGGGATAGTTCACCCAAACATAAAAATCAGTGCTACCTGACTAGAGAAAATGGAGAAAAATAAGAAATCCAAAATAGGCAGGAAAACTTCAACACTCATAATGCACTGGGCATGTTGCCATTCAAGGTCAATCCCACCAGTCTGCTCCTATTGGATAGGCAGGATCAGAATCAAATAACGCCTTGCTTCAGAAGGAAATACCTCTTAGCAAACTTTTAGTCATAATGGTGCTGACTTGTATTGTTCCCGTGAGCAAGAATTCAAAGTGTAAACATTTAGCGGGAGTGAGTTACTTTCAGTTTTCAGTGAAGGATCCAGCGCGTTGTAGGCAGCAGCTAAAGGCTGCAAAGAATCTTAAATACGGAGAGAATGGCGTGACAGAAAATATGAAAAACCTCTGTGTTTGTAGTCAACATTTCAAACTGAATGATCACAAACAGTGTTTTAGGCCAAACAGAGGGGAAAAACTAAAAGTAACAGTCTTTCCACACAACTTCCTGAAGCAAAACCGCGTTGCGTACAGGTAAGAAAGCGGTTGCCATAGAGTTCCATTTGTACCGTAATGCTGTTTGAAGAATAGACATAGTACATTACAATTTTCAGAGATAAACCTACCCTTACAATAAGTGTTCTGTTAATAACCCTCTGTCAGTCTGACTGTCCGTGGGCAGGGATATAAAAAAATGCAGAAATACAATCTGTAGTTTTCACGAAAGCCCTGAAGCTGTCAAAAGTTTTGCTGACAACTAAACATTTCTTGGTCCAGGTAACACAGAGTGTGTAGACATTGTTAATTTACATACAGTATCTCACAGATGTACGTACACCCCTCACATTTTTGTAAATATTTTATTATATCTTTTCATGTGATAACACATGAAGAAATGACACTTTCTACAATGTAAAGTAGTGAGTGTACATCCATTTGAGGATGCCCCACAGATGCTCAAATAGGGTTTAGGTCATCACCTTTACCCTCAGCTTCTTTAGCAAGGCAGTGGTTGTCTTGGAGGTGTGTTTGGGGTCGTTATCATGTTGGAATACTGCCTTTGGCGCAGTCTCCGAAGGGAGGGGATCATGCTCTGTTGGCATTCATGGTTCTCTCAATGAACTGTATCTCTGCAGTGCCGGCAGCACTCATGCAGCCCCAGACCATGACACTCCTACCACCATGCTTGACTGTAGGCAAGACACACTTGTCTTTGTATTCCTCACCTGGTTTCCACCACGCATGCGTGTCACCATCTGAACCAAATAAGTTTATCTTGGTCTCATCAGACCACAGGACATGGTTCTAGTAATCCATGTCCTTAGTCTGCTTGTCTTTAGCAAACTGTTTGCGGGCTTTCTTGTGCATCATCTTTAGAAGAGGCTTCCTTCTCGGACGACAGCCATGCAGACCAATTTGACCAGAGTGATAACACCAAATTTAACACACCTGCTCCCCATTCACACCTGAGACCTTGTAACACTAACGTGTCACATGACGGGGAGAGAAAATGGCTAATTGGGCCCAATTTGTATATATTTACTTAGGGGTGTAATGTCTAAACCAGCGGTTTAGACATTAATGGCTGTGTTGAGTTATTTTAAGGGGACAGCAAATTTACACTGTTATACAAGCTGTACACTCACTACTTTACATTGTAGCAAAGTATAATTTCTTCAGTGTTGTCACATGAAAAGATATAATAAAATATTTACAAAAATGTGAGGGGTGTACTCACTTCTGTGAGATACTGTATACTACTGACATTGTAACAATACAAAGAGGGTTGAAAATCAGCAAAGTTACTGTTAAACTGTGAGTTCTATCTATTTTGCCATTATTCAAGTATTTTAGCTAAAAATTAAATGCGCCACACAAATGATGACCTCATTGGATCAATGGACCACAGTGGTCTGGTGGCTAGTAAAGATATGGACCCTTTGGAGTATGATCTCTCTGCCATCACCTGCAGCTACTAAAGAATTGGCCTGTCCATCAAGAAACTGAAGACTGAAGTACTAGACTTGTGGAAACGTATCTGTAGTGCACTTCCCACACATGTCAAGTACCTTGAGAGCAACCTATCTCAAAGTCGCAGCATTGATGAAGAGGTACAATAAAACCCTAAGCAAGCATTTTGGTAAGCTATAGGAAAAGTTTTGGTAACACTTTACAATAAGGTTTATTAATTTGGTTTATTAATTAACTAACATGAACTAACCATGAGCAATACATTTATTACTGTATTTACTAATCTTTGTTAACGTTAGTTATTGAAAATACAGTTGTTCATTGTTTGTTTGTTAGTTCATTAATGTTAACCCCTCATTAAAACTACACGCGTTTAGCGAGACTGTCCAAATTAGTCCAATTTAGAGATGACTTGATGAGTATCAATGTTGCTACCTAGCTAATTGCAGATACCCAATTTTACAGAGAAAAAAAAATCACAAAACACATCTGTGGTCGAATATTATGTCAGAATTAAACAAACGAGAAAGAAGGGATTCTTTAATGAATTCATCTCATTATAATGGCGCTAAACACACATGATCATTGTCTTAAAAGTGCTTGGACAGGAGAGTTAAAGATAATAAAATTAATACATAGATTATTGCATACAATAATGTACACTTATTGATGTGTTTATTGTTGATGTGAGTTTTTTTTTTTTAATTTTTTATTATGTATGGTTAGTTATCTATTTCTAAAGTAAGCTACATGTAGGATAAATGTTTCTGCCACAGCTCTAACGCGATTCGTCAGTGTCCGAATTGCTCGCTTCATTTCGTTCACTCCTTACTTTATATAGGCTATGGATTCGAGAATCAGTAAACAAGTGAGCGATTTCGGACACAGCAACAGAATTCTGCTGGAGTCGACCCCGACTCTGGGGCTATTCAGAGTCGAGGAATCGACTCTTTTGGAGTCGACTCCCCATCACTAGTCACAGCGGTAGGTCGCACAAAGTTGTTGCGGTGATTCAATTAGGGCCGTATTTCATGTAACAGTTCAATTATGTATGATTGTGATTCAAAGCCCCTCTGTGATGTACACTCAGATATTTCGTTGATTGTTTTTTTTTGTTTGTTTTTTTTATCTATTAGTTATTTTTAATACCTTGTAATGTTCTCTCTTTCTCAGCGTCGTGCATTGCTGCCGCACGCTGGATTATATGCTGCACAAATCCTCATATATTTCCATTTGTGTTATCCAGAATAAACGAGGACCTGATAATCATTTTCGCAGTATGTCTTTGATTCCGACACAACGCAGAAAACACACCGCTAAAATAGAATAATATGGGCTGAAACTAAATTACTTAAAATTGTATTAAACTGAAATTATATAAAAATGAGACTTTAAATTACATGAGTTTGGAATATATTTTATTATTATTATTATTATTATAAAACATTCAACTTAGCTGGGTTGCTATTCAAACAGGTTGACTGTATGAATTAACCAAAAAATGATCAATCTGATCCATTATCCCTCTGATAACTAGGCCTACCAAATAAATTAAACATGAAATATTGATTTTATCTTATTAGCTTGCAGTATGTAACCCTCATTACATTTCCGCATGTAATTCTATATTGGAATCCAATTGGAATTATATTAAACTTCCACTCGGAGCGTTTTTTCTATTTAATATTCTCTATATATTTCACATTTTTGGGTAATTGTACCAAAGGTTTGTAAATCCCATCCTTACCTTTCTGACGGAGTAAAATAATATTTCTAATAGGGCTATTTCTTTCTAAAGCTTCAACTACAGGTTATATTTTCTGTTCAACTATTTGTTTGTTTTATTCTTTTGAATAAAACAATGCACTCCATATAGCATTTCCAAGCTGCTGTAGCACATACCGCTGTGTCCAGATGTCCTTGAAATGTTTCGATGAGCTCAGTTTTGACTGGCATCTGTTGGTTCTCCTTCACAGAGCACCACACTCTCTAGGTAAGATTTCTGGAAATAACTTCAATTCATTCATGTCACTGAGGAGTTTTCCTCAGGTTCAAGGGTGTACAGCTAATTATTGAGCTTACAGAGGATTTCTAATTTGCCGGCCGCCTACAGCCCGTTCCACACTACCAACAGAACAAGCTAAAAACAAGCGCGCGAAATCAGCAGCGTACATCTGTATGTCTCTGGAGGGCTGTGTGTAGTTAATTATCACAGGTCACGTGAAGGGAAACAAGGAAAGAAGGTCAGTGAAAAAATCATTTCATTCTCCACAAAATAAATAAATACATACATATTTCCCAAGATACAATTAGTGCAAAATTATTTATTATAAATAAATTACTATAAAATAACCTATATTATTTGATTCAGCATTTTTGATATGTATGTATATATATATATATATATATATATATATAAAAATCCAGCTGCCTTAAAAATGATTAATTGCCAAATTCTTTAACCTCTCAAGCAAAATGGCCTAAATACCAACATTTCATTTTGAAGTCTGTCATTTCTGAGTTTAAAATATTTTTGTGTATCCCAATTCAATATCCAGAGTCAACAGTGCATAAGCAATTTGTAGGTTGTGTTTAAGCATTCTAGTGCTATCATTGTTCTGCAACCCAACCCAGTGACATTAGGGCTGCGTTTAAGCGTTTATGCCCTTCCCTCCGCCTGGTTCACTCGCATGTACGTCATTGTTTATGTTGCAGGCCCCGCCTCCGGAGACCTGTTTGACAGATCCAGTTCACTGGTGCCGTGTCCAGGTATTGACCCGATAACCTTGGCAATGCGGAACAGCTCGTCAGCAGGTAAGGAAATTAAATCTGTCGTTGTCCCACACCAGCCACTTCCTTGCACGATCCACCATTATGTTGCTCTCTGTCGTCCCTTCCATGGTAGCCTCGACCTCAGGATGAAGACAGCCACCCACAGATTGCCTGGCACACGCCCCGTTGTCTCGTTGCCTGTGGATGTAGCTGCTGGCCTCTAGCCCCAACGCTGCCTGGTCCCAACAGTTCTAGAATATTTGGATCCGCCTCCTAGTGTCACGTGGAGTGGATCCCGGACGAGCCCCCAAGAATCTGTTGCAGGCCCTGCCTCCGGAGACCTGTCAGACAGATTACTGTTTACCTGTAAAACAGGATAAAATGAGAAGAACAGGAGAGTCGCATCTGCTCTTTCACAGCTCGGATATGAGGGAGTGTGCGCAGTTCACCAGTCCGTTTGCGACTCTCCAGCCAGAATATAAGATAAGAGTCCTTTTTATTTCTGTCCATATAAATCAATATACATTTGTTAATTTTCACATCAGCATAAGAAAATAATGCATTCATTGAACTCATACATATTCAGAGAAAAAGGAAAAGAAGGAAACCAATTGTATACATACTTTGTGTTTATCACATTTACGTTGCACGAGTGCCCAAGATAAATTTGTTTAAATGATACGTCCTAAGCCCTTGATCACTTGGAATCCATAATGTAGTTTATCATTTACAGTTTTTTCCTTATGAATTTGTTTTACGCTCTATTCTATAGACCTGTATGCTTGGGCTTTTGGAGAAAATATAAAAAATGACACAATGAAAATTATAACAATACAATAAACTGTAACTGTGTAAAAAACGGTCAGCTTAGGGTAGCTACAAGTATTATGTGGTTAAATGACAAAATAACTCCAGTTTCATATAGAGTTCTGTGGGGTGGGGGTAAATTAAGTGCAATCTGCTGTGACATCACAATCGTGTTGCATTGTGGTCTGTGGATCTGCCTGAAGTGTACATATTGAGTCGTGGGTCTGTTCAAATAAACTTAATGAAGTTGAATGCACTTCAAAATGTCAGTGGGGATTCCCCCGAGGGAACGTGCTTAGGGAAGTTCACGAGCGTAAAAGTAGAGTTAAACGCAGTCTATAGATGTGTTCGACTTGAAGTGGCATTCTGTAGACTGTATATGACATCAAAGTACCACTAGAGCGATTAGAGAGCAGATGGCTCCGCTTCAAGTCGAACACACCTGTTAGCTTCGCCAGTGTCGCTAGTTTTGGGGCAGGGCTAGTGCTTGTCTAACCAATAGGTGTTGTTTATTGGAGATTACATTTTCTGTTGCTTATGATTGCTGTCGCTATTCAAAAGTGTCCATGTATTTTTTAATTTATGTTATTGCCAGAACATATAAATTCTAGTAGAATATAAAAGTTTGAAATTTACTTCCTGTTTTTTTTTATTATTATTATTCAATGTCTTTGAAATAATGTGCATTTCCTTTGCCACACTTCTGAAATTCAAGAGTAGTGCAGTAAACAATCATCTCTTATTTTATTGTTGTTATTGTCGTCGTCATTAGGATAGATGTTCTTGCACCAGACATCTCATTCTAGGTGATGAGTCCAATACCTCTGGAAAGGAAATGTTAATGATGTTATGCTTTAATGTTGAGCAGTGCATTCTAGGGTCAGAAGGTGAACAGAACTGGACTTAGTACAAAGCCCTGGGGGACTCATTGCAAAGAATGGTAGAGCACAAGTCCTATATGGACAATGATTCTCTGCTGCACATAGGAAGTCTAGGATTCAGCTGTAGAAGGGTTTAGTCCAGGATATTTGTTTTTGCCTGAGTGTGCTTTGTGTTAAATGGCAAACTGAAATCAATGAAAATCAATAAGACACACAGTGGCAAATACACTACACAAGTGCAGCATTTTTCCATGAAGTATTATAGATTGTGCTTTATTCATAGTCAGTGCAATCTGCATTTTAACATTGTTTATTTATCATTTTATATATATATATATATATATATATATATATATATATATATATATATATATATATATATATATACACAGTCAAACCAGACACCTTGAATTCATTTTTTTAATACAGTTTATTCACTATAGTTTAAAAAAATTGGTAATAAAATATGACAAGATCTCAGAGCTAAACTGTGTCAGAAAAAATAATCTTAATTATGTCAGATAACACTTAAGCAAAACATGGTCAGGTCAAAGTGTCTGAATAATTTTTGGTTCCAAATTTTTTTATCAATTTTACTGGTAGTCCACTCACTGTATGAAGAATATGTCACAGTTTACTTTATTTTGCTATCCTCACTTACATAAATGAACTATAGTGTCCTGCACCCACTAGTAAAATATATAAAAAATGTATATAAAATATAAATAATTTTTGGTTTGACTGTATATTATATTTTAAGTGTAAGATTTAACCCATATCTAAACCTTTTTGGTCCATTGTCTATACATTTGTTCTAAAAAAAAAAAAAAATGTTTTGATCCCACAAGACATATGCCATGGCAACAACGTATGAATTAATGAACAAAGTTGTCTTATTCAATGCATTATTAATAGCCTGCAGTCAAACATTGGGGAGATGGCTTAACAACAGCAGTATATGACATTTTAACAATTCTTTTCTGGTCTTTCTCTATTCTCTGCTAAGCATAAATGCATAATAAAATCAGGTGATGAGTGCAGATTTCTAGAAGGGATTACCAAATTATGTCACAGGCACAGCCATGAACAACCATTGTTTGTATTGTTTGTTTTAGGGAGAATGACTTTCTGATTGAACAAAACTCTCATCAGAGTCATCAAAATACATGTGTATATCTGCAAAATATTAGTTTCTTAAGTTTTAGGACAGCACTAGATAATCTGTTTCAAAGCAAATAGACGCAAACTTGTAGCCCTTTGAATTTGACAGGGTTTACAGTAAAAGTGGGGAAGAAATGCAGTAACTCTATTTACCTCTAGTGGGCGATTTTTTTGTACAGTGGTCCTGTTGCGCTCAGTTGGCGGCCATCTTGTTGAGAGAAAAGTGCTAAGACACCTGTTGAGTTGGAGTGATTAGGGCAGATGAGAGTGGATGAGGAGAAAAAGAGTGGATTATTAATTCAGTTTCAAGAGAATGCGATAGAAGATATTATTTTGAAGGATTTTATTTCAAGAAATTTAGATGTTTTCCTTTAGGTTCTCTCTACTGATTAATCCTGTGCCGGAAACGTTGGTTGATATGGAAAAATAAGACCAATAGCTGATGATTGATGTTAAAATATTGAATTATATATATTATGAATTCATGATTACTGTCATTTAGCTCTAAAAAAAAAAACATTGTTGAATTAAAATTAATATTTAAATCATTTACATCAAGTATGCTAGATTTTTACAATTTGGAGAAATGTGTCGATAAAATGCATGAACATTATGTATTATATTGATTTTAATGTAATTTGATTTGTCTGAATTGTTAATTGTGTGGGTGTGTTTTCCTGAATTTTGCTGAAAGAGTTATTGCACAGTTGCAGATGCATTATTGTGAATACAAGAGAAATCTGTTATCTCACATCAGGTTTCTTTGATTTAATGAATAATTAATTTCATTTAATTAATTAATTCCTTACATTTATATAGCACTTTTCTGCGTACTCAAAGTGCTTTAAATACGGAAGGGGGAATCTCCTCAACCACCACCAATGTGCAGCATCCACCTGGATGATGCGACGGCAGCCATATTGCGCCAGAACACCCACCACACACCAGCTTATTAGTGGAGAGGAGACATATTGATGAAGCCAATCAGTGTATGGGGATGATTAGAAGGCCATGATGGACAGAGGTCAACGGGTAAATTTGGCCAGGATGTCGGGGTTACACCCCTGCTCTTTTCGAAGGACATCCTGGAATTTTTAAAGACCACAGAGAGTCAGGACCTCGGTTTAATGTCTCATCCGAAGGACGGTGCATTTTGACAGTATAGTGTCCATATCAGACCACACACAGACCACAGGGTGAGCACCCCCTGCTGGCCTCACTAACACCTTTTCCAGCAGCAACCTAGTTTTTCCAGGAGGTCTCCCATCCAGGTACTGACCAGACTCATGAGTGAAAACAGGTTCTTTGCATTATGCATGTTGGTATTTTAATGAGTATAACTATACTTCTGTTGGAATAATGTTGATGTTAAATGATTAAACAGCAATTCAGTCGGCAAGTCAGTTCACTTGGCGGTTCAACTATTTCCAGTCATGTAAGTACAGCTCCTGCCAAAATGAAAAGACTGGTTTGTTGGGAGAGTTGACTGTTGGGAAATGGGAATGCGGGGGCGCTTTCACTATTGCAATCAAAGGGGCAGGGGCTCAAGCCCCCCATGCATGCCACTAAATAGGCCGTCTTCTCACCTTATAATGTCTGACGTCACCCAGTGGATTGCAATGACTTGATTCCTTTGCAAAAATATTTCTTTTTCTTTCTTTTTTCTTATCCATATCCACCTGTCATATATTCCCCATGTCTTGTCAGGACATTTGTTGTATTTTCTGTCCTAGTGCCATGTTTGTAGTTCATTGTAGTTTTTCATGTTGATTATTCTGGTGTGTCTTGTTACTTGTTAAGCTTGTTTGCCCCTGTGTATAAATAGTCATTCAGTCAAACTGATGGATATGGATTATTTGTAGCCCTATGATTTGAAATGATTTGTTTTAGTCTTTTGACTGGAACTTCCCCAGACTGGAAGTGCCTCCCATCATCTAAAACGACTTATTATACAGAGTGATATTAAGAACATTTTTCGATTGTTGTTGGCTACTGTGGTGCTGAGGGATTCAGTAAGGTCTTCTTCAAATTGTCATTCAGGCAGTGAAGACCTTGTTTTCTCATTATAGAGCAAACGAAGGTAAATCAGTCTGTGTGTCCCACATTTACCAAAGGAAATGATTCTAAACTAATCAAATTGACGTAACGAAGCTGAGCTTCCCGACTTTCCAGTTGAAGAGTCGTGTGCTGCAGTCTCTGCATTTTGAATGTTTCCGTGCTGCTGACTCAACAGATGGCACCGTTCAAGCATCCAGACGTCTGCCTGAAGTGAGTGCATTCAAAATGAACAAACACTCAACTGAGAAATGCTACAATGAACTTAGACAGAAATTCAAAAGCAGAGATGTGAAGCCGTAAAATGATGAAACATGTCCTCGACTCTATTCTTGGCTTTGTAAAAGGCGTGAAATTAAATATTTTTCAACTTATCTTAGGACTGAATGGAGACACACGTAGTGACTACTGGAGAGAAATGCAAATTAAATTTAGCTTACAACATAACCTCTGAATGAGCAATGGTTGCGTCACTTGCACGCTTATTTCGGCTCAAAACTTTTCTCTCCAACCACCGCTGGGATAGCACTGTGCCATTTAAATTAAACCATACTTATTCTTTTCAGCATGGACATGCATTCTTAATTTATTTAAGAATATATAGTGTGCTTTATTATAAACAAAGTAGGCGATAAACAAAACTTTATTTAAAAGAGTACTCCTATATATTCATAGCAGCTCCCTGACGCCCATATCCCGTGTGAGAGAGAAGCCCTGTTTCCACCTAGGGCACGTTCAAGCTCAAACCAGTGCGCAACGTTTTGCAACGTTTCCGGGTTGAATGACATGTTTTCTTGGAAACTGTGTTCAACGGGTTTTAGATACGTTTTCTCTTGTTTGGTGGGTGTGTCAAAAATGTCAGCCCAATCAGCATCAACATGCATATAAACCACACGGTATTAAAGAAACAGCTCATAAATGTAATTAACATCAAAATAAATTCACAAGAGCAAGTATATTCTTTGCACATGTTTATTTACATTAATGGCAAAATAACTTAAATAGTAAGAGCATAAGTATAGATCTGGAAATTCTTTAAGTCTGTCTAAATATAATTTAGTAATTGCAATGTCTTTTGGTCCATATCCTTTCCTTAGGAAGGTGTGCTAGACACTGATTAACGTAACATAAAAATACTATATATTTTTGCCTACTTTTATAAACTTTCATAAACATAAAGGCAAATATTGGGATAATTAATCCCAAATAATTAGGAACCACAGTTTCCACAAATCCCTTCACTCAATTGGGATGTTCTTTTTTATTCTGGACGGCAAGGGCAGTGACTGTAACATCGAGTGAATTTTGTAGTATTAAACACATATTTATACCGACTTCATAAGGCTCCGAAAATTCTTCAAAAATAACACAAAAATGGCCTTCTCAGCTGCCATAGTTGCAACTCTTGTGTCATCAGAACGGGGTGTTCAACGCACCACTGTTTTCATTTCAAAAACGTTTTGCAACGTTTTGTCAGAGCTGAACGCAGCCCTGGTATTAGGATGCATTTTCGGTGATCCAATCACAAATGGTCAGCCAAAAAAAATGACCATTTTCACCTGGTATTATTATATGTTTCAAATGCTTCTCCTGTGACCACTTGTGTTTGGATTTCCTATTATTTCATCACACTCTACATCACTCACTTTCGTTGCACTAATTCTATTGAATGAATGTTATGCAGTTCACAAGAATTAATATAATATAATATAATATAATATAATATAATATAGAGCAATAAGATACTCGAGGCTGTGCTGTATCGTCAATAAGTCACGGCTAAAGGGCGTTGTTAGGCACTCCGCTTCGCGTCATGCCTGCAACGCTCTTCAGCCATGACTTATTCACGATACAGCACTAGCCTCGAGTACTTTATTGCTTTTATAAAATGCAACTTTCATGAGGTAAAATTTCAATAAAAGCCCTCCTTCCGCCGGAAAAAAAAGTCCCTGACCATGAACAGCAACAGAAGTTACATTATTACACCATTAGATGGCGGCAAAGACTGTCTTTATGAGTGTGTCAGTCAGTAGCGAAGACTTTTACATTGAAAAGACTGAATTTTTGTGAGCACGGAACAAGACGCAACTGACAAATGCTTTGACTATCGCTGTCAGTCACGGGAAAACCCCTTAACTGTTAAAAGGACAAGATAGTACATCGGACATTCAAACCGATTTTTTTATTATGAGCATAGGACTGACCTGAAGAAAAATGCTAAATCTGAATGCAGGTAATAAAGCGCTAAATCTTCTACATAATACAGTAAGCTTCAATGAACAATATCAACTGAGAACAAAGAGCTGCTAAAAGTGGTTGCTAAGGGTGTTGTGTAGTGATACACAGAACGTTGGGTGGAGCAGTCATAGCTGTGTTTTATCGTGAATAAAACACAGCTATTGACAAATCAGAATCAAGGACAGGAGCTAACCGTTTTGTAATATAATATAATATAATTAGTGCTGTCAAATCGATTTATTGCGATTAATCACATCTAACAAAAGTTTGTAAATATGCAAATACATTATGTGTGTATATATATATATATATATATATATATATACACACACACATAGAACACACACACACACACACACACACTTATGTTAGACGTGATTAATCACGATTAATCTATTTGACAGGACTTATAATATAATATAATATAACGGAAATTAGTTTTTGCAGGGTGGAATGTCTGACATCTAATATGAAATACATTGCTTGTTTGTGCTTATTTGGCTGTAATACCTAGAAAAAGTATGTGTTTATTTATTTATTTTTTGTTGTGGAATGCATGCAAACCATAATCTTGTGATTAGTCCATAAATATGCAATATTGCTCAAGGCAGAATTCTTGTGGTACATGAAAGCATATCTGCCTGCCAACAGCAGTTGATTGTTGAATGAATAATTTGATTATTCAGCATAATCAATGCATTATTGCCATTCGTGGCAGAAAGGCTGACTGGTCCATCAGTCATAACTTCAGGCAGTTGAATGCATTAACACAGGACAAACACCATTTCAATTCAAACAGTTCAGTGATGCAAAACCAATGTTTTGTTTGTGGTTCTTCATTAGCATTTAATTTCATTAATAAGTCATTTCCTGTAATTCACCATCACGTGCATGCTAACAGTAAACGTATTACAAACTGTGTAAGATCACAAAGTTTTGTGTCTCATTAATTATTTACAGTCGTACATCTGTCTGCCTATCTATCTATCTATCTATCTATCTGAAGATCTGTGGTTTCTCCACTATTTTCCGTAATAGGTGAGGACATGACCTTCATGAAATCTGCAATTTCTCTGTGAAATCGGCAAGGGCAAGGCAACACTATCCACATGTACATAAGTCCCTATTAGGTTTGTACAAAGTTAAGAATCAGGGAGGTCGATTTGAAAAGCAATACAGCAAGTTTTCAGCTTTCCAGCGGCTCTTGAAATATGGATTTCTGGGTAGAATTCTGTGAAAGCCATCTGAGATGTCTCCTTTTGCACCTAAAAAAATCAATTAGCCTGCTTTGAAATATGAAACAATATTTTGAAAGGCACTAAAGTCACCTTGTAATGATGCCTGAACCTTTGACTGTCCAGTTATGTTAGAGTAATTAAACATCAGTGTACGTGTTGTGCTGGGTGATAGGGTGACTACAGCTGGGAAATGTGTAAACAGCTGTGAGTCCCTCTGAGATGTGCCATTATAAATACGTGTCAATAAGTGTTTTTTGAGTGTGCGATTGTGTTAGAGTTAAAAAATGACTGAGTGCATGTCCATGTGCCCTAACCTCCAGAAATAACCATGGTAACATGTGACAGCGAGGGGGGGTTGGGGCTGAGCTCACCTGTGACTCATTAGCAATAGACTTCCAGGGTTACACAAAACATACGCAACATTCCGTCAGTGAACTCAAAATATACCATCGTGGGGTTTGATTCTCCCCCGAGGTTGCACATCAAAGAGAATATATGAATATCCACTTGCTTATTTTCACAATGCTTATCTAAAACATTCTCAAGAACTGACCTAATTGAGGTCCTACCCTGTCCCATCATAACTGCGTGTTTGCTGTGGTTTTGTCTCAAGGAGGTTGAGAAATCAGACACATTTGTTGGCCTTTCTAGACATACATTATACATCAAAAAAGCATGTGCTGTATTTATATAGAGAGAAAGAGAGAGAGAGTTGTAGTCCATTAACCACTTTTAACCTCCATTACCCACCAATCGCAATAAGCTCTGTATTTTGTTACTTTTGATAAGACACAAACTCTCATCCCGCAAATTCAGTCCATTTTATCACGAATTTCAAACAATAAATGCTGTTTTGTCACTCTTGATGGAGTATTTTATGTATCTCATAGAAATGTGACTGTGTGACTGTAAGGGTCAGATGTATCTGAGAAGTTAGCTTGGCCACTAAGCATATTTTGCTGGTAGTTTTTTACCAGACAACAGGAGGATGTGAAATGAATAAGATCATTATTAAGGGTGTCATGTGAAGGCTTCTTGCCTCCGGGGAGTGTTGATTGTTTTTGATACAATGTTTAATTTTGCCTATGAGAAAGGGTTGACCAATAATTGGCAGAATTCCACTACGAGAGATTAAGTAAAAAGATGTAGACTAGTTGGCAGTCGGCCATTCTTCAAAGAGAATTATCTCTTGCATAAGCAACACCTGCAGTTTAACTGGTGAAGTAAAAATGTTGGGGAGTACTTGGGAGACTCCAGGAAGTGAAAGGGAGGAGAGCACCTGTAAATGAGATTATGGAAAATAACTGTAGGGGTGGATCTTACACTGTTTGAGCTGGCATGTCACTTTGTTGCTTGTCAATAAAGTTAAACTCCTGGGACCTGGAGATTCGACTCTGGGAGTTTTCTTTGAGAACAGAACTGAAGGAACACTGAATTTGCCACAACACTCTTTGATGTGGCGTGACAGATCACTGTACAGGCGCCTCATTTCACGCAGCAGCGCGAGCATGAGTGAACGCGATCATCTCTTTCTCTTTAATACTAGTTACAGAATAATATTTAAATGAACATCTGAAGGTATGCTGAAAGATACTTACTGAACTTACTGAAACGCATTTCATGTAATCGCTCAATCAGTGTTTCAACCGTGGAAAGACAATGAAACAGCTCGTAAACGACGTCACATAGCATTTACCTCAGAAAAGCCATTCAGTGTCAGCTTGTTAGTTCGCTAGAGAAATGATCTCTTTCGCTACATATATGCACTATATTAGCCTATATATTCATTATATTTTATTTAACCTGTCTTGATTATTTAATGTATATGTTTAATGTATGTTTAAACAAATCTGTCATGAAAACAAGTTATGACTGTCACTGTGTAAATGAATATATATTAACATCCAATTGGAGTAGAAACAGATTAAAAGTTAATGCAAAAACTGCCTTATATGCAATTTACATGTTTGCATAGGCTACAATTTTTATGTGAGTGTTGATTATTCTATCTAAAAATAAATAGCAACTTAATTTAAGAATTTGGGCTCTGTTGTTAATTGTAACCTTTAATATTATAGTAATATGCAAGTAAGCGCTCCTTATATAGTTTACAGCATTAGCAGAGATAGATTTTCTTTATCCTTGTATCCTTAATTATAATTGAATTTATTTAAAGACACAATTTGTTTAGTAAACCACTGTTTAATAAAAAAGAAAAAAGCAATTTTGTTTAGTTCTCTCCCTCCTGTACTGAATCTGTACCGAACCGTGACTTCAATACCGAGGTACATACCGAACCGTCACTTTTGTGTACCGTTACACCCCTAATATATATATATATATATATATATATATATATATATATAATGTACTACATTTAAGTAGTTATTGCAATTATTGCTAGATTTTCAAATTATTCCATTATCAGATTTATTTCTAGTGTGTTGTGTGTGGGTGGTTGTCAGCGTACTACTATGTGGATGCAAAGGTGTTCAGACTTGCTAGAGTATTCTAGTTGGACTCCTAAGGCCAATTCACACTGCACCGACAGACGGCAACGGACACTTCGTCGGGTTTTGTTGGATCAGTGTGTTGCCCAACTTGCCCCTGTCTGCGTTGTTCAGCTCTCGTTTTCACCGATTGAACATGTTAAATCAGTATTTGTCGGGTCGCGGAATGTCTGAGAAGTGACGTTGGCGGCGTTGGTCGGTGTAGTGTGAATTGGCCTCCTGGGGCCTAAAAGGAAGACTGCCAAGTCTCTGTGATATTTTGGTTTCTAGATATGGCTCAGATTTCTCCATCAGTATAAGTCTAATGGGATTTTGTTGTCATTTTAATGTATACCATGCCAAAAAAAAAAAAGTTAGATCACTTTGGAAGTATTAGAGCATGTCAATGTTACTGGACTTATGGTGCAGAAAAGTAATTACTAATAGTGCAGAAAAGTAATCCTATCCAATTATTTTCATTGTGGACCATAAAGCTTTGAGATCTATGCGCATTTTCATTGTTTCTCAATTGTCAGTTATTAAGTGATGTAACATCATATATAGCTACATTTATGCTACAGATACCAACATTTCTTTCTAAAGACATTTAATTGGCTCTTAAGCAAAAATGCATCTTACTCTTAAGCAAACCTCTGTTATAGGGCCTTTGGAGCTACTATTTCTGAATTATGCATGCAGGCAGGTTTGACTGTGCTGTCAGCAGGAGTAATACAGAGAAAAAAAGACATCAGTAAAACACAAATATCATGTTCTCATATGAAAGCAGGAAAACAACAAAAGAAAAAGTGTTTGTATTTCAGCACTGGGATCAAATGCCTTCAGCGATGTCACATAAACACACACGTGGCCAATTTGTAACCTTTAGCCCTTCCCAGCACCACTGTTGCCCTGACACACATGCAATCCCACTTCAAAAGCTTCTACTGTTCACAAATTCATCAAACTGAGCTTGTCTGTTTTACCATCCTCCATATGCAACCTGCAGTTCTGCATTGACCATTAGATCAAATGTAATATCACAGTGGGGAAATGGGTGTGAATATGTAGGGGAATAATCCAATTATGGAAATGCTCAGGCACATTTTAGCTCCAAAAAAATAGGCAAGAACTAGGCAGTGTGGGCGCTGGGCTTCTGTAATTCCCTTTTTAAATGAATGACTGTGCTTAGTCTTTCCACATGGCTCATCAGCCTCTGAACCTCAGATGGGTTTTGGAAGCATATGCCCCATAAGTGGAGAGATGAGCCAGTCGGAGAGCGGAGGGAAGGGGTGGCGTGGCTTTGGTTCTTGACTGAATTTGATGGGGCCCAGAAACGAAGCATAATTACCCTCCCCAATGAGGCAACTGATATTTGGCCTTGGAACATTAAAGGAGCCATTGCCAGGCACTGATGGCCCTACGATTAGTGGCAATTTGTAGATTTCATAGAAGTAAACAAGGGTAAATTGATATTTGTTATGCTAGATTTGTAGGTAACACTTTAGAATACTGATCCTTCATTAATGAATAGCTACACAGGAACAAATGAGTAATGCATTATTAACACTCTAGTAACTACTATTAACTAACAAGAAACTATGAATAATGAATTAGTAAGTAATAGTGCTCAGTTGAAGGTAGTAGTTCACTATTAGCTAATCAGTAACTACTGTTTCTTTCATGCCACCCAGAAAACTACTAAGAACTACTATATGCAGGTTCATAATTAATGTGAACAATGCATAATGTATAATTCATTCTAAAGTAAAGGTCGTGGTAACCCACTAGTAATGACTGAAGTATTACCAAATCCTTCAAAAGGAATTACTAATTATTTGGATCAGTATTCTAAAGTGAAAAGCATGATAACTTTCTAGTAACTACTGAAGTCACTGTAAACTTTTGAGGCGTTTGTACGTTTTTGTACAGTTTTGTACAGTAATTCCTTCTGATGTATTTGGTAACACCTAAGTAATTACAAGTGGGTTAAGATGATCTTCACTTTAGAATACTGATCCAAATAATTAGTAGTTCCTTTAGAAGGATGTAGTAACACTTGAGTAATTACTAGTGGGTTACCATGATCTTCGCTTTAGAATACTGATCCAAATAAGTAGTAGTTACTTTAGAGTTATGTAGTAACTCTTGAGTTATTACTATCTAATACTTTACAAAAACCTAAAAAGTTTACAATGACTCCAGTAGTTAGTGTCATGTTTTTCACTTTAGAATACTGATCCAAATAATCAGTCATTCCTTCTGAAGGATTTGTTAATACTTCAGTCATTACTAGTGGGTTACCATGATCTTCACTTTAGAATTAATTATACATTATGCATTATTCATGTTAATTATGAACCTATATATAGTAGTTCTTAGTGGTTCTCTGGGAGGTATGAAAAATCAGTAGTTACTGCTAATAGTGAGCTACCACCTTCAACTGAGCACTATTACTAATAATATATTAGTAATAGTGTTAATATTAATTATAGTATATTGTGTTATACAGTGTTATAGTAATAATATTACTACTAATTCATTAATCAGAGTTTCTTGTTAGTTAATAGTAGTTACTAGAGTATTAATAATGCATTACTCATTTGTTCCTGTGTAGCTATTCATTAATGAAGGATCAGTATTCTAAAGTGTTACCGATTTGTATTATAATTACACATATATATGTGGTTTCATTGTTACTCTGTATGATTATGCTTTTTATTTTATGTAGATCAGCCAATTAAACCACATGTTTTGTGTTTGACTGATATAGTTTTTTTTTTTTAACTTTTATTTGTTGATTTACGTAAAGGCCATTAAATATTAATAAAATAATTCTGATATTGAAGTTGCATTAAATGCTGCAAGTGTAATGACTGATATTGTAAGTTTAGTGTAATTTTGCAGTTGTCCTGCAGGTGACTTACAATGCACTTTTTAGTACTTGTAGATCTGCAACAATTGTAAGGACAACTTGAATTATAATGCTTTTGTAAAACTTTTTTCTAAACCTTTTTGTAAGACTGTTTCTACCATCTACTTAGTACATCAGTCTATGACTAATCATGACTCGGCCATCAGTGTGATAACAGACAAGAGGTAATGCAGAGTAGTGCTTGCCTACAATGGCACTCGTGTATCAGATTTGGGATCTATCGTAAAACCACAGCCAGTGAGTGACCTTTCTTTAGCAACACCTTAGTGTGAAGTCATCTGTGAGAAGGATACAGATTTATGAGCAGTCTCAAGGCTGAGGCCAGCCACAGCTGACTGGGAAGCCTTCACCTTTGGAAAGCTATTGCTGCAGGCTTGAAGATGTAGGGCAGTGGCAGAGTCTTTTTTCTTGCTTTCCTGGTCTGCTTTCACCTTCAGGAGCTGATCTATCACATGCATGCAGGCGGCAGTAATGCATGTCATTACTCTGTGTGTAGTTTTATTGGACTTTCAGCTTCCTGGGAAGGATGATCCCTGGGGCCTTCGAGAGAGGAATACATGCATTTTAAAACCCAGCTTGAAACCAAGCACGGTCCCGCACCTACTTGAATGATTAGCGGAAGGGTATTATCAGGTCGGGGAGATAGGAAGGCACATCAAAGAGGTAAGCAAAGTCCCTCTTAAACATTTTGGGTAAACTTTACCTTGTGGAGGACCAAGATCTCACTAGAGCTGCCATTTTCAGCAAACTTGCTCCCTTTTCCACTGACAAGGTGCTGGTACTAAAAGTTCCACATTTCCACTGGTAGTTCTGGGCCTAAAAGATTTGTTCCTTTTTGTCCCCCTGCTGGTCTTAAACAAGGAAACTCGAATGTCACAGGATTCGGGGCAGGATAATGTCCTTTCCAAGTATGATTTTCAAACCAGCTATCTGACAAGACTGATGCAAAATGCAGCATGCTTGGGACCCAAAGCAAGCGTTTGGGGTCAATCAGCATTGTAGCGCCAATTCACAGTGGAACAATGGACCCATTTAGCAAAATGCTGAGACAACTGTAGTGTCTCGTCTCCACTCCATAGGTTTTTGCCCCCTCTGTGTTTTTTCCTCATCAATGCACATTTGATCAAGTTGCGTTTGCCCCTGCTAGTCGATTAATCTTTGCCACCTTTCCAAGTCTTCGCCTGCTGCCCACTACTATCTGGGAATCCCTCTGCGGCAGCACTCTCTGACAGGAACATAAGTCACAGGCTGCATTAAAAACACATTAGACTAGCGGATGGAATTAGGGAGGCCTCTCTCCTTATCTGACGGCGAACCGCAGCGCACACCCCCTGCCTGAAGCACTTCGTGTCCCTCCCCCACTGCATGTATCACCATCTGCCTCTGACAATCACATGACTTATATATCCCTTCGATACACTCCCCTGCACTTCGGCCATGCGAACATTATGAATTTATGATATCTCGAAATAATCCAAGCGACGTTCCCACAACCCCCCTTTCTCCAGGGCCCACAGTGTCACTTTCCCCCAATAGAGAGTGTGAGAAGTTTGGCTTGCAGTAATTTAATTTGCCATGACACGTAATGCTGCCATGCCCAGATGACTGCACTGAGAGAAATCAGTCAGAGCAGTCCATTAGTGGAGCAAACTGTGGCTCTGTTGATTGATAGCCAGAAATGAGACAGCAATTGCAATATTTTATGATTGAAGAAGGGCCGCGTGTAGGCCAGACAGATATATAATGAAGCACTACCCCACTCGTGCCCCTGCCTCCTGCATATTTACATTGCAGCTCGGCGGTAATAATCTTCGCTGTTGCATTTATTTTGAGTCTGGGTGTTTATGAAGTGCACAAAACCCCCACTCCCATTTAAATAAAGAATTATCACACTAGCTTAGAAGCAGTGCAAATGATGCATAGTCACAATCAGTAGCTTTGAAACATCTAGATTTATTTATTTTTTTTTTTTTACGCTTTTTGGAAGCTAAGTCAAAACATTATCCACATGAATGTTGATGTAATTCCAGGGGGATTTATGCACAATTCCATTGTCCGTGTCGGCAACAGGGAAGCCAATTAAATTTAAGACCTATTAAACTAGTTAAATGGCACAAAGGTGGGAAGTTCTGTTGCTGTATCATTAGGAGTACTTTTTAACTGCAGTTTTACCTGTTGCTAGTTCACAAATCCCTTAAGTATTACTTTCTGGGATATTAATCTCAGAGGTTCTTATTATTTGAGTCATCATCTCTCAGAGAAATTACAGCTAACACTAATTGGGCCCATTGATTTTCTGTCAGCGAGGCTTAAGACATGCCAAACCTGCTAAAGCCACTGATAAATTGGTTTCTGAGATATCTTAAGGGTAAAGCAATATCTAGATCAATGACTGAATTAACTATCTTGTTTCCTTTCTGGGACTCTTCAGCCTTTAAATATGCACTACTATAGGGGAGTGTTCTCTTTGTACTCTACACTTGCTAAATTATTGTCTAAATGTAACTACGTTATGTTGAGCCTGGTCTCATTAGAAAAACGTACCTGTGGGAAAGTTTTCGCGAGTTGCAAAATACATACCAATACGTACATATCACTGCAGTTTCAATGTGAAATGTCCACTGAGTGACGCTAAAAGCGTGTTCATTTTTTTGCCGGAACAGATAAACGTGATTATGGTAAGTTTTTTTGACGTTGGTTTTATACGGCCCCGTCCTTTGTCCAGGTCTTGAAGTTAACTGGTAGGTCCTGCCTGAAGATGAAGGCAGGGCGGAGCCTACCCACTTGTACTTGTATTTGTGTTTCTCTTTTCTTCAGTGATGCTTGATTTTGCTTGTTAACAGCAGGTGTTCATCACTAATGCTCAGTCACCACTTAATTAATTGCTTAATTATCTCATTAACTTGAACTCTGCTTTAGTGTTACTTTAACACTCTGTAGAGAGGGACCATATGTACTCTGAGCAGAGTTGATTTAACTCTGGGGATTTTGCTGTGTAAGTACAACTCCGTACCAGCTGAGCTGCTGAGCAAGCTTGTTATGTCAGTAAAGCGAAACATATGGAGTCCAAAATATATTCGTTTACAAATTGTGTGGTAAAAAGCGTTTTAATATAATATTGTGCAAAGAGATGTGAAAACAAGTCTTTATTAATCCATAATCTGACCCTGTAATCGTAACTGTATGAAAACGATTAAAAGCGCTTGCTGTTTTACTGCCTCTAGTGTTCATTTCTGTTGGAAACCGCAGTGATATGTACGTATTGGTACATATTTTTGCATTATTGTTGGTTATGTTTTTTGTTCTGGTACTTCTATGTTTGATTAGTAAACCTGCATAAAAAATTAGGAATGCACCATATTGGCTCTCAGGTATTGGTCGATATTGAACAAAAATTTGTATAATGCCAAAATGTATTAAAAGAGAGCTAAATAATAATAACTATTTGTGTTGCTTAAAGTTACTCGCCAGAATTAACATTCTACAGGGAATGCATGTGTATATAAATTGCAGCAGTGTGCAATGCATCATATCATGATCAAGATGAACGATTATCAATGCACGAGTCAAAGAATGATGACAGTTTCTTACACAGTTTTCCACAAATCATTTTTTTTGTTATATTGCTTTATGTGGACAGAGACAAATCCTATAGAACAGTGAAATCACTCACAGTAGCATTAACTTCTCCGTCTTGCCCACACTCAACTGCAGCATCTCACAGGAGACTGAGTCACCAACTCTCATTCAAAATAAATGATTTCAGGATGCTACGTCCCTGCTGATTGCTGTCAGTGTGAAGGATCCTTAAGGCATTGAAAACCCTTGCATTAGACAACTGAACTGACATGAAAGTTTAACACCTGTAGTACAAATGTCCTGTGCTTGTTCTGTTATTTAGGGAATCATCTATCTGTTATTTAGCGGTCATCTTTATCAAATATTCTTTTTTGTGGTCTAAGGAAAAAATAACTGCATATGGGTTTTAAACAACATGAGGGTGAGTACATACTATCCCTTTAAGGCTCATAGGCGTTGTGCATGATCAGCTACCGGCCCTGGTACTTGGCATTTAACGTGTCTTGTGCACTTTACTGTAAGTCACTTTGCTAGGAAGGCATATGCTAAAAAATATAAATGTAAATATAATACGCAAGTTGCACAGTTTCTCTGCATGTGCCAAGAGAAATATACTGTGTCCAACCCAAGGTCAGTTTAAGCTGCTGGCTTGTAACAGAACATTGTGAACACATTGGTAGGAATGAATCTTTGCAGATGTCAATGAACAGTGGAGGAAATATGAGCATTATCTCTGAGAAAATTTGGAGATCAATCCTGAGTAATTTCCTCAGGGAATATTATGATTTGATTTAGGTACACCCCAAATCAGATTGAACTGATGTTTGTTGTGGGAGAATTAAGTTTATTGATAGTATGTTCAAAGCACATTTTTATCTGTTGACTTGCATACTAAAACACATTTAAAGTAATATCTTGCACATGTGTGTTATTCAGTTTTACATTTAAGGTTTATGGGTCAATGATGTGACGCCTAAATTTTCTGTCCTATTGCATTTTTTTTTTTTTTTTTCCCAGTTAAAATTTGGTTTAAATGCATAAAAATATACCATATATATGTAGTACCTCTCTCATGCATGTACTCACTTTAACTTTTCAAAAAACATCAGTTATTTGTAATTTTTTGTTATTTAAAGTGTCAAAATATCATGTGGTGCGACCATCTGGCCATAATTTCTGTTTTGGAAATGTCTTTGAAATTGCTCTAAATTTATTCAGATTCATTTTCTGCACTATTTGGCATGATTTCCAACATGTTTTGTAATCCTGTACAAAAATGCAAAGCATTCGTATTTATATTTCCATCATAATATAAAACAAACTTTGTCCGATGATGTCCATTTTATGAAATATCATGTGGTGCAACCATCAAAAAACTACCACTTTGGGACTTTGATGTTGAAATCCATTCAAAGACAGGAAGTTGTATCATATACCAATTTGCGAAAGACCCACGAAAGCAGCGAGCAGGTTTGTAACTGTCTTAAATTTGGAAAAAAATAACGGCTGGTATGTAGTTACCACATTTGGATATCATGTGGTATGACCTCAAAAAAACAATGAATATTGAGTTATTTCTGCAAATATAAACTTTTATTACAAATTTCATAGTGACCTTTTGTGGGACGCTAGCTTGTTTTGTTTAGGTAACCAATTCTGTGCCTGTAAATTTTGACTGAATTCGAAAATATCATGTGGTGCGACCACTGCAGAGTGACAAATTAACAAATATATTTAAATACATCACAAACAAATTTAAATTAAAATGACAAAAAGACATTATAGCCTATACTTTAGTTTACCATAAATGCTTTTCAATACACTTTAACCATATTTCAAAGACAATACAAGTAATTATACAATTACATATAAAGATGTACTTAATTCCTACTTAAGAAGGTCAAAAAAGCATTCTAAATTTCAACTAACTGCATTTTATATCAATTTCAATTCATCTAATTGCAAAAACAAAAAACAAACAAAAAAAACACGCAATCAAGTATTTGAAAACATTACATTCACTTTGCACTTAAATATATTCTGTTAAAGTAGAGTAGTCAACATTTGAAGTGGATCAAAACTTTTCATCAAAGTTGTCCTAAAACCTTCTTCTTAGGACAAATTAGTTCTTAGGACAACTTTGATGAACTTTTTTGATTCACTTCAAATGTTGACTACTATATATTATATTACTCTTTTTAAAAGTGTGCTAAAGTGTACTTCTTTTTCACAAAGGAAATAATGATAGACAGATGATGAACAAACCCTGACATATTGATCAGTATGATACTGAAGGGGTTTATTTTGTGATAATGACCAAATTATTGTAAGTTATCCTGCTTATTACATGTCCATTTATTTACTTATTAAGTTGGCCATGAAATATTGATTTGAGCTGTAATTATATTATTATTTGAGAAGGAAAGACCACAGAGTGCTAGAAAAGACATCAAAACTATACAGTGCTGGAGACTGGGCTTGTTAAATATTTGATCGCAAAATGAAGAGAGCAATGTAATAAATTTATGTTCAGATGTCTCTAACTATGCGGCTAAAGCATAAATATCATTTTCTCCCTCATCATCTTAATTTAGTTCATTAATATGGCTTATTTTATGTAGTAAATCAACCAGGAAAAAAGTCACTTTGTTTACATTTGTACAGACTGGAATATAAACACTTTGGTGAACAAGGTAAATTGACGGAAATAATTTAATCGTTTTCTTTGGCAGCTTTTTTACATATTTTCTCAAGTGTCTATAATCTTTAGACATTTATTATAGTTGACCATTTAATGTTTACCTGCAGATACTATATATTGCATAATTTTTCGCCTGTTCTCCAGAAACTTTACCTATAATATATTTGTATCTATAAAAACAGTTAATGCTACTACAGTAGAAGAAGACAGTGAACATACTGAAGTCTTAAGTGGTGTATAGAAAAAGTACTATGGTAATAATGGTCATATTTGGCTTTGGAAGCAAATCCTGCTATTTTAACAGGTAATGGCTGTGCAGAAACTGCATTTTCAGAACAGCTGCAATTGCTGAATTTAAGGGTTTTCTTCTAAATCATTCCACTGACTCATACTGAATCAAATGTAAACATAGTTGGAAAGAAGGTTTTTTATTTGTTTTTGTTTTATCCCTTTAGTTAGAAAGTCTGGTAACAGTCCATTCATGTCAATGGCAGTTGCATGGCTGTCTCAATCAGTCAAGCTGAAATAAGCATGCAAAGCTTTCTTAAAAGTGCACTCAGTAATTGTTTGTTAATTTAAGACATTTACACAAAGAACTGAATCGTGATTTTGAGAAAAAACAATGTCTAGATTAAGTTATAATAACATTTGTCAATGTCCAAGACCACAGGGATGAAAAATACCCAGTGAAACAAACAAAAACTTACTGAAAGAGAGTAATTTCCCTGAACAGATTTTATTGTGGGGAATTCTTGTCTTCTGTGAGACAAGCTTTATTTGATTTGAGGAAACAAACTACATTTGGAGAATCTTTCCTGTCTTCTAAAATATTTGCATTGCTAATGCATTACATTTCAAATTTGACCATATTTTTTGTTATTTGTTCTGGATTTTGTTACTAACAATTTACAAATGCCATTTTATGATTCAGTCAAACAGTTGAATATCAGAGCTCTGTTTCAAAACCTTACTGCCTATTGGGAACTGCCATCTAAAGTTTCTGTAATCTCCGACATTCGTATACAATTGTCAAATTATATCCCCTAATGACAGTCGCACAGAACTTTCAATTTTGTGGTGAAGCAGCCCTCCACTTATAAAAAAACTGAGTCATATTTGACTTTGAAAGGCAGTCTTACCATTTCAGCAGGTAATTCCAGTGCAGAAACCGCATTTTCAGAACAGCTGTAATTTCTGAAATGCAAGGAAAATCATTCAATTGACTCAAATTGTAACAATTTAACATAGTTGGAAAGTATGGTGACCAGGACATGTTCGGTTCACTTAGTTTTGTTCTGGCCACAACATATTAACTCGTGGGAACGTGATAATATGTCATGGCCACAAAATATTAATTTGTGGGAACCTCATATTAATTTGAGGGAACATGACAATAAGTCGTGGCCATGAGATCATTTTTTCGAGGTAACAACATCCTTATGTCGTGACCTCGAGATCCTATGTTGAAGGAACAGGAGTCTATTTCTCATGGCCATGAGTTAAATGCGTAAATAACTTGTGTGACCATAGCAACCTGGAGTTATCAGAAATGGATAGGCCTATAATAATATGTATAACACGGTTAGTTCCTGTCTTTGATTCTGATTAGTCAATAGCTGTTTTATTCATGACAAAACACAGCTATGACCGCTTCACCCAACGGTTCTGTGTATCAATACACAACACCGCAACCACTCTTAGCAACGTAAAACTGTTTATTCTCAGTTTATATTATTCATTGAAGCTTACTGTATTATGTAGAACTCGTGTAGAACTAGAAGAGTATTGTGAGGAAAAAGAAAAAAAGCGAGTTTATTACCTGCATTCAAATTGAGCATTTTCCTTCAGGTCAGTCCTATGTTCATAATAAAAAAAATGTCCGATGTATTATCCTGTCCTTTTAACAGTTAAGGGGTTTTCCCGTGACTGACAGCGCTAGTCAAAGCATTAGTCAGTTGCATCTTGTTCCATGTTTACAACAATTCAGTCTTTTCAATGTAAAAGTCAGTCGTTGCCGCCATCTAATGGCGTAATAATGTAACTTCTGTTGCTGTTCATGGTCAGGGACTATTTTTTCCGGCGGAAGGAAGGCTTTTAGTTAATGTTTACTTCATGAAAGTTGCATTGATACATATTTTTGGCTTTAATATTTGTATTGTGTGGTAAGCGTTTTATAAAAACAATAAGGTACTCGAGGCTAGTGCTGTATCGTAAATAAGTCACGGCTGAAGGGCGTTGTTAGGCACAGCACAGCCTCTCGTACTTTATTGCTTACTTATTTTTAACTAGCCTAATAATGATAAAATAAGGATGGAATTAAGAAATGAATTATAGCCTATTATAAATATGGACAAACCCAGGAATTGGGTTGTTTTCACCTAGCCTTTTTTTTTTCCAACCAATTTTGGGTTTGTTTTAAGCCAGCCATATAGTAATATAGTAAACAGCATGTTTTTGCTCACCCCCATATTTTTAGCTGAAACTTGACACTTGACCAGACCAGAGATTTATATTACATCTTGTGAAAGAGGGCATAATAGGTGCCCTTTAACCCAACCTGCTGGGTTTGTCCATATTTAACCCAGCTTGGGTTGTTTTTAACCCAGCATTTTTTAGAGTGTATAGACAGCATTCAAATGAAGTTTGTTCTTATCAATAAATGATAAAAGAATATGTAAGAACATAAAATAATATAGACCTACAAGAAAACATTTTTAACCATCCCATCTCATAGCCTTTTAAATCCATTCACTGGTTGTGTCTTTATTTATTTATTTATGCCTGATAAACCTAAATAAAATGAAATATGTTAAATTGTAAAATTCTTGTAAAGTGAATATATAGGCTAAAATAGTTAAGATAGCCTACATATCAGTGAATGGATTTAAAAGACTTTAGGATGAGATGGGTTTTTTTTTTTTTTTTTTTTTTTGTAGCTTAAATATTCTTTTAACATATAGGTCTGGTTTCACAAACAGGGCTTAGAGGGTACTTCTCAATACTCAAATTAATGCTTCCTCGATTCCTCGCTCCTCCATCCTCCACCCCGTGACCCGGAAACCAATCAAACAAAGCCATGTTGAAGGACATCTCAATTCTCTAATTGCACCGTGAGGAACGAGGAGTGAGGAAACTTCCTGATGAGCTATGAGCGAAGATGCACAGGTATATCCTATACAGAAGTCTTTCTTGTTGAAAAACCTGACACACATGTAAATTCTCCTCCCCCTTCACATTTGTCACAATAATTTTAATTTATGATTTACCTTTGTCGTTTTAATAAACCATATATCTCACATATTTCAACAGGGCATTTTGTTTTATTATTATTATTTATGAATTTCTTAAATAACCAAACTTCAACAACATAAGGGCAGATCCCTTGAGCGCAGCTGATGATGCTGTGAAGTGACGCTCTAGTGATCAAGAATATTCTAATATACAAATAAGCTTTCCTTCAATTTCCTCCTCATTTTCTTTCCTTGCATCCTTCTTGGGAAATGAAATGAGGATGCACAAATAAGAAATGAGAAGCACCCACAGCTTTCCTATTGTGTGCCAGTTTGTTCCCTTGGTTACTGATTAAATTCACCTGTTCTTCATTTAGTTTCCTCATTACCTCTCCTTGTATATTTAAGCCCTTATTTCTCCATCTTTGTGTTTGCTGATCAGCAGTCCTTAACAATACCTCGTTATTGGTTTTCTGAAGTTCAACCAACCAGCTGCACAGACTGTCAACACATTCTCAACTTGATACGCACATTAGCAGTCAGGTTTAGGGGTCATGCTCATTTTTGTATGAAATGTACAATATCTTTTTTTGTCATTTCACATTTTCTCATTAAATCAGGTTGGTATATTTATAATCAACATTTCTTTCAACCATTTTTGGACTTTTCAAATGAAGGATATATGCAATTCTGCCTTATTATTTGGCCTTAACAACGCTGAGAGTGCACTAATGACCTTTAGTGCTGCCTATGTGGACTTCTCACTATTTTGGAACTGAAAACTGGTCCTGCATTACAATTGGCAGGATGATTCACCATTTACATATATTAATCGCATGCTTTAACGCATTAATTTTGACAGCCCCAATATTATATATACAGTGTATATATATATATATATATATATATATATATATATGAATGAAGACCAAAGATAATCAGTCAGCCCAGCCTGCAGCTTTGTTGTGTTCCAGAACAGGAAACTCAAGTTGCCTTGAGGTAGCCATCTTTAGATGTACTTTTGGGGCTGGTTCTTTTGATGAGTAAAGAGGGACTCAGCAATATCCATCTTGCTGTGAAGAAAGAGCTAAATATACAACCAAACTTTTGTGCAAAGCATCATATTTCAGTTCTTTGAACATAATATTCACAACTTAAGATGTTGTGTTATGCTTCCTCGTGGGTTTAAATACATTATGCAAGGCTCAAACTCAGCAGGATTTCAAAAATGACTAAATATCAGCCAAACCGTGGTAGTAATGTAAGTGCTGTTCACAATTACAGCTGGAGTCCTGCAGAGGATGAAGGCAGCATGAATGTGAGTTTTTTATTCGCCGTTTTTGCCTATTAGGATTCTAGAGGTATTTTGAAGTCTGCCAGTAATGTGAAACAATGCATCCGTAATCAAGGACATACGACTTGAATGGACGCCATTCAAAAGAGCTCTCCCGCATTGTATCGTGGTGATTAGGAGACGCTACAGCCGAATTCAATTTGAGTTTCTTTTCCACAGTATGTGACACTTCTCCAGGAGATAAAAATGACGGGGCTGTGTGGCGCTTTGTGTATTCCCTGAATTCGCTAATTGCAGCCACCGTCTCTGCCTGGGGACGGCCGAGCTATTAAAAGTTTATCGCTGAGTAATCGTTTTGCAGGCCTCAGCTTTAATGACATTGGATGTTAAAAGCCAGTCCAACAGTGTAAAATCACTCAAAGCAGACCCTCATGCTAATTACGTCTGCCTCAGAAATAGCTTTCATTGAAAAACATGTCATGACTACGTACACCTCTGACTTATATGTACTGTTTCCCTCCCAAGTCAATTTATTTAAATTTTTACAACATCTGATGAGATTTTTAGTGAGTATGAGGGTAGTAACAATGTTAGACTATTGAGTTGTGTTTTTTCCCTTGATTCCTTTTGATTTGTTTTTAGATGTCACATGCTGTATGTTTCTTTACCAGAAAGAAATTTAGAGGTGAATTAACTAACAATGAATTGACTCTTCGCCAGGAGTTTAATTTATAGGCGATCTAACCAATCATAACGCAGAATCCGTCATTTTGTCCGACAAAGCGGTCAGGGGAGTTAGCAGATTAACATAGGTGGACTTGAACTTGAAAAATGGTGTGTACGGATGTCTTTCCGCGATTGAAACAACATTCTTTATGATGTTCATTCATGTTTATTTGATGCTATAAATGAACTACTAGAAAGAGATGATCAGTTCACGAGGCGCTACAGCGATCTGTCGCGACACATTAAAGAGCCACAAAACGGTATTTATTGTTTAGATTTCTTTAAAAATGACAAAATTTGAGTCTTCATATCATATCAAAAGTAACCTGCTCTGTCCTCTTTGCTCTGCGATGTATTTTTCACTGCGTGAGAACATTATGTGTGGCGAGAGATTGGCATGGCTTGTCGGACATAGCAACAGTAAGGGGGCGGGTCTTTGCGAACAGTCAATTGCGCTGTTGGTAGCATTTATTTGCATGCATTGTTTGTGCCAGGTAACATACAAAACAAAAAAAAATCCGCTTAATGCAATTTGTGCATTGAACACCTAGATTAGTGAATGATGCAGGATTGCTCCAACATATTAAGTTAAAGTGCCACAACTGTTTAATGAATGTGCTTTATTATTAGGACATTTGTAGGGCTATAGGAGTCTTCCCAAAAGGATTGACGCTTTGATTCCGAGGTGTTAAGAATCCACTACCTTGATTTCTAAACTTCCCAGAATAGCATTAAGAGCTAGTAGAGGTGATTTATTCAACCCAGTGGCTCAGATCATTTAATTCAGTTCACCAGATTTATTCAGTCATTTATTCAGATTGATTGTTTACATCATTGACTCGGTCAGACTGTCAGTCCAAATTTTATTTTTGTGCATATCCGATTGAAATCCGATCAGATTTAGAAAGTGTGAATGGCAAAAAAACAACAAAAAAAAACACATGAAATGTGATTAGGGTGAACAAATTAGCGTTAGTGTTAGAGTTTCTGCCGCTGCCCCACAAGACACAGTAGTCCAGCACAGCGGCTACACATTGTCATGTTGTAAATAAGATGACATCTGTATTGCAGACCCTCCATGTTGTTGTTGTTTTTGGCACAATGTCATTGCCATAAAAACCCAATGCAGATATTCCAGAAAACGAAAGAGCGGCATGGGACACACAAATCGAATCAGGGGTGCCTTTCCTGAACAAACTCTCGAACATAACTCGCTGCTTAAATACCATAGTACAATGCATCGTTAAAGAAATAAACTAGATAGTCTCAAATGTTTCCCGAAACCGTATTGTTCCAAATTTTCCATTCAACCACGTTGGTTAATGATGTCACGCATCCGCTTGAGATCGAATTAATGCTAGACATGGCATCTGAAGACTAATTCTCATTTTTTTAGACATTCGTTTGGAATTATTTCACTTATATTAAAAAGTTGTCACCCAATTACTTATTCTAAATCTAAACGATCTTTCCCTCATTCTACCGAGTACCGAACCCCGCCCCGACCTAGAGCGGCAAAAAAAAAAAGGCGTTTTGAGCGGTGAGTGGACTATGAGTTTGCAAGATCGCAAATTCTCTCATATAAACAAAGAAATTTAGACATTATGTAAATAAGAGATTCAATGTGTGACAGCTACATTCATTATAACAGAACTTTGTGAGATATGACAACTTTTTAGTGATTAGGGAGTACTCTTTGCGCACTTTCTGCCATGCCAAATCCCTTATACTGTATTTTCAGTTAACAGTGGTTTGTGAACGTAGACGCTTTAATAGCAAATGGTTTATCAGGAGTGTTTATGCTGGGCTGTGCAGATTGTGCGACGATATGTGAACTGAAACTATTACAAGGAAATTGAGATATGTGTTTTTAAAGGTGAAGCACTTCTCCCTAGCCTTAAGTTAGTTCACCCTCCGCCTATACTGTGTGAGAGAAAGCGGAGGAGTCACGTAGCTCACCTTTGTGTGCACAATATTTATAAATGCCATATAGGCCTATTTATCTAACCTCTATTCATGAAGAGCTGTGCACGCGCAAGTGACAGGATTTTGGGTGTGAGAACTGCTTGCACACCGTCGCTTCGCCACTATAGAACTAGCACCGATTTGCGGCTTTCGTGTGTCACTGAAAATGAACTATAGAGATTTGTGCTTTGTGCGTCCCGCAAACTGTCTTTATGTCGAAGTACCCTATACTGCCGGCCCAACTTATCAGCGGCCCACCAGGAATTCTCCTGAATCTTCCAGGAGATATTCTATAATATAGTTCTAAGTGTTTGCATTTGTAGTTAGTGGTTACGTGCTGATTGTTTTTTACATTGCAGAATGAAAAAAAAAAAGAAGAAAAGAAATCCAAAAACATGCTTGTACATGCTTTTATATTAGTGCAAGTTTATTAATAAACAAAACCTCCAGTCTTTCACATGCATCTTAAAGATCGCGTTTAATTGAGAGTTAGAAGTGGGGGCGGCACGACAGTGTTTTACCTAGAGCAGCAGTTGAGCTTGCGCCAGCCCTGGTTGTGGCGGTTAGCAAACAGCGCTAATATTATCGTGCGCGCCCCCTTCTGGATTGGAGCGTGGATCGCCCGTGACTGACTGTATTCATAGTCTGATTGCATGCACCAAACCGTGACGTCTGTACCGTACGGTTCGGGACGAATACATGTACCGTTACACCCCTAATTATTAAATATCCTGACGCACCGAGTGAACGAGGAGTATGAAGCTCAAGAAAGTGCATCCATCCACATCCATCCATCATGAATGTGAAAGAATTAACAATGAATCAATGTAGGCCTATATACATTCACATTATTTTTTGCAAACATACTTTGCAGACATTCTGACAGAGAGCACATGCGGTTTGGTTGCATAACGGACTCGCGCATGCCTTATGAACGACTCCTGTATGTCACTGTAATCATCTTTACCTTCATTACAATGGCATAATTCATTAACTAATGTTAATGATTAACCTTATTGTATAGCATTACTAATTTGTTCAAAAACACAGTTCTAATTCAGCAGTAATTTATAATATTTCAAAAGAAAAAGCAGCTAAATGATATCTTGACAATTGTATGGTCAATAATAACAAAGTAAAGTATAATTTATTCCAAACGTCTGGAATCGAACAGCTATAGATGTTTGTCAGTTACGTAGCTGCACTGCAGTATATAAATCAGTGGGTTCTAAAGATTCATCTTACGGCTGGTGTGTTTTAACCAGCCTGCGGCTTTTTGTGCAGATAAAACTACTTCTCAACACGGAATAAAAAACACTCACTCAAGTCAATAATGGACAAGGCTTTTTTTTTTCACGCTAGTGTGAGAGTTAGAGAGTGATAATAACTATGAAATGGGAGCCGGGATGAAAGTACTCCTAACGAGGGAGTGCGGATTGGACTCCGGGTTCTGACTTCAAACAGCAGATTGATTTTCCTGCAAGTGTGCTCAATTACAGTATGCCCGCTTTCACTGGTCTCGACATAGGTACCATGGAAACGAACGGAGAATTGGACATGAGAGGAGTCCCACTAGCTTTATCTTTATTTTACTAAAACTGTTATTATCTCAAGAAACTCTGTGACAATACTGTGACAAGACACTGACTGACACTGCTGGACAACAGTTATCTCTTGCTCATCAAGGCTGCATTTACTTGACCAAAAAGACAGTAATACTGTGAAATATTAGCCTACTACAATTTTAAACAACTGTTTTCTATCTGAATATATTTTAAAATGTAATCAATTCCTGTTATGGTCTGTTTTCAACATCATTACTCCAGTCTTCAGTGTCACATGATCCTTCAGAAATCATTCTAACATGCTGATTTAACATGCTCAAGAAACCTTTCCGAAACGTATTATTATCAAGGGTGAAAACAGTTGTGTGGATTTTTTTTTGTTGTGGAAACCATGATATGATTTTTCAAAATAACAGCATTTATTTTAAATAGATGTTTTTTAGTAACATTACAAAGCTTTACTGTCACTTTTGATTAATTCAGTGCACTATTGTTTAATTGTTTATGTTTCTTTGTTTAATTGTTTGTATTTGTAGTTAAGCTATATGTAAATAGGCTATTGATATAATCTTAAAAAGAAGGTACATCTGTAGATACATAGGCCACGTTCACACAGTAACAGAATACGGTTGTCAGTCCCGTATTTGAGTCTTTGATATGGTTACATTCACACAAAGTACGGTTATTTACAGGAGTGTTAAACCACATTCTATAACGAAACTCACACCCGTAAACTTTCAGGACAACCGCATTCTCAGAAAATTTGCGCTATGTGAACGGAACAGGACTGGACAACTAGTTGTCTGTCACGTCATAGAGTGCGAGAGAGCTGCTATGCTAAGGGGTTTTGTGTGTTGGTTTCATATTAGGTAATTTATATGAGCTGTGTGTCATTTGAAGGTTTTAGATCCAGTCACTATTCTTTACCGGAGCCGTTCCCATCAGTTTTCTGTTTTATGCGCGACTCAAATGGCGTGTCATGCGTGAGAAACTGCAAAGGACGTGAGACATGAGTGCAGCGGTTAAATGTGTCCGGTGAGGCATTTTTACATTAAAGCTGCTGTTGGTTAATGACGATTTGATGGATGAACTCGTGGCTCAATTGACCCTTCGCAAAGACCCGCCCCCCTTAGTTACTGTTGCTTTGTCCGACAAGCCATGGCGCTGTCACACCACACAGAGTGAAAAATACATCAAAGAGCAAAGAGGAAACTGACAAGACAGAGCAGGTTACTTATGATATTAAACAAAGTCCCAGCTTTCAAAATGTGTAACTTTTTAAGAAAATCAAACAATAAAAACCGTTTTGTAGATCTTTAATGTGTCATGACAGATCGCTGTAGTACCTTAGCTCAAGCGGCTCGTGAACCGATCATCTCTTCCTACTAGTTCATTTATCGCATCAAATAAACATGAATGAACACGAGAAGGAATTATGTTTCAAACGTGGAAAGACGTCAGTACACACCATTTTTTCAAGTCCAAGTCCACCGAGGTTAATCTTCTAACTCCTGACTGTTTTGGCGTTATGATTGGTTAGATCGCTTGTCAATCAAACTCCCGGCGAAGGGTCATTTGGACTCTGTCCTGTCAAAAGTAATAAGACTTTTCAGTTTTATGGACGTCGCCATCTTTGATATTACTTTGGTCACTGTTGCTAAGGTTAATAGTAAGAGTATACGGGCTTGACTCTCGCTGCACGTTCATATTCGAGACGCTGCTGATGTTGCTGTGTGAACGGGATATTTCGAGACTCACACCTGTAAGTAAATGCGGTTGTCAATCCCTAAAACTGAGAGTGTGAACGTAGCTAAAGACAGCAGTTTGAAGTGGGATTTTTTTTAACTGAAATCTCATTGCAGGTTTCTCATTTATCATTAAACGATGGGAGAAACTGTCAGCAAAAGACCTTTTTAATTTAAAAAAAAAGGGAAATGTTTTTAGAAACAAAATCCAGATGGTCCTGATAATCATTTGCACTCTTTATATGAATATAATTATCATCAAAGCTCAACAAGTATGAATGTGCTGTCATGATGGTTCCAACCAGTCTTTAAATATCACACCATTAAAAATAATAATAATAAAAAAAAAAAAAAATATATATATATATATATATATATATTAAAAACAATTAGGTAAAGTGTCAAATAGCTTGGTGTTATTTTTTTTTTAAACACAATAATCTAATTCATTATAAATACAATATGTTCTATGAACCTCAAAGGATTTGTAAACACTTGCACATTTCTAAAGTTGTCAGGGTTGATAGATGCAGCACAAATTCAAAAGTTGACTTTTGAGAGGTAACACATCTGATGTAAACAGACAAGTCTATGTTTTTGATTTCCCCGAACTGTCAATCTCGTTGCCAAGTTTAGCCTGAACCCCCTCACTCACCACAGAAGAGACAGAGGTGTTAAATGATCGATGTACAATGTAGGTCGAAGGCCTTCCACAAACAGATCTCTGAGCTAAGCTTTTGAATATTTCGGTGGTAGATCTGATTGACGGGCGCGACTCTGTGATCGCGACTCCGTGAGATGAGAGGTCAGGATTAGTCAGACTTCGTAAGGAGTTATAAGGCCGGCCGACCAATCATCAGCCTTTCCTCGAGGATATCGCGGAGACAGATGCCTTTTCTCGGAAATGACACCCTGTCAGAGCTGTGAAAAATGTACAGCTGATTGAAAATTGCCTTCCTGTCACACTTTGCATTTAATCACCTGAGTATGTCGCTCGGTTACATGCGAGAGATGATTTTTATTGGGAGCGACGAACAGTCGGGTTCCCTCAGGGCGACCTGGAGTTAGGCGTCTTGCTCAAGGGCACAGTTGAGGTAGGGGAGCTCAGGAATTTTGCAAACTTTGCATTACCGCCACAGTTTGATTGGCTATGGCATCCAGGTCTTTCCACATGACAGAAACAGTAAATCCAAGTGGAAATATGCAAAGAAAGGACAATCGCTAGAATAATCACGTTGCTGTCGGACACACATCAAAGCAAAACGCCCTAAGACATTATGTCTTCGTTTCGGCCTGTATAAGATGTGCAGCTCATTAAAACTACAATAGGCTCATCTTATAGCAGTAATGTCAAGTTACATTTTTATCAGCCATAAAGAAGAAAAGTAAGAGCTGTCAGGATGTGTTGAACATGTGTGACTGTTTCTTTAGATTACAGAGTCGTGTTTGACGCAGTAGCTTTTTCCTGAGGGAGTGCCGGAGTACCTAGCCATCAACAAACACAGTGAGGAGAGAAAGACATTAAGGGAGCAGTGCACCAAAAATGAAAAATCTGTCATTATTTACTCACCCTCATGTCGTTCCAAACCTGTATGCTGTTATTTTGTTGTGCAAATATGTACAATATATGTAGCTTTTTTCCATTCTTTTTTTTCCAACAACAGTTCACAGTCCATATGCAGTCCATACAGTCCATCCGCGAAAATGACTAAAAACGCTGTATTAATCATGCCAGACAGGTATTTGTACTTTGTAAAGAAAGATTACACACTCGTGCCAAATGTGCATACAGTATCCACCTTATTTTTACAGTTTACTGCTTTTGACGTTCTTCTTATTATTTCCCTATATCAGCTAATGAATCGTAAGTCTCGCACATTTACAGAAAAACTGTAATTCCGCTATGACAAATAAAGTGGATAGACTAAACACGTAATGCGCTTGTGCATGCCTTCACCGTTTTCACAGATTCGTGCTTTTGCAGTTTACACTGAGATGGCAGTGGTATCATTTTCAAAAACGTACATTTTGAAACCCGTTTTCAAAAGTTTGCATTTTCTGGCCACCAAAACGCCGTTGTCATGTAAATGAACGGCCAAAACACATAAAAAGTTGTCATGTAAACAGCCCCTCGGTTTATGTGCTTTCTGGGAATCGAACCCACAACCTTCCCCTCTAAATCTCATTCTCCATTCTGCATATTTGATCTTGCACCACACTGAACTGTTAGGATTTTCAGGTTGTTAAAGCTGTGATTCAACAAAATATTTAGAATCTTTTTTGTTGTTGTTGATGTTTTTGTTTGTTTGTGTTTGTTGCAGCCACAATTCAACTCATAAAAATATATTGAGAAGCTAAATATAATTTTCATTCACACTAAACTGTTTTGTTTTTCAGTTTTTTGCAGCCATGTTTCAGCTTCAGAATCTAATGTTATAATTCCTACTTACAATGTTTCAGAATCTAAATATAATTCCTACTTACAATAAAAAATTCCTACTTTTGTTTTTCTGTCATGACAACTATCTCAGTGATTGGATATGGATGGATATGGCAATGTTAATGTACTTCTGACCGCTGAGAAAACCAAGAACATGTGCATCGATATGTCGCGAAATCAGGAAGCAGTCCAATGTACGATTGTTGATAATCATTTGATTGAATTGGTTAAAAGTTATAAGCAAGTACATAATTATCGATAATAAATTTTGTAGATAATAGTGATAGACTGTGTAAGATGAGCCAACAAAGACTTTATTGTCTGCGGAAATTTGCCAAATGTAATATTGACAGGACATTGATGACTGCTTTTTATAATGCATATATTGAATCGATTTTAACATTTTCATTGATTTGTTGGTTTGCCTCTTTAAAGGTCAAACAAAAGAATGCACTATCAAAGGTTGTAAATAACTGCAGTAAAGTATTGGGTGTGAAATTGCCTGGGTTGTCAGATTTGTTTCATATTCAGGTGAAAGAAAGCACATCACATTATATCTGACATATCTCACCCTCTGATGCATTTCAGACCCTCCCCTCAGGATCTTTGTATAGGATCCCTTTAGCTAAGACAAAGAGATTAAAATTTTCATTTGTACCTTGTACTATTAATTTGCTTAATTTAAATTGGAAGAGGTCATTTTTAAATTTATGTGCTATTAATGTTGTTTATTTGTCTATCTTGTATGTGGTGTAAAAAAATCTTTCATGCTGCAGAACAAATTGCCCCTAAGGGGGACAATAAAGTTTTTACAATGCAATACAATGTTAATGTATTTGGTCTCAGCGATGCTGATTATTGTTGCTGCTGATGCTGCAGATCAAGTACAGATACTTGCTACTGCCTATACATCCAAACACATGCTGTGTGAGCATGTAAGACATGCTGCTGCTGTACCATAGCATACATTAAAAATACCCTCCCAACAAAGCAGGAGACACGAGAAATAGACAATACAAGCCAATATGTATGCTGCTGAGTGTAAGAAAACAAGCTGCTGCATCTGTACACTGTGTCTCTCATTAACAATCACGTCACCGGCATCCCTTTGTTCCCACAGTTCTCAGCCTTGCCCAACTCATTGTAATGTTAATTACCAACAGTTAATTTACATAAACATCACATTCAGATCTTGGTTAAATGTTAGATAGCAAATAACACAGGCTATTATATCTATCAAAGAGACTGTCATTACTGTATATTCTTGCATGTATATAATCAAACAACATACATATGTGATGGAATGGTAACCCTACAAACCTAACATAACAATCCCCTGTAAATCCCAACATAACACAACATTAAAAACTAACTTATATCTCGCTATGTTAATCTTGTGCAAAAACACACAAAATAACACTTAATTTCAACATCTTTTTTAAAGTCTGACGCAAAGCATGCTGGGAATTAGAAGTCAACTAAACTCAGCTTACTACAATGAAATGTTATGTTCAAGCAACTTTTTTCTGTTAAGTACAATGAACTTTCATTATTATTTGAGTGAAACAAACTAATTTCATTTAATTAATTTCATTGTTTGGTTTTACAGTGTAGACATGCATATATCCACAAATATGGATGAACAGGATAGGACAAAACACCCCCCAAACATGCAGATCTACCACCAAGACATACAGTGTGTACGGAAAGTATTCAGACCGCCTTAAATTTTTCACGAAGGAGTGGCTTCACAACAACTCCGTGACTGTTCTTGAATGGCCCAGCCAGAGCCCTGACTTAAACCCAATTGAGCATCTCTGGAGAGACCTAAAAATGGCTGTCCACCAACGTTTACCATCCAACCTGACAGAACTGGAGAGGATCTGCAAGGAGGAATGGCAGAGGATCCCCAAATCCAGGTGTGAAAAACTTGTTGCATCTTTCCCAAAAAGACTCATGGCTGTATTAGATCAAAAGGGTGCTTCTACTAAATACTGAGCAAAGGGTCTGAATACTTAGGACCATGTGATATTTCAGTTTTTCTTTTTTAATAAATCTGCAAAAATGTCAACAATTCTGTGTTTTTCTGTCAATATGGTGTGCTGGGTGTACATTAATGAGGAAAAAAAATGAACTTAAATGATTTTAGCAAATGGCTGCAATATAACAAAGAGTGAGAAATTTAAGGGGGTCTGAATACTTTCTGTACCCACTGTATGTACAGCCGTTTCTCTAAAGAGCCATGAGACTGCATGTTTTAATATCTATGTGTGCCTGGGCTGCCACACTGAATGGTAAAGGTCCAAATGCATGTTATGAAACAAACTGAGATGATTATACATTTTTTTTTTTTTTTTTAAAAGGCAAGGAAATGTTATTTTCTCTTGCTCGTTTTAGAGCAAAGAATTGCATGCTGTAGATTATCAGGAGACTCCACGGCAGACTCAACTCGCTGTCCTGCGCAAGAGCTGCTAAAAGCAGGCCATGAACTCCTGGGAGGTGCCGTCCCGGGGTGCTCCACGCAGCTCGATGGTGTGTTGTCATTGTGTCAGAAAAATTACAGATGTGTCGGAGATGGGTGACTCACAGTTCAGTGTTGCAAAAAGTCTTTTACAGTAGTTGGATGTTTTAAAATGGAGGAATATTGGACAGAGAGAGAGAGGTGCTAGAGCTATTTATATGCACCCTGTCAAGGTCTGCTCTTCCTTCCCTGTCTTTAAAGGTCAGGCTCATTAAATATGCGCTCCATGTATTGGATCTGCAGTGCCAAAGTATTGCAGCCACTCAAAAAGAGCATTTATTGATATAGTGCAGAGTGTAATAGAAGAAATTCTTTGTATGGCCACCCTTGCTCATTCACACCAATGACATGCATGGTATGAGTTTGACGCCTCGGATTATGTCTTTTTGAAAACATTATTTTATTAATGGAATAAACTGGGATAATCCTTTTCCACTGATTCACTGTCATCCCAGCCGATTTTCTACAGCATATAATCTATTTAACTGGATTTAATGACCCTCAAAATGGGGTTCATTGACCATTTCTTGGAAAGCTTATAGGGAATAGAAAGTAGTAATCCTTAATAGTTTTAACAAAATCAATTTTGAATAGTTTGATGGACCAATTTGGTCTGCAACATATTTTTTAGGTTTTTTTATTTGCAGTAACATGCATTTCACATAATATTTTCAGCATATTTATATATAGCTATAGTCTATGCCTAAAAATATGCTAAAACTATCTGGGTTAAATTTTAAGAGAATGCATCTTTAATATGTGATAATTCAATATTTAATTTTTAAATATTAACAAAACACACTAATATTTAAAGCTGCAGTCCGTAAGTTTTGCCTCTTTGAAACCTGCAATCTCTGTTTGAAACCTGCAATTGCAGTTATGATTGCAGAATTATCATCTTTACGTGGGTTGTGCATTGGCACAGCTCCTCAGCGCGGATGAATCTAATGTTTGCTGTCAGTCACCACATCGGTGTGGGTACCGTACTTCGGAATCACAGATTCTACGTGTTGAAGTATGACCAAAATAAAAATTTTCACTGGAAAATATAATTTGAACAAGCCACTGACCAACTGAGAAAAAAAGCATTACGATCGCGCTGCCAATGGTGTTTAAATCTAAAGATCGCTTAACTTAGATCACATCAAACCGTGCAAATTATTATTATTGTTTTCAAATTGTTAATGTTAACAACATCAGCATTGCTTGACTATGTGTATTCAGTGTGTATTAGCGTTACCTGTAGATTTCAGTTTCTGTAACCACGCCGCAGTCCGAAGACTTTTGCTTTTGTCTATGGGTGAATCTCCAGTTGTCACTGATGATTGTCATTCGGACCTTTCTGGATTACAATCTGCCATCAAAATGATAAATTTAATTATTCCAGCTTCTGTGAGAAAAGTCTATAAATGATCCGTCACCTGCAGCATCCTCACATGCCATATAGCCTACTAGCTGGGACTCGTTCTTTATGTAAACAGACGTGACGTAATGACGCAAAGACGAACGGCTGTATGCTCGAATTTCCTGTGGAAACCCACTAGTAACGATTTTATTATAAAACATTATTACAAGCTTACCGTTGTGAATTGGGCTAAGGTAAGGAGATAGTTTTGAACACCAGCTGGTTATGTACTTGCTCAGAAATTGACCAAAAAAGTTACAGACTGCAGCTTTAAGTTACAAATAAAAAGTCCAAATGTCTTATGCATTGTTGCTTCTCTGGTAAATTGAATAGTTTTAAGAATCTTTAAGTCAAAAAAGCATAATTAAAAATTCTTTATTAATACATTAATGTATTTGTAGAGGTATTCTTTTTACAGTTGAAGCTGTTAGAGTTAAAGAAGTCGATGCTTTCATAAAATTTAGAGTTTGCACCGTATAATTACAAATTTGACAAAGACGTGCCTGGTTGAAGCTCATAATTATGGTAATTCTAACATGATGTGAACACACCAGTACTCGCCAAACCTGTTAATAACAAATTTTTACTCACGGGTGTCAGTGGAGGCTGTTTTTCCCCGTCTCTCGTTCCTCATCGTCATTTATTCTTGAATGTTCCAGTTGCCTGATCTGTACCTGCCTCATCCCCCTTCCACTGGAGCAGTGCTATATCATTCTGTCGTTTCAATAAATAAATTAGTTCCAGTCAAATTATTCTCTAACTTATCCATGTAAGAGCTTTTGTACTCTTTGGGTGCTTCAGTACATCACAGAAAACGGATAAAGCCAAGCAATAATTCAAGAGCACTGTACCTGCTCTAATGATGTCGCTTTGCTTTCTTCTGTCCTTGAAAAATGAGGTAAATAGTGGTTTTAGGCAATGTGCTATTATAAAATACATCAGTATATATATAGATAGTTAGATAGGTGTGTGTGTGTGACATACCTGACATTTTTGACCTTGTGGGGAGATTTTTGTTGTTGTTTGTGTGAGGGTTGTAGACCAGATTATCTGAGTGTGTACAGTGGAAACTAGATGGAAAAAAATGGCTTGTTGCTATTTTATTTTTGAAAACATCATGCTGCTGTCATTATACTGAAAAAATATAGTTAAGGTAGTTGTCGCTACTTTTTGTTAATTATTCCTTAAAGGCTGATATTTACGGCTCTCTGGATTTACTGAGATTAATACTAAACAAAACCAGCTAATCACTGGTTATCACTGTTGTCATTTGTAAAATAATACCTCATTTCTTTCATAAAGAGAAACTAAGCCATTTTATGGACTAAAGCTTATGCCGACTGAGCATGCATCAGTGATCAAAGTGTTTTAGTTTCAAATTAAGCTCTGTTCCTATCAGGACCAAACAGAGTGTCTTCTCAGGAAAAGGAATGCTCCATTCAAAGCCTCTTTGAAAGTAATTACATTTTTTGATTTGCAAATGAGTCTGTTTTTTCCTGTTTTTTTCTTCTTCTTTTTTCTTTCTTTATTTTCAAAGTATGGTTCGCTTCAGTTATAAATCAAGTTTTCAAAAATGGAGACATCTGATTATTGAGGATAGAATAACTTGTGAACCTTCTGCAAAAGTAGCACTATATTACTATATCCCTGAATATACTGTGGCTTTAGTACTGCATTTATCACAAAAATTGAGTTCTTCTCATTCCTTAAGCTTTGGTTCTCTTCGATCGATTGCTCTGGTCTTTATACCATGGGGTGAATCTATTGTGCCAAGACAATTTTAGAAAGTTACTGGTGCCTATGTTAACTAACATAACTTGTAGGAAGCACTTAAAAGAATAGCAAAAGATGACAAACACATATGAGTCGTTTGTTTGTTTTAATTTAATTTAATTTCAAAATATTATTTAAATTATTTAAATGTTTTTAATTAGAATAAATTAATTTATAAATGTATTATCTATCAATTCATATATTTATGTACTTATTTTAATGTTTAAGTTTTGTTTACTAAATAATAATAAATTAATCCTTAATGTTTTTTTTATTTGTTTATTTATTTCATCTAGGAGTCTAATACTTATTTTTGTTTAAATGTTTAATTTGTTTTTATTTTCATTTTTCATTTAATTTTATTTTAAAATATTTAAATGTTTAATTAGAATAAATTCATTTATAAGTTTTTTTTATTATCTATTTACTATCTGTCAGTTTATCTAATTATGTATTAGTTTATTTTAATTTTTAACCTTTTTTACTAAATAAGAATGAATTAAATAAGAATGAATTAATTTTAATTATATGAATCTATTTATGTATTTATTTCACCTCGAAGTTGTCTAATACTTATTTATTTATTTATTTTAATGTTTTATTTAATTTAATTTTGTTTTATAATATTTTTATTTTAATGTTTTTAATTGGATTAAAAGTATTTATTTTTTATTATCTATTTTCTATCTATCAATTTATCTATTTATGTATTTATTTAAATGTTTTAAAAAGTGTTTTTTTTTTTTTTTTTTACTAAATAAGAATAAATATTTTTTGTATTTATCTATTTATATATTTTATCCAGGAGTCATCTAATATTCAAATTGTAATGAGGAGTGAGTAATATAATAATATAATGTCAAAGGCAAAGGGGCCATTGAAATGGGTATTTTTGTATAGTTTGTAAGAAGGTTATTCTCTTGCAATAACTTCCTGTGTGCAACAATCAGAGCTCGCTAGTTCAGGTACTACCTCCCACAATTCAATGTTTTATCACTTCCATTCCAGCTTGTAGTCAATGGCAGTCGTCCAGGAATGGTTGCAGGTCATGTGCCAGTGATTTAGCATGTGTTGCACCAAATTGCCTGAGGGTGGGATAAAGTTTGAAAGAAAAGAGAATAACAAATTATTTTTTGTTTTTATGTTTTGTTTTTAATACATAGTGATTGGAGTGGGAACAAAATTTAACCCAATGTTAAAGTTGTCCCTTGGGCTTGAAACAGTTGTTTCAGTAAAACAAAATCCGCTGTCTGTACAAAATACACGTTGTCACTGGAGCAGAAGCTAATGATGTGCAGTGCTTTTGAAGAGATTACACTTGCTGTCAGAGGAAAAAAACAATCACGCATTCTTATTCAGCCGAGTTCACTGAGTCTGTGGTAATTGTGCTCTTAATAAGCAGATCAGAAAGAGTGAGACGGCTAAATATTGAAGTGAGTTACCATTCATATTCCAACTCGTTTCCTTCATTTCCTCAACACTGAATGAAAGAAGACACCTTGACTTAGGAGTCTCATTAAAATAACCGCAGAACAGGTCGTCATCTGAGAGCGCATTTTCAATGAGCAAACCACTCAGAGAGATGCCTTTTTCATAAACACTTCTGCCAGAGCTTTTTACATTTGGATTCAATGCTGTGGTGTTGTTCGGCGTGTTTGCGGAGAAAGCAAAGTTTAACAAGCCTTTAAATAATGGAGGCTGCTCAGATCAAGCGCATTTGAGGCTACTTCAAAGACTTGTTTCAGATGATTATTGTAAATGCGGCATAGAAGACATGAAAGATACTGTCAGACTTATTTAAGCTTTTCATCAGCTATGTTCTTGACCCTTGACTTTTTCTGGCAGTCTGGATTTTTATAAAAGAAAACATGTATGTTGCTATGAGACTGTTTGCGAGTTTGTTTTTTAATGTTAAAAAGTTTAATTTTTTTTGGGATGTATAGATACTTTCACTCAAGGTCTAAGGAGTATAAATGGAGAAAGTTATTCGTTAGCATTCCCATTCATCTTAAAGGGTTAGTTCACCTAAAAATGAAAATAATGTCATTAATTACTCACCCTCATGTCGTTCCAGACCCGTAAGACCTTTGTTCATCTTCAGAACACAAATTAAGATATTTTTGATGAAATCCGATGGCTCAGTGAGGCCTCTATTGCCAGCAACGTTACTGTACCTCTCAAGATCCAGAAAGGTATAAAAACATATTTAAAACAGTTCACGTGACTACAGTGGTTCAACCTTAATATTATAAAGCGAGGAGAATACTTTTTGTGCGCAAGAAAAAAAACAGACTTTTCAACAATATCTAGTGATGGCCGATTTCAAAACACTGCTTCGAAGCTTAACAAATCAGTGATTCGGCAGTTTGATACACGATCTGAATCACTGATTCAAAACAAAAGATTCGTTAAGCTTCGAAGCAGTGTTTTGAAATCGGCCATCACTAGATACTGTTGAAAAGTCGTTATTTTGTTTTTTTCGCTTTATAATATTAAGGTTGAACCACTATACTCACATGAACTGTTTTAAAAATGTTTTGAGTACCTTTCTGGATCTTGAGAGGTTCGATGACAGTGCTGGCAATAGAGGCCTCACTGAGCCATCGGATTTCATCAAAAATATTCAGAAGTTGAAGGTCTTATGGGTGTGGAACGACATGAGGATAAGTAATTAATGACATTATTTTCATTTTTGGGTACACTAACCCTATAATGCGAACTGCAACTAACGGCGCTCACCCCTAGAACCCCTCCCTTTCGGAGAAGCTATGGTGGCCGTCTGGCCGACACAAGACAAAGATGTCATCGTCTGAGACAGCAGAGAGTACATTAGCCAGTGAAGCAATGAGGTTTCTTCTTACTTCTAATAAAGAACGGTCTCTGCTTCTAATAAACCAGATGACTACTACTACTTTGTGTGTATTCAATGTAGTGACGATGCAAGCCGCCTCTAAAAACACCAATGAACATAGTGACGAAACACGATCTGTAGAGCAGTTTGTCCATTTAGGGTTACTGTAGAAACATGCCGGCGCAAAATGGCGACTTGACATGGAGGGGGGACCCGCGGTGTATAGATATAAATGGATCATTCTAAGGTAATAAAAACATAACAGTTCATTATGTAATGTCTTTATACACCACTGAAAACAAAGTTATGTATATTATATTGCATTTCTGTCAATAGATCCTCCAAAATTTTACTGCACCTTTAAATTCTGCCATAATTTGTTCAAGGAAGCTCAGTTCCAGATTGTTTTGTTTCATTTTGTTTTCGTTTAGTTTCACTTTGCTTTTGTTTTGCTTTTTGTTTTTTGGTGTTCTGTTTTGTTAGTTTCACTTTGGCAAGGTGTAAGGGGTGCATATCCATGTAAAGCTTTCTTTTACAGTGTTAGTCTGTTGTAGGTAGTTGCTAGGGTGTTGCTATGCAGTTGCTAAAGTGTTCTGGGTGGTTGCTAGGGATTTTTTTGGTAATGGTGTGTATTTTAATTCATCCCAGTGACTAGAGTCTTTTGAATACATTCAACAAAAAGATATGAGGTTCAGATTCATTCACTGACCATTGTTTTCAGATTACATATTTATGCCAGTAGGTGGTGACAAATGAGTTTCTTATTATTTTATTTGATTGTTTTGTATGTTTATTAATTGTTCAAACTGTATTATTATTATTAAGAGGGAATCATTGAAATTAATAAATTAATTAAAAGTTTAGGTTTTATTTCTGTAACCCTTAAAGGTGTGTATGTAAGTTTTTGACTGTACTAAAGCATAAAAATACCATAATATGTTTGCAGATATTTAGGAAACATGCTGAGTTCACATACTCGTTTCTCTGAAAACCAATGCTACAGACAGTTATTTTACTCTGAAATGTGTGTTCCGTGTTGAAATGTCTGTTTTTGTTTTGGTCTGTGCAAGACCACACGTTGCCAATTTACCCAGTAGTATTTCGCCACCCCGGGTTGCCAGTTGGCGGTAAACACATGCAGCGAATTGTAGCCATGGAAGCCAGCAAACAAACTGGGTCAGAGATCGCAGATTCTACCCGACCCAAAAAGCCTCAGCATCCATCTAAAAATCTCTATAAACAGGAGCATATTAAAACGTGATATCAACTCGTCATGAATCAATAAATCAACTAATCAACTTAGAGTTTGTAATTCTCCTCGCCTTCCAATGTCAATTGAGGTCACTCCTGTTGTGTGTCCTTAAACTGGCAACCCGCCTGAGCATTAAGTCTGAGGAGGAGGGGGCGGGGCAAACAATATTTTGAATTTGGACTTCAGTACCCATTTCAACCGCTAGCTGGCACTCTTACATACTGCACCTTTAACTAATATATTTAAAGAACTTTGGAGGGAAGTTTTTTTAATTCTCTATTTCGGTTTAAAACTAAATCTTTCCTAGCTAACCAAGAGAGAGTATTGGGATGTCCTTTCTGGGATTTCTTTCTTTCCTTTCTTAATTAATTCATGATCTTCTGTGATATGTTCTGATTTGTTGGCCCATTCACTAAAAGCCTATGTGATTTGTTCCATTTTTTCCCCCCGCCAGGTGAAAAATCACAATCACTTAGAAAAGTAGTAGCACACTTCTTAACATTCTTCGCAATTTGAGGTGTCCTTCATTTTAAAAGCACAGGCAAAGCGCGACGAGTTATGTGCTTAAGTTTAATACTCAGCAATAGGGGTTAATTCAAGTATGAGCAATCATATAGTGATGCTTGCCTCAGCAAGCAGCACTAATTAAAATGTCTATGAGCTATAGTCTCACCCCTATTGCACTGTGCATATATGTTGAGAGTGTCTGTGATGGTTTGAGGGTTGGGGTTAGTATCTCACTGTAGATACGTCCTGTCGGTACGAATTAAGCTCGGCTCAGAGCTGCCTGTCAGTGTTAACCCATGGCTTTCTCATAATTAATCACAGAGCGGGACAGATCCATACCTCCATTTAAATGGCAGGACTGGAGCAGATGTCAGAAGACATTATTCAAAAATAGACATTGTAATAAATCACTCTGGCACTAGATTGGGAGCATGGATGTATAGCTTTGTTCTGCAACCCAGCAAAACTGAGTCGGTCTATATTCAGGATATGGATCATCTGTAGTGCTGCAGTATTTTCACTTGTGCTTTTTGTTTAGCTTGTCGTGGCAAAGGCTAATGTGGAAAAACATATAGAAAAGAAAAATCACAAAGTAGATATTTTTAATATCTCATTTGGTTTTTCAATTTGATTCATATTTCAGTTAGTTTTCATGGCAATTTAGGATGTATGGTCACCCTTCTTAAACTGCGTCTGACAAAAGAGTCAACATCTTTCACGCACGTCTTTCAAAATAAAAGTCTCACATAAAAAAAAACATTTAGAATTACGTTTTGTAAGCGATGAGAATACTTTTTGTGCGCCAAAAAAACAACAACAAAATAACAACTTTATTCAACAATATCTAGCTAGTGATTTCACTGCTTCATGAAGCTTCAAGATTCACAAATCTTTTGTTGCTTTCTGGGCATTTGAAAGTGTTAATCATCTTGCTGGTGATGCAGGCCTCACTGAGCCATCAGATTTTATCAAAAATATCTTAATTTGTGTTCTGAAGATGAACAAAGGTCTTACAGGTGTGGAACGACATGAGGGTGAGTAATTAATGACAGAATTTTCATTTTTGGGTGAACTAACCCTTTAAATCAGGGCTTGTCAACAGGCGGCCCACGGGCCAAATCTGGCCCGCCAATCATCTTCATCCGGCCCGTGGCACCCCAATCTCTTTTCCTGGCAGTGCGGCTAAATTTAGTTAGATACTTGGCCACAGTGACGCATGCAGCTGTTCGGCTATATACGCACGGCTCGTAGGGGAGCGCGGGGCACAAACTAACGCAGGGTTAGTTGTAACACATGTGGTTTAAATACTTCCACACACGCTAGCATGAAGAAACTATTTACTAGTTGCCATATCGACAATATATAGAGAAAAAATTGCGCCAAATTTCAAAAATCTTTGGAAGATATCACTGAACATTTATTTAACAATATCAAAAGTAAATTTCTTACTTAAGCTAATTTTTCATCTATATTTTTTGTTTTTATTTAAAATTAGACAAATCTAATATTATTTTAATCTCCAATCTGTTGTTTAGCAGTTTAGATAGTTCATTAATGCTTCACTAACTATCAGAAGGCACTAACCAGGTTTAAATTCCAGTTTCACAGATAGGGTTCGTTGTAACACTGCGTATACAGTTACGATGCAACTGGCATAATTAACTTTTATGAATGTCTGTTGAGAAACCATGGAAAAAAAGGTGAATAAAGACAGAGGAAGTATTATTTCAAGAAATGTTCAGCATTTGTACTGTCTCGTCTATTTATCTCGTGTTCTGTGAGAGCTGTGAGTGGAGGGAGGGGAGTGTTTTTGTTCAGCTCTGTGTTTTTCTGAACGTCTAGATATGTTTCTTCATCTGTTTACCTGTATTGTTTTGACCAGTGCTGCATAGCTGTGTTTTGCAGAGTGTTCATTGTCAAACTACAAAATTATTTAAATTTGAATTTCTAAAAAAATGCTATTATTTTATATGAAAAAAATAATGATGGTCTTTTATTGACAAAATATTTTAGTTTGTCATGTATATTTTTTAAATTAAGTCAGTTATAATTTTTTAGCTGTCATATGGTCATGTTACAACATGCCCCATCACATGTTACAATGTGCCCCACCTATGGGGCATGTTGTCACATTTCACTTCCCTTCTTTCGGGGTAAATTAAGAAAAAAGTATACACCCTATTAATGAAACAAAGCCACATATTTGTACCAGACATGTGCGAAATTAATGTGCAACAATAGAAATTCTCTGAACCCTAAGTAGATTTACACAAACTGAGAAAGTCAAAAAGCGTTAGGTTGTGCCCCGCTCTCCCCTACCATGCACGCTCCTCCGACTGACCTGCGAAACGTTTTCCGTGCGAATATTTCAGCAGTTATTATGTGTGTTCTGTATTTCTGTCGACTGAACCAGCGATACCAATCATTTGTGAATTAATAATTATTTTGTCTCGATTCTTTCTTTTTCCGTGAATATGCCAAACACGCTTGCATAATGATCTGAAACGATTTGGATTTGTTCGGACCGCTCTGTCACTGAATCATCTGAAGTCGTTTCTCGGTCAGTAACAACAAATACAGAACAAGTAGCGCTGTTTTCAGGTGTTTCACTAGTTTACTTTGAACTACGCAGCATGGCCCAGTGGATAACGGAACAAAAGCTTAAAGGAGCTGTGTTTATTCCCGTTCACCATTATTAAACAGCATTGCGACATCTAGTGAGAAACATTTCAATTCGACACACACCTCTCGTTTACAAACTACAAATCACTCAATGATTAAACTAGTTTTAAATCGGATGAAAAAGCCTCAACATTCCCAACAAGACTGATGAGGAAAACAGGAGAAACGTGCCATGAATGAAGATAGAAGACTTTTAAATCCCAAAATCACCACCCTTACAAACATTTACCATGAATGAACTGTAGTAAATTACCATGGTTTGTGGAAATGTGGAATATTTATATTATAGCCATTTATATTGCAATATATTTATTAGGTGGGTAGGGGAACATATAATTCATGTCTGTCATTTGATTGTAATATTATTTGACAGTCGTAGTGAGTAGCCATGTATGGTTTTACCTGTATACCAAGTCTCACTGTGAGAATATTTTCATTTAAGCCTAATAATTAATAAAATAATTTTTGAATGAAACTACTTGAAGAGTCCTGCTTTAAATGGACTGGCTAACAAGAGTAATTTGTTTGTGAATCTGACTATTTGGTTGTTCCTTTTGTTGTTGTTTCACTAAAAAGACATTTGTTCATAAATTGGACTACCTTGATGCTCTTCACGTTTTTCATTCACTAGAAAGATTGATCTCAAAGAATCATTTGTTGCAGAATAAAATGTTAACTCCTGAGCTTGTGGGTCTTTTTGAATGATTCATTAGAAGGTCTGCCTCATAAGAGTAATTTGTTCATGAACTGGACTACACTGATTGTGCTGTATTTTGGTTTCACTAAAAAGACCTGGTTCATAAGAGTCATTTGTTTGTGAATCAGATTGCACTGTGGTGATTACATTGTGTAACTCACACCCTGCTCCCCACCATATGCCAGCGTGATGAATCCCAATTTTCAAGCAGAGGAAACTGAATTAAATATTCTAAATGACACCAACCCATAATCTGACTTGTGCTGCGGTGTGGAATCATAACCACACAATGTTGGTTCATTTGGCCAGAGGAGGACTGGTCCCCCGACTGAGCCTGGTTTCTTCCAAGATTTTTTTTCTCTCTTTCTGTCAACTGATGGAGTTTGGGTTCTTTGCCACTGTCGCCTCTGGTTTGCTTAGTTGGGGACAATTAATATTCATTAATATTATTGATTTGAGAGTTTTCTTTTTAGAGCTGCTTTGCAGCAGAATTGAACTCAGTTTGCATCACTGAATCATTATTTTCCTGTTTATCCCTTTAAAGCTGCTTTGAAACAATCTGTATTGTATAAATCGCTATATAAATAAAGGTGACTTGACATGTACTGTACGTTATTGTGTGAGGAAATGATTTTTTGTCATTTCTAATCATATTCAATTAGGACTGCAAACTTAGGTAAAACATGACTTCTTCTGGCATGAGGCTGTAGATCCAGAAGTGGGGAAATACTGGCATAGCATAAAAATTGATCTTTTTAGGAATTTTAAAATTGATATAGGAGATTGTTTAAATGAAGGTCATGATTAATTAGGATACCAGTATTTTTACACAGCCCTAAAGAGTTCAAACATTGCCATCGAATTCTTTCTATAGCAAATTATTTGAGAGCTCATTCTGCAGTGTATGGTGAACATTTCTTTCAGCTGTTTCTCCTGAGCAATATTACAAGAAACATCTGTGACAAAAGGCAGAATCTCACTGAGGTACTTTGTAATATCCATTGTTATTAAATGAAATATATCTGAGAACTCAATTTCTGCTCTAACAATTTTGTATTCCAAGTGAAATTTGGCACAGGAAAATTATGTAATCCTATCAACTTGGTCATTTAGACATGCAGACTTGGCAGTTTCCAAATGTGAAGAGACACCTGGCATCTTGGGGAAAAGCCTGCGACACACTTGAGTCTTTTCTCATCTCACTTAGCACTTGTTTGGTAGTGTCATCACACAGTCGAAATGCAAAATATCTGATAAGTGAGAATGTTGTGAGTTCATCCAAAAAAAAAAAAAAAAAAAAAATGTTTTCAGGCGAAACATTTCACTTGTGCAGCAAGAAGACTTACTCTCTTGCTATTAAAAAATCATGGCTCATGTCAGTGGAGACTGTTTCAAAGGCCTTATTCAGCATAGCATGAATAATTCATCACAAGACAGAGACACAGATTTCTCAAAACAGTGAAGACAGGATTTAATACCCCATGATTTTGCAAACTCAAAGCATCACTTTGACCGTGGCATAATGAGGGTAACCTCTAAAAATAACTTCTGAAGTCTAACTACCGGCAGACAAGCCATGACGTTGAAATATGCAGAGGAAATATCAGGCGTTTGCATCAAGTGACTCCAAAGAGATGAGGCCTATGATGAAATATAATATATATATTGCATGATATTGCAATAAAACATTAGTATTTGGGTTGTGAAAGAGTTGCAAGTTGCCTTATTTGGGGGTGGGGGTGGTCCCACTTTAATACTCAAGATTTGATTTCTGAAAACTGTTTTCTCTCCAGTTGTTACAGCTAAATGTATTTATTTTATGTATTTATTTATTTTTTTGACTCATTTTCATTTTCCCTAACTGTTTTTCTCTTTGGCTGTGACATCTCTTGCTAACTTTTTGCAGGCTGAAAACCTTCAGGATTGATTTATTAGGAAACGAGGGGTTGCAGGATAAGCCATCTGCCCCGTGGAGTGAGCATTTTGGCCCTGCTGCCATTCATCACTTTCAGACAGATTACAGATGTTGAGATCAGAGGAGGTCTGGAGCTCAATAAACCTGGAGAGTGGGGTGTGGGGCATGAGAATGGCACTGAAATTCACTGTTCTGAGAATAACCTACCTGTTCCCTTACAGTATAGACTATGGAGTTTCTTTTCAATTAGTGTGTTATGAATGAACCCAAACAAATACAGAAGTGGAAACATCTTGATACTTGTTTTGCATTCACCAGCTCATTTTCCTACTCTTGCTACTTCTCGATGCAAAAAGAAAGAAAGAAAGAAAGAAAGAAAGAAAAGGAAAATGTTAGCATTTTATGTTGTGATTTGTGAAAAGAAAGCAAAAAATAATTGGTTTATATTTTTGTTCAGTAGTTTATAAGTAATATTCTGTACTTCTAATACAAGATCAAATATAATCCCTAATGTCATTCCATACTAACAAATTCAGGGCCATAAAAATATTCCATGTCAAGAGCACACAGTGGCATTTTCTTAGAAGTCTGTGTAAGCTGACAGGCCACATATGTGCAAATGCTGTATGCCGTGTGCTTACAACCACTCATTACAGTCTTTTACTTAGTGACATGAGATATGTGGGTGAACAGAGCTATTAGAGAAAATTATTAACCCTGATTTCACAAAAAACTCTGAAGCTGAAGAAAGTTTTGTGGAAATGTTACAGAAAATTCATAGCTGCATTTCCTGATATAAAATTGTGCAGTATTATTGCAAATATGAAATAAAAAGAAAATGACTACATTGCCTTTATATATAGATAGATGGTTGAATAGACAGACAGACAGATAGATGATGGATGGATGGACAGACAGATGGATGGAGAGAAGGATGGATAGGAGAATAGATGAAAGGAAGGATGGATGGATTGATGTCAGACATAGATGGAGAGAAGGATAGATGAATGGACGGAAGGATATATAAACGGACGGATGGACTGACATTCGGACAGACAGACGGATGGATGGATAGATGGATGGAGAGAAGGATAGACAAACGGACGGACGGATGGATGGATTGACGAACGGACGAACAGACAGATGGACGGAGAGAAGGACAGATGAATGTATGGATGGACTGATGGATGGATGGACAGACAAATGATGGATAGAAGGTGGATGGATGGACAGACACAGATGGATGGAGAGAAGGATAGACGAACGGATGGACGGACGGATAGATAGATGGATGGACAGAGAGAAGGATGGATAGAAAGATAGATAAATGGATGGAGAGAAGGATAGATGCAAGGATGGACGGATGGATGGAGAGAAGGATGGATAGAAGGATAGATGAAAGGATGGACGGATGGATAGACAGACAGATGGATGGAGAGAAGGATAGATAGAAGGATAGACAAACAGACGTAAAAAAGTCGTGTAAGCTCTATGCTGGACTTAGTTACGTCCAGCTTTCAGATGAATATTTACACCTGTTGCACCATCTAAAACTACGACTAGGCGCAGGTACGCTTAGCGTAGACGATGTGCGTACACGCTGGCATGTTCTACAGCATTGTTAGTTATGGTTATCAATTTGAATTTACTGGCTCCAACGAATAGATGAAAAATGACTGCTGAGCCAAAAAAGAAAAAGAAATTACTCATATTGTGAAACAATTATTGAGCTCTTTCACACCGTAAAACCAGCTGATCGTGTAGCCTGTATACCAGACGCACCATCATCTCAACGTTTTTATTTATCTTTATTTTCACCATGGAAACAAGTCAAGACTTCTCACTTTGCACCTGCCTTTGACTAGGCGTAAGATTTAGTCTCAGACGTGCGCTACGCCCAGATGGTGCAACAGGTATTAATTCTACGCAGGATTTAAAACGCATTTTATGTTAAGCTTAGTCTTACGACCGGGTGTACGTCCAGCTGGTGCAACCGACCTGGAGTATTGTCTTCTCACACAGTTGCTCAGATTTTGTTTGGCATTTTCTGAGCTGCAGATGTCTATCTGTGATTACAGATGTCTGTTGCCTTGATTTCTGGCAAGCAAACACTTCAGAAATATCAAATGATAATGATTCATTAAGCTAACATTTGTGCAACTTTGAAAGCCTGGAGTTCAGCCAAACAGGAAGCGCAAATTCCAAGAAAGTTTCCCCACATAGCAATCATCCTTAGAATTGTGACAGGAATATTGCCAAGTTGTCTGTCTTTGGAGGATTGTTACCAGGCAACATAATAACATTAATAAGAATGACTTAATATCTCCGGCCTTGAATGCATGAACATATTTCCTTGCATAAAAGCTGCAGAAAAACACTTTCATGTGGTATTTGGGAATTTGAATGATTGGTTTCTTTATTCCTGCATATCATAATTTTTCCACCTGTTTAATTTTTTTTTATTATTATTATTAAAGATTTTTTCAGGCTGAATTATGTATTATATAATTCTTCCTTTGAAGCTGTTTACATATGCACACCCGTTCTTGACAGCAAGCAAATGGCACAAAATAACCAGTTGTCCTCATTAATTTAATCCGCGTCTTCATAAAAGTGGATTCCCACCACATGTGGGATTTTAACGGTGATTCATACATTATTAACTGTTGTTGATGTTAAATGAATGATAATAGAGAGTATTCTTACAACCACACCGCTGTTTGAACCTGTGATCGGTTGGTGTACATCGCTCTTCCTGGCTATTTTTATAGTGAACCCTCCATAAGAGGTTGGTGATATTTCGCATCATTACTGGGCTCCCCTAGGACATGCTGTTTAATTTTTTATGCCAGACTGAATACTGGATGCACATTATTAAAATATGGATCACCATTCTGTTCCCAGCATGCACGGCGGCTCTGCAACACTGAAGCTGCTGCTTGAAAATAACACAAAAATAATGCTCTTCCTTGTTTCATTAAAGCGAACAGGAAAAATGCAGTGTGTGCTGCTGCTAATGACGGTGTCATAAAGCATTAACATAAGTGCTAACTGTATTTGTACAAGTGTGGATGATGTGCAAGTAATTATGTGTTTTTTAAAAGGCACTGACAGGCCACCTGAAAGAGATCTTTTTTTTTTCTTTTTTTTTTTAGCGTTTCAAGTCCTATTATGTCAAGTGTTTTGTTTTGTTTGTTTTTTTATTTTTTTTAAACGAACATTATTTTCATTATCTGAAGATCACTTTAAAGTTTGAAGTCTTTTTTCTGCAGTTTTTCAACTGCCTTTTTTGTAAAGATTTACTGTCATTTCCAGTATGGCCAGAAATTTTTTTACACTGCACGATTTCAGCAGTCCTACAAGATCATTACTTTATCACACTGTGTGACATGGATCTACTAAACGTGGGTACGACATGCATGTAGACTGTATGATGATGACACCTTGATGATGAAACAAGTTTCTATAGAAGAATAAAACGTCATCAACATGCGCTAGTGGTAAACAAAACACCATGGTGAATCACACTTTGGCAGTTGTAGTTTTTATGTGCGCTGAGAAAAAAAGGAAGCGGTGAAAGAAGAAGGGAAAAAAGCTTGAGGTAAGCAGTTTTCAGTTTTAGCGTTATGTCGCGTTGATTTCATGTCGCATTTTTATTGGCTGGTCAGTAGACGTAGGTCGTAGCAGCAAACACACTGTGCGTTGATCGAGCTGAATTTCTGACACTGTCAGAAAATGATCGTAGGGTATCTTTGGTCGCAAGACCGGGAAAACTGGCGTCTTTGAACTTCTCTCACTGTACGATTAAGAGCCACGCTCACAGAAATCGCCACGATTGTTTCACGATGGCAATCTTTCATCTGGGACAGCCAAAAATTGTGTATTGTGTACACAATTTTTTGTGTAATTGTGTAAAACAGTGTATCCCAGTCTTCATGAAAAGTCTATAAAATACTTTGAGTAACATTTCTAAGTGCTTGTGTAAAAAAACACCCTTTTTACCTTGTCAAAAACAGCTCTGTTCACAGCTAGCCGTTTTGGTACATGTCCCTTTAAATGTTAATGAGCTACTGTTCACCCCACCTCTATGTTCCGTGGGCGGGCTGTAAACACTATTTGGCAGGTATTGCATTGAATTCACCATTCTTATTTATGCAGTTATAAATGCTCAAAAACTATTAAAATACATTTAGAAATTACTTGTTAGTCATTAACCAACACCTTTATAAACCTTATTGTAGTGTTACCATGTTATCTTTACATAAAATGTACACAATAATACATTCACCTATAAACGTGCAGTTATGAAGTACAGTAAGAAGGTTCTAAATAAAAATGATGACATATAACTTTAGCTGCATTCGTCGTGGAACTTGCTAACTAGCACATTACTAGGAAAGGCGATTTGCAAAGATTCATAAAAAAAACCTGGAGGTGAAGCTGTATCACGAACAGTTACTGATCCATCCTTCAGGAACTTTTTAGCAAAACGTTAACTTTTTAGCGCAGACATAAATGCATATAGGGGGTGCATTCCCTTCAAAAACAAAATTAATCCACTGTGTCTTCAGCGGCTCAGATGTCGAGAGTAAAGGACGACTGCTATGTTCATTCTTATATCCAATAACAAAACAGTTGCTTAGGAGACATTCTTGTCTACACCTGTGTGGCGTCGAAACAATGGCGGACTGTTTACAGCTAACTCAGGGCGGGTCTATGCTAAAACGTCAATGTCCGTCAAGAGTCATGGGAGGAGCCTGTGCAAATTTACATCACTTTGCCAAGAATCTGAGAACGGCTTATGATTTGTGTGGAAAAAAAAAAGCACTGGGTGGATTTTTATCATTATAGGATGGTTGTGTAGACACACTGCCAACACAGTGAATTTTGCATCCGATGTCCCCTTTAATTAAATTTTTACAGAAAACTATACTTGTTTACCAAGGAGACAAAGGTTTCAGTCAACGGCTTGAGATTAAATAAGACATGATGCATAAAGAAAAAAGGTAAACATCATTGTGAGCTGATGATTTTATATCGCATTTTTGTTGTAAAATTATGCAACAAATGTGAAAATGTAATTGTATTAATTTATAACATACCATTTGAGAATATTTCTTATTGACCACTTATTTTTACGGATTTTATGAATATTTTTTGCATTCTTTTTAAAACTTGAAAGCTCTAATTCCCATTTTAATTGCATGAATTTGTACACACATATCTCCATTTGTGTTCCACAAAAGAAAGTCTTACAGGTTTTGAACATCATGAGAAAGTAATTACAGCTACTAAGTATATACTTTTTCAAAGCCTCAGACCCCCCATAATTCTCACTCTGTAATTAGTATCACTAGTTACGAAAAAGACCAAGGCTTTAGCCTGATCTGATGATCCCATCAGAATTCCCATCAGGAGGTTTCTACTTATAGTGCTGTTTGACATTTGTGAAAAGCACAATTGGTTATTCATGGTCATAGTAGTGGAAGGATGGAAGAGGAAGGGTAATAAGGAAAGAGTGTAACCGCTCTACTGTGGCCTTAGACCTTCAGCTGGAACACCTACTATAGGAAAATATCCATTCTTTTGGAGAAGGAGGAATTCTTAATCCCATTATGGATTTATCTTCTGGTGTGATCAACTCTAAGTAAATGCGAAAAAGTATGTACAAGTTAATCCTTCTGAAAATGTCAGTAGTGTTTGACTGTGTAAAAAAACACAATTCTAAGGTATTGTGGGTGGTTGCCAGGGTGTTGCTGTGCAGTTGCTATTGCGTAATGACCCAAGCCCCAAGAGTTTCTCTCACTCACTCACTCACTCACTCAGTAGTGGGGGAGCATTTGGTATCATTTTATGTTATTAACATTTTTCCAGATGATTTTAAAGGGCCAGAACATGTAGCTTGAAAAATACATTAATGAAATGCATTGTCTTGTTGATGGCATATATCATATTAATTTTTGTTGACACAACTACTGCAAAAATATTGGAGACATTACCGTTCAAAAGCTTGTGGTCAGTAAGATTTAAAAAAAATTTTTTTTTAAAGAAGTCTCTTATGTAATAGTAATATTGTGAAATATTATTACAATTTAAAACAACCATTTTCTATTTGAATACATTTTAAAATGTAATTTATTCCTGAATTTTTAGCATCATTAATCCAGTCTTCAGTGTCACATGATCCTCATTCTAATATGCTGATTTGCTGCTCGAGAAACATTTCTTATTATTATCAATGTTGAAAACAGTTGTGCCGCTTCTTGTTTTTGTGAAAACCATGATCATTTTTGTTCATGATTCTTTGATGAATACTGCATTTATTTGAAAAACAGCTTTTATTTGAAATAGAAATTTGTATTCACATTATTAATGTCTTTACTTTCACTTTTGATCCATTTAATGCATCCTTGGATAAAAGTATTAATTTAATTTAAAAAAAATAAAAATAAAAACAGTAGTGTCAATGTGAATCTTTAAAGACCTTTCTGGGAGACTACTCTGTTCTGGTTGGTCAGACAGCCCAGTCTTTTGTGATTGTTCCTCCTCAGTGCTTGATACAGTGTAATATGAACAGTAACAATGGCATAATTTTTTCCCCCGATTCAATTCCAGTGTGAGTCCTCATCCTTTTGAAATGCATGCAAACTAAACTCTTCCAGGCCTGAACTACAACTACAGTGTTTGAGGGTTAAAGTAGACGTTGTTCAGGGGCAGCCAGTAAAGAGCATAGTTTGGGATTATGCAAATTTGTTAAATAGGTTTAGGGCTGCACAATTTATCGCAATTTTATCACACGCGATTTGGCAAAGGCTGCGATTATTTTATACACAGCTTGTCAGAGCTGTACGGCTTTGTAATCAGTAGTAAATGCTTCTCCATCTGAAAGCCAGAGGGAGCTCTCACGCACAAACCACAAATATGCCCTGCTGCCGAAGTAGAACACGTGTCATTCCAGGAAATCCCATACTATCACCAAAGCCACTGGAAGGCAAGCCTGCAACCTTTAACCAAAAGAGAGTAACGGCTAATGCTAACTGCCCCTGGCGGTACGCAGGGAAAGAGACCAGAGGCAGTTTTTTGAATGGATGTCAATGGATGAGAGGCTTCACTAAGGTGATTAAACCGCTTTTGTGAGGAAATAGCTAATCATTTAATTAATTGACAGCCTGTTTGCTAATCTTCAGCATGTTTTACAATAAACAATACTTTAGTTGGGAACTATATGTAGATTTTAGCTTGATAAAAATGTATTTTTTCAAGAGAAGGCAGACTAGGGAACGTTGCGTCTGATGTCACTGCCATTACACGATAGGCTGAGAGGAGCCGCACGTGATTAAGTTAGCCATTACGGTTTCTCCAATGGTAAGAGATACAGACCCTCTTATCTCCCCATTATATACAATCTCTGCTATTGCTGTAGCTGAATAAACAGAGGATTGAAACGCTTTGATTGATTAAACATGACTAATAAACACACGACAGCCTTATTCTGTGTAAGAAGCCACATCATCTCACAGAAGGACGCTCAGCTGTCGTTATGAAATGAGTTTGGAGTAAAAACATGTTATTAAATGTTGTCTTTTGTTGGACAAGATGTTAATAAATGCTTCAAATGTCTGGAAAGATGTTTGAAGGGTGTTGCTTTTTCAAATGTACATTATAAGCGATTCAAACTCGCAGTGCTTTCAGATGGATTAGTATTTGGAGCCATAGTTCATTGACAAGCCGCGCACATAAAAAAATAATCGCAGCTTTGCGATTTCATAATCACACTAAGCCAAATCGTTTAAGCACGATTTCAGTGTTTTTTTCTAATCGTCTAATTAATCGTGCAGCCTTAGGTTTCTTTCTTTTAAGAGACAGTAACTTAATTTGTTGTGCACTTTTTAAAACTTTGCAGGCTTGTTACATTTACAAACAGCTATATTACACACTGCATGAAAGGTAATTCAAAAAAGCATAATAGGGGCACTTTAACAATGTTTTTAGTTATCATTCAAGTCTGTAAGACTAACATAAAAACATCATCAAAACAAAACCAAAGTGGTCGAGAAAATATAGAAAAACGCTGTCAGTACAATGATTCATGTCAATATTTCAGCCTAAACATTATGTTTATCAACCATTTTCCAGGTTTTAGTTGCTTATAACTCTATATTAAATCTGACCAGTCATGTTTTGATGGGAACTTCTGTGTATTCACTAATTGCCTCTGAAGCACTTCCTGCCAATCACTGGGAGGTCCAGCATAGCTATAGTTGCGGTTTGTTCACACAAGCCCAGCAGACCGACTTGCTTTGACAAGTTAGTAAGCATTCTATCCTCCAGCACTCCTTCTCCTTGTCTCTCCATCTCTGAAAACAACAGCAGGGAGTGGAACACGGGGTCAGGCCTCCTCCAATCATCTAAAACATGGCCGTGCCCACCTGCCACTCATCTCGCAGAGTCCGCAGCCTGCCGTGAGAGAGTTGAACGAAGAAAGCGAGATAGCCTGTCCTCCAGGAATAGCACTGCATTGAAGCCCGACACTCCTGTGTCTGAAGCACTGACGCAAGGCTGTCAGATCCTCACTGCTGGTCTTCCTCTACGGGTCCTGCGCTTGGAGATACAGTATGACAGAGAGCATCACGTCTCGCTTCAAGTTAATGTTGACAAGGTGGACGGCCAGCGCTGGACTGCTGGAGGCTTCACACATGGCTCACAGATGCACAACCTTTCATATTTGCCTCGGGCCACATTTCTTTTTTAAAATCGTTTGTTTTCGACATGAAAGACATCTCTGGGTGAAGACTTCATGATGGGAATGCAATCAAAGCTTAATATGACTAACTATATGAGTGGTCAGTTCATCAAAGGGGAAGAGTATTGATCTAGCATACTGCTGACGGAAACCACGTTAGAGGAGTAGGTAAATTCTGCGGAAAGTTACTGCATACATCTGCAGTCCTTTATTTAATTTGAAAAAATTGCATTATTGAGAGGAAAAAAACACATAAAAGTCCAATTTTATTATTACATTCAGAAATAATAAAAAAAAGAAAAAAAAAGAAAGGTAAATAAAATACATTATTTATAGCAAATCCTTTATATGTACTAATATTCAGAACAGGAATGAAAAAGTATAAAACAAATATAAATTATAGTGGTATTAATTATAATCAACATTTATTATAAATGGCATAAAAATAAACGTGTGCATTTTGCGTGCAGGCGCAGCACGTTTCAGATTAATAAAAACATTTCAGAAAATATGGTAATCTGTACAATGTCAACACCGCTTTATTCACAAATGTAAATAAGATGTAAAAAGGTAATATTTAACTGAGTTCTATAAGGGTGAGATGGTAATGGGTAAAAATATGAGATTGGAGAAAAAATTATATTTCAGTACTTTTGCTCACAAAACCTGCGTTCCCCTAAGAAATGTTGTGTTTGCTTGCGAAGTGTTTGCGTTTCCTTGCGAAAGTAATGTTTCATATTATTACCATGAATGCAAAAGTTTAATGATCGAATGCAAAAGTTTAATGAGCAAATGCAAAACTTCTCAGTAAACATAATTTTTGCGGAAAAAGACTAAATTTCTTGCCGGAACAAAAGCAAACGCAGAAGCATTTAAATATAATTTTTCCTCATTTTTTCCCCCATGACCGTATCCCTTTAGGGGCTCTGTAGAATTTAGTATGTGAGAAAGTTAATGCTAGTCATAAGCAATAAGCATTTTACTTAATTTACAAATAACAAATAATTTGGCATGATAAAGTCCTTAGTAGGGCTGCACGATTTATCGCGATTAAACCGCACACGATTTGGCAAAGGCTGCGATTATTTTATGCGATTATTTTATGTCAGAGCTGTACGGCTCTGTGATCAGTAGTAAATGTTTTCTCCATCTGAAAGCCATCTCTCATGCAGAAACTCCAAATATGCTCTGCCACAGAAGTAGATAACACGCGTCATTCCAGGAAATCCCTATGGACATCATACTATCGCTGTAGCTGAGTAAACAGAAGATTGAAACGCTTTGATTGATTAAACATGAATGGATGAATCCTAGGGATTCGAACTGGTGTCTCCAGCATGGAAGGTGGCCTCGCTAACCAGGATGCTAAAGACCGCAGCCTCTAGCATGCCTCTTGAGGCCAGGGGAGTGAGGTTTACATGCACAGCTTTTATTACAACAGCTTGCTTCTGCTACACTCACCCTCCTAAATCTTAATCCCATCCGGGTCACGGCACCAATGTAACCCCTCCTGCAGAGTTTCCGGCATGTGTTAAGAGTCCACTAACAAGGACTCTAAAGAACGCAGCCTCTAGCATCAGTCGCTAGTGCACCTCTTGAGACCAGAAGAGTGAGATTTACTCAGCTCTTTCTAGCTGGCCTACATTACACAAGTATTGGATTTACCAAAATTAGCCAATTTAGTAGCATCAAATCTTCAAAGATAATTTTGCTTCAGGCGCTTAATAGCAAGTAAACTAAATGTGCACAAGCTGATCTGTGTATTCTTTAGTCTGTTATATATGTAGGCAGCATAATACTAGTTTGTTTTGCTTAGTATAAGAATTTTGATCTGTGCTGCCTCTATGATTGCTTCATAATTTATGGTCATAAATTATTACACACTCTGGCCAGTAGATCATTTCAAGTATGCATGGTTGTGAACATAACAAAAACAAACAGAACAGATCTATAGTATAGATCACTGCAAAAGCAGACCACTGTGGATGAAAATCTGAAAAACAGAAGCAGTAAAAAAAAAATTAAAAAGAAGTCACTGGCCACTTTATTAGGTATACACTTTACTAGTACCAGGTTGGACCTCCTTTTGCCTTCAAAACTGCTTAAATTATTCATGACATAGATTCAACAATGTGCTTGAAACATTCCTCAGAGATTTTGGTCCATATTGACATGATCACATCACACAGTTGCTGCAGATTTGTCAGCTGCACATCCATGATGTGAATCTCCTGTTCCACCACATCCCAAAGGTGCTCTATTGAGATCCGGCGAACTCATTGACATGTTTAAGAAGAAACCGGTTTGAGATGATTTTAGCTTTGTGCGCATTATACTGCTGGAAGTAGCCATTAGAAGATGGGTACACTGTGGTCACTGTTGCCTTTCTATCAGCTCAATCCAGTTTGGCCATTTTCCTCTGAACTCTGGCATCAACAAGGCATTTTTGCCCACAGAACTGCCACTCACTGGATATTTTCTCTTTTTTGGACCATTCTCTGTAAACCCTATAGATGGTTAAGTGTAAAAATCCCAGTAGATCAGCAGTTTCTGAAATACTCAGACCAGCCCGTCTGGCACCAACAACCATGCCATGTTCAAAGCCATTTAAATCACCTTTCTTCCCCATTCTAATGCTCAGTTTGAACTTCAGCAGATCATCTTGACCATGTCTACATGCCTAAATGCATTGAGTTGCTGCCATGTGATTGGCTGATTAGATTTTTGCATTACATTTAGTCATTTAACAGACGCTTTTCTCCAAAGCGACTTATAGTCGAATAGAATAGTAGAAGCAATCAAATCAACATGAGTACAACAGTATGTAAGTGCCATGTCAAGTCATCAGCAAAGTGCTCGTAGCAAGGGTTTTTTGTTTTGTTTTTGTTTTTAATACAAATAGATGGAGAAAGAGCATAGAAATCGAAAAAAGAAAAGTAAAATGTAAATAAGTGCTAATATTACTGGGTCAAGTGTTGACTTTAACAGATATTTATATATGCTGTTCCAATTCAGTTCATGGCTTTGAGAAGTTCCTCACAAACATAACAGAACTGAATCACTTGAAGTTCAGTGAATTTCTGTCTCACACCATTTTTTTCAGCTCTCTATAAATATCCCTGGAGTCTAGCACGACAGTGACGGTGACGCACACTGTGTATCATCAGATTTCTCCCTCACACACCACTGCCAGCTTATATTTTGTCAAGGTGTTCACGATCCTTCGGCCAGCATTCTCTCTTGCTCTAGTTTACTCTCGGCTATACTAGACATCAAAAACCCTCCTCCTCGCTGAAATATCTGGGTTCTGTGGACTTCTTAGCATGTGTTTGCATGACTAGTTGCATGGATCAGTTTTCCCTTGCTGGCAGATGTTGTAACTACACCATTTGGTTTATTCTGTTGATGCCCATTCAAAATTACAGAATACATTTTTTTAAAACAAGATATAACGCTAATATTTCATATTAATATAGTAGATGTTTTTCCAGTAGCTGATTAATTTTTGGTGAGCTCTTAAAAGAGATTGTTTACACAAAAATGAACATTTTCAATTTTAAAGTCGTCATTTACCACCCCCAAACCTGTATCAAGCAAATTTCAAGTCAAGTGCTTTTCACAATACACATAGTTTCAAAGCAGCTTTACAGACAATCATGTTAATGTTCATGATATCTTAATAGCATGCCTAGCAGTCGCATTTAGCAGATTAGACAATGACTAATTACACAACGAAATCGAGCCACAATGAACAATGAAACACAATGAAAATGCTCCCGACCACTAGAAGGCTCTCAGAGCTCGGTAAAGTTAGATTTCCTTGCCACTGTTCTATAGAGTCGACAGTCTTCCAGAGATATCAATACCATGATTAGTTTTAAGTATGTAAACCTTGTATATCAACATGAACTATTAATTCAAAATCACCTACGTGCACAATAGCTTCGTATTTATACCTGTGAATGATTTGACGCGCTACCACAGCACATGATGAAGGGAACATCTGCCAATTCCACCAAGTGGTTAAAACAAATCATTTTTATTCATTACAATGACTTTGTTTTAACATTTAAAAACAGACATGTTCAAATTCCAAAGCTTGTTAGTTCCTATTGGTAAGACTGACTTACTACAGGTGACATTTTGTCAATACCTCCCTTCATGTACTTACAATAAACAATTATTTTCAGGAAAAAAAAAAAAAAAAATTCCCCAAAAGGTTTTAGTAGTGACCTGACTGACTTGCTACAGGTGAAAGTGTGCCAATACCTTCCACTACACAATTTGTTTTTATACAATTTTTTTTTTTTTTTTTTTTTCACGTTCCAAAGCCTGTAGTAGTTTCCCATTGGTAAGACTGACTTACTACAGGTGAAATTATACCTCCCTCTATGTATTTGTCAAAATGTCACCTGTAGTAAGTCAGTCTTACCAATAGAAACCTACTACAAGCTTTGGAATTTGAACATGTCTGTTTTTGTTAAAAGTAAAAGTTAAAAGTAATTTTAATGAATACAAATTACAAGTTTTAACCACTTGGTGGAATTGGCAGACATTCCCTTCATCTTGCGCCATGGTAGCCCGTCAAATCATTCACAGGTATAAATATGAAGCTATTGTGCACGTAGGTGATTTTGAATTAATATTTCATGTCAATATACAGTGGTTAGGCCTACATACTGTTCAAGCTAATCATGGTATTGCTATCCGATTCTATAGAACACTGGCAAGGAAAACTAACTTTACCGAGCTCTGAGAGCCCCCTAGTGGTCGGGAGCATTTCCGTTGTGGCTCGATTTCATTGTGTTGTGGCTTTATTTCGCTGTGTTGTGACTTGTTTCCGTTGTGTTGTGAACTTATGTTTACTTTTTAAATTTTGCACTACTGGGCTAAAGTACCATTCACGTCAAAGTTGGTCATTTTTGGCTAGAATGGGACCAGACCTTATGTGAGACTGTCATTAAATTGTTAGCCCTATGAATTGTTATTTATTATTATTATAATTAATTACAAAACCATTGTACAGTATTTACAGACTTACTATTAGTTTTCTTGAAAGAAATGCTCACACATTAAGGCCCTTCAGGTCTCTCTGGGGTTTCTATACAGAATGTTTGTATTTGACATGTATCAGGGAAAATGCTTTCCACTCCTATACACATCCACATGAGCTAAACAATGGTGACACATCTAATGAGGAGAGACAAGACAGCGCAATAGAGCAAATGAATCCCTCAACTCTACGACCGCTGAGCATTAACAAATGTCCTGAGGGAAACTAGAGAGTACTTATCAACGGTTTATTATTCTCACTGCCAGACAAAAACTGGTTATAAACCACCATGGGGTGACTGAAAGGGCACGTGGTGGTCGGTTGTTTGTTGCGTCTGACGTAAATAGCGCAGATGTGGAAAAGGTCAATTGAATGAGGAAGCAAACCACATTTTGACAGCTTTATTAAAGGGTGTAAATTTAACTGAGAGCCATTATAGACATGACTGGAACCAGTATTTGTGTAATTGAAAAGTTGTCAAAAGTCAAACTAAATACCCATTTTTTTATGAGGTATATATATATACATACATATATATATATATATATATATATATATATATATATATATATATATATATATATATATATATATGTGTGTGTGTGTGTGTGTGTGTGTGTGTTGTCCTTTCTGAGGTACTAAACAAATATTTACAAAGCAGGAGGTGCATTTATTGCTTTGAAATCCTCCCCAGCAGTTCTCCTAGGATGTACGCTTTATTGTTGTTTGTTTTGAGGGCCTAAAATAGGATGATGCATGGTCTTAGATGTTCCTTTCCCTGGTGTGATGATCACAGAGGTATAATTTCACAAGCCAACAGACAAAAAGACAATCTCCGTGAGGCGTCTCTCAAGAATGTTGGTGAGCCACACAGTACATAACAAGTGATTTAGGTTTAAAGGGGTGATATACATTTTAAGTTCACTTATGACATCTGAAAAAAGAAAAAAATAATAAATATATATATATAACCATTGTCAACACTCTCTCTGACTTTAAGATTTGCAACAGTCTGATATTTGCAGTTGCACCTTTAAGAAAAATGTTAAATGTGAAACAACAAAGGAGTTGTCATATACCTGGAGAAAGCTAGTTAATAGCATTCGGTCAGATTTGTACTTCAATATTAATGAAATTTTTAGTTGTGAATGTTACAGTGTGTTTTGGTTCAGCATGGTTTTTGTTTTTTGTTCTTTCATGGTTCTCACAACTTTTTGACCAATATATTTCCATGGATAGTATTTTTAAAAATGATTTTGATTTAGACTAATTTTTGAACCAGTTTTATTATGTGCCTTTACACGGAGCATTAATTGTAATCGGTTTAAAAGTCCAATCCGAATGAAAATGCTCCATATAAACAACCCAATCTGGAGAAAAATGCCCAAACCGAACTAAATTGTAATCGGTTTGAGAGGGGTGGGATAAACCTTTCTATAAACCGAACAAAATTACTTTGCGTCTACGTTATCACGTCAAGAGGCCAGGGATCGTCAGAACGCAAAATGGCGGCGGAAAAATTACAGGTGCTGGTCATATAATTAGAATATCATCAAAAAGTTGATTTATTTTACTAATTCCATTTAAAAAGTGAAACTTGTATATTATATTCATTCATTACACACAGACTGATATATTTCAAATGTTTATTTCTTTTCATTTTGATGATTATAACTGACAACTAAGGAAAATCCCAAATTCAGTCCCCAGAAAATTAGAATATTACTTAAGACCAATACAAAGAAAGGATTTTTAGAAATCTTGGCTAACTGAAAAGTATGAACATGAAAAGTATGAGCATGTACAGCACTCAATACTTAGTTGGGGCTCCTTTTGCCTGAATTACTGCAGCAATGCGGCGTGGCATGGAGTCGATCAGTCTGTGGCACTGCTCAGGTGTTATAAGAGCCCAGGTTGCTCTGATAGTGGCCTTCAGCTCTTCTGCATTGTTGGGTCTGGCATATCGCATCTTCCTCTTCACAATACCCTATAGATTTTCTATGGGGTTAAGGTCAGGCGAGTTTGCTGGCCAATTAAGAACAGGGATACCATGGTCCTTAAACCAGGTACTGGTAGCTTTGGCACTGTGTGCAAGTGCCAAGTCCTGTTGGAAAATGAAATCTGCATCTCCATAAAGTTGGTCAGCAGCAGGAAGCATGAAGTGCTCTAAAACTTCCTGGTATACGGCTGCGTTGACCTTGGACCTCAGAAAACACAGTGGACCAACACCAGCAGATGACGTGGCACCCCAAACCATCACTGACTGTGGAAACTTTACACTGGACCTCAAGCAACGTGGATTGTGTTCCTCTCCTCTCTTCCTCCAGACTCTGGGACCCTGATTTCCAAAGGAAATGCAAAATTTACTTTCATCAGAGAACATAACTTTGGACCACTCAGCAGCAGTCCAGTCCTTTTTGTCTTTAGCCCAGGCGAGACGCTTCTGACGCTGTCTGTTGTTCAAGAGTTCAAGACCTTTTGTGTCTTGCCCTCCTTGTGCAAGGTGTCAATGGTTGTCTTTTGGACAACTGTCAAGTCAGCAGTCTTCCCCATGATTGTGTAGCCTACAGAACTAGACTGAGAGACCATTTAAAGGCCTTTGCAGGTGTTTTGAGTTAATTAGCTGATTAGAGTGTGGCACCAGGTGTCTTCAATATTGAACCTTTTCACAATATTCTAATTTTCTGAGATACTGAATTTGGGATTTTCCTTAGTTGTCAGTTATAATCATCAAAATGAAAAGAAATAAACATTTGAAATATATCAGCCTGTGTGTAATGAATGAATATAATATACAAGTTTCACTTTTTGAATGGAATTACTGAAATAAATCAACTTTTTGATGATATTCTAATTATATGACCAGCACCTGTATACTGGAGTAAAACTGAAACAACACATTTATTAAATACACTGAAGGAACTCAGTGTATCATTACTACGGACCTTCATCCACAACTTTCTGCTTTTCGGAGGAGGGAGGAGGGGTAGTATTGAGATGCTCCTTAGAGATGCACAGCCACCAAAAAGGTCAGCTTCCTGCGCCCGTCTTTTCCTCATGCCTTCAAGCTGTAATATGCTACAAATTCACGCTGTTGCTTGATTAAGAGCAACACTTTACATAAAAATAGCACGCATAAGAAATAATGCAACTCCATGTTCACAGGAATAGAAGGCGGCAAACAGGACATACGCTAATGTGCGCAAGTCACAAAGTCATTCCGATTGAAAGCGCCGGCACATTAGATAATGTCTCATGTAAACAGTCCACTGAATCTTTCAATCAGAATGATTTTAATTGGAATGACAAAAAAGTTTACATGTAAACGTGGCTATTGATTCAATGAAAAGAATTGACTGATTTGGACTGATTTGCTAATGAACAATTCCGACCATGTTATGAATCAGTTTAATTCATTAAAAGAACTGACTCAAAAGAAGAATGATTTAAAGGCCTTTCTAAAAAAACAATTACATAACACTTTTGAGTTGATGTAGTCTGTTATTTTTCCAATTCTTTTAAAATTCCCCTAATATTTCCAGGACTTGATTCCCCACAATCTTCTGAGGTCTTAAAATTACATACTGCTCGTATGTAGACCTACATCCAGAAAAGGCCATCTATTTTTGTAGCTCCCCAGTGGTCTTTGAATAGTGACAAACAACCAGGAACTTCCGTTATAGATTTATTTCTCGTAGACTGTTCGAAATCGCACCTAACAGACACCAGTAAACCTATTGTAATGATGATAAAGCTGCTGTCGTCCAAGAAGCTGATTTGGATTACCCTTCCCCTTTGTAATCCTGACAACACAAATGAAGAAGCATTCACTTTCCTTTCGTGGTTCGAGCTTGCGTTGAGAAGCAAACATTAATTAATCACACTAAAGGTGTGACAACCTCCCTCTGCACCCATTTGAGAAAGGACTAGACCTAATTTTACCAATAGCTCACAATTCGGCAGCAGACTGTTTCTCTCTTCGCTCACCTGTCGGGGAAAACGAGAAGTTAATAAAATTGTTCAAACTCTGAGTTGGAGAAGTTTGCTCATTATTTCACTTTTATTTGACTAGAACGATGAACTGAGTTGAATTAGATTGTTTATGTGGTACGGAAGAGCACAGGTCATCCTACGGAGCGTGTGGGCTTGAAAGCGCCTTCCGTCGCTGCACTCACGGATGGATGGCGGCGCTGCCATGTGACCTCAACAGGCAAGGACCGAAACGGCATTGTAGCTGGCGTAATTAAAGTGTCGCCCTAACCCGCCACACGCTCTGCCTCTGATTTACAGCTAATGACAGTTGAGAGCTCTGGCGAGCTGAAGAATAAAGGTAAAAACTGCTGTAAATGATGAGCCGCGCCGATAATGGGACGTGACAGTGCGCAGAGATGCTCTATTGATCATACGTTCAGTTGGGGTTCTTCTACCTAATTAGGGCGACCACGGATTTCGCGTCTTCCAGGGGCTGTGAGATTTCGCTGTTTATTGGGATATTTATCACAACTGCAGACGGCGCCCTGGGCCGGGCAGGCGTGCCAAATCCGTCACAGGTGTTGTGGTACCCTTACATTGCTAGAATAAGTAGGTCTAACTGGCATTTCTTTGCACAAAGTGTGCAGGCATGGTAAAACTATAACTTTATGTTTCACAAGTACCTTTCCCCAAATCTTAAATTAAAATAAATTAGAGTTATGACCGAGTACATCAACTGCCGCTCTTTGCACAAAAAGGCCTAAAATTTTTTGTGTTGCGCTATTATTCTATTAAACCTGCCGTAAAACAGTAGTTAAAGGGTTAGTTCACCCAAAAATGAAAATTCTGTCATTAATTATTTACTCTCATGTCGTTCCACACTTGTAAGACGTTCATTCATCTTCAGAACACAAATTAAGATATTTTTGATGAAATCTAATAGCTCAGTGAGGCCTGCATTGACAGCAAGTTAATTTAGACTTTCAAATGTCCAGAAAGGTACTAAAGACGTATTTAAAACAGTTCATGTTACTACAGTGGTTCGACCTTAATATTATAAAGCGATGAGAATACTTTTTGTGTGGCAAAAAAAAATAAAAATAACAGCTTTATTCAACAATATCTAGTAATGGCCGATTTCAAAACACTGCTTCATGAAGCTTCGAAGCTTTACGAATCTTTTGTTTAGAATCAGTGGTTTGGAGCACGTATCAAACAATCTCAAACTGCCAAAGTCACGTGATTTCAGTAAAGGAGGCTTTGTTACATCATAAGTGTTTCGAAATTTCAATGGTTCACGTGACTTTGGCAGTGCTCTGAAACAAAAGATTCAAAAAGCTTCAAAGCTTCATGAAGCAGTATTTTGAAATCACCTTTCACTAGATATTGTTGAATAAAGTCGTTATTTTGTTTTCTTATCACACAAAAAGTATTCTCGTTGCTTCATAACATCCAGGTTGAACCAATGCAGTCACATGGACTATTTTAACCATGTCTTTAGTACCTTTCTGTGCCTTGAAAAGTGCAATGACCCTCGGATTTCATCAAAAATATCTTAATTTGTGTTCTAAAGATGAACAAAAGTCGTACGAGTTTGGAACGACATGAGGGGGAGTACATAATGACAGAAATTTCATTTTGGATGAACTAACCCTTTAAATCTCGTAGGTGATAGGTGGTGATGTGCAGCTTTTAAGCTCGTAGGGTGAACTACCTCAAGCTGACTTGCCGTGATGTGATGTGATGTGATGTGATGTGATGTGATGTGACGTTGGTCACGTCTGGTACAGACATGTGTAAGACTGGCAAACCACCTTAGACTGGTTTATGCAGGGTTTGTGTAAGGCCTGAAGCTGAAGATATTACAAAAAAAAAAAAAAAAAAATTATATACAGTTTAAAAATACATTATTTATGTTGACTCCCAGAGATACTTATTATGTGAAAACGTTCCTGATCATTGGTCAAAATTAATAACTAATAGCAAGCATGAAAGAACATTCACAACAGCATTGTCACCGTTGGCCTGAATCCTTAAGTAGTACTCACAAGCTATGTGAATTCTTAACATAATGCTTCTGAAAAGGTGATATTCAGCAACTAGTGAAGAGCTCATTACCTCAACCCCAGTATTTCAGGCCATAGTCATGAATAATGAGGCCATTATGGAGATGTAACCCCATGGATCGGAAATGGCCTTTAAACCTTTAAATCCTTCTTGCTGAAATTGTGTACTCCGCTGTTTTGTCAGGCTAGGTTTCCGTGCTTTACATTACAACAAGGAATCATGATGGACACTAAAATGTGATAGATTGAATGCAGCATTGTTTACAGTTTTATGTCGCCTAAAGAACGATTTATTGGAAACTCTCTTCTGTGCTCTGTATTTGTTGTTTTCATGTTGTTATTTAGCCTGTTCAGTTTTAATGGATGTTTCCTCAGTATCAATCAGAGATTTTTTTAAGGAAATTAACAAATTATTTAAAAATAATTACTCTTTATTTCACTATTTATTTTATTTTATGTTATTATTTTTTTCCATTGGAAAACAAAAGTAGAATTTTTAATGAAATCTTTTCATAGCTTATTTTCTATACGCTAAAAGGTAAGAGTGACCATGACTGCCAAGCTCCAAAGATAAAAAAAAACAAACAAAAAAACACCCACACAGTAAAAACACCATTAAAATAGTCCAAATGACTCTTTCCGTGCGTTCACACCGCCGCCGGCGAGAGCGTTAAAGTGACAGAAAGTCATTCATTTTCAATGTGAGCCAGCAGCGAGCTCCGGCGAGAGCGGCGCGACACGTCTTGGACGGTGAGAGCGTCGAGGAGAGTTGAAGTCAGGTCAACTTTATGGTAATGAGCTATGACGCGGTTCAGCGGCAAACAATCGGAATGTAGAGGTCCTCGCTTAAGAGGATCCCGATTGGTTGCCACAACTTGTCATTTACTTTGAGCGCACAGTACAGCGTTGTTGGCAGGGCAGCCAAGGCGAATTTTGACGCTCTTGCCGGCAGCGGTGTGAACGCACAGTTTGTGTGCAGAACAACCCATTATTTGTATCTTATTTCACTGAATGTTTTAAATTGTTATTAAATGAGTGAGTAATGACATTTTTAGGTGAATTCTTAAATTTGAGTTTAATATTAAGTGAAAATAAATAAAACAATATAGCTGCAAGCATCAATGAAGGGGCCAAGCACCACAGGAGCAGAACGAGGAGCTAAAAATCAAGGCATCAGGCATCAGACCAACTGTAAAAATGAGTAAAGACATTTGGAGATGATTTTGAGCAAAATGGTTGAAAGCCCATAAAAACACTTGTTATGTGACATAATTGCTTATTACTTTTGACCAATAAGTGACACTGACACCACATTGATCTGGTGTGCTCAGTGTTGGGTAACAATTACACACATAAAGTTTGGTGGCAATGTCGAATCTTTCTAGAGATGCAGCCTCAGATGTAGTTTGGCATCAAATTCGTTGATGCGGTATACAAAAATGGTTTCATCTATTGACATGAAATCCATAAGTGTTTGCCAGCATGGGCTGAAGATGATCTGACTCTAATTTGGTGATAATTGGACAAACGGTCAAGAAAATCGTAATGGTGGACAAGAAGATGGGCCAACTATAGGGATGTAACGATTCACTCAACTCATGATGTGATACGATTCACGATACTGGTTTCACGATATGATTTTCTTTTTCTTTTTTTCTTTTTTTTTACAAAGTGAGATTTAAGACAAAATGCTGCATATTTCTTTGTGAAATTACAAATAAAAATATCTTTTATAACAAAACTAAATTGAAATTTTAAAACAAAACCAAAAAAATAAATAAATGAAAAATACAAATAAAAGAAATCTCTTCATATGAGTACATGAACAAGATGTTTATTTGTTCTTTTACAGGCTGAACTATCTGTAGCCATTTAAAATTAGAGGCAACCACTGCATTTTACTCACAATCCCAAAAAAGATGCTGCATACATGCAACATGAGCAGTTTTTGATTTAAATTAGATTGTAAACATCTGAAGCAAAAACAGAATGTTCTGACTTTAGCTTTGTGAAATTATGCTACATAAAACTTCATAACAGCAGACAGGCTGCATGAGAATGCAAATTCACTGTCTGACAGCAGGTGGCGCTTATGGAACAGCGGTAATACAGCGCTTTCTTGGTTAAGGCTGTAAACAAAACAGCGCTGCACGCTTAAAAACACACCTTTAAAGGCATTGTACGGAAGTAAGATATAAGAAAATAAAATATCATCTAAACTTTTCTGAACACAGTCAGTTCCCCTCAGCTATACATTCATATAAACCCCCACCCCCAAATGTATCGCGATCTTAACCGACTTGAATCGTCACATATTTTGATTGATTTTCAACCGGTTCCGGTTCATCGTTACATCCCTAGCCAACTATAGCAAAATCTATGTTCTCAGCATGACCCAAGGAATCGATTAAGACCAGTAGGCAAATTTCATGAAAAGCATTTGTAAATTTCATTATAATTCTTGACCAAAAGATGGTTCAGTCCAAAACTTTTGAGTACCTTCAGGGCATGGTGCAGATGACACTTACCAAGTTTCGTGATGATATGCATTTAAAAGATTGCATTTTATGACAAAATTCTAAATGGCCGATGCCCAAAATAGCCAATATGGGAAAATCTGGTATCGTTTGAAGAGACCAGTTTTGTGATTGGCCAAACCGTTCAGAAGTTATAAGCAAAAAAAAAAATCACATCTCCTGACCACTAAGTGGCACTGTGCCAAAACTGTGCAGGTATCCTTAGGTCATTTCTTGCCCTTATGGTTCAGTTATTCAGTTACGGTAAGTTATTAGCATAAATGTGAGTGCAACTTGGGCAGTTGGTGGCGCTAGAGAGATTGAATTAGAGACTCCAGAATTGTTGTGGTTAATGTTCAGACTGTCCTGTGACTTGAGCAAAAGAAGAACTAACTGATACAATAGGTTAAATTATAATTAAATATTTCAACTATCAATACTTAGCTATCAATACTTTCACTACAATTAATTTTGTGTCATGTTTTAATCCATTCCAAAGAATTTTTCAGATTTTTCCCTCTAAAACCAATGCTGAAAACATGAAGAAATAGGCTGCAACAGCTTCAGTTCTAAAGTTCTAAATTGGATTCTAGATCAAAAATAATTAAAATAATAATCTAGACCACAGGTAAATGAACCTAATCATTAAAGTTACTTTGATATGATTATAACATTTCCGTTATGCTCGGTGGGCCACCAGCTCTGACTCCAATTATTATTTCAATTTTTTTATTAAAACTTTTCACGGTCATTGAAATTCCAGGTGTAGGTAATTCAACAACAACAACAACAACAACACCTAATGTATTTACATCTAATTGATGTTGTTTACGACATTTCACCTTCAAGAAATGTCTTTGGTCTACATCACGTACCTCCTATAGTAAACGGGGTCACCTAGAGTTCTAGAAATGTCTCTGGTGGAGGTTTTCAGTGGAGCTCAGCTTCTCATTATCTTTAAGGCTCCTCTCACTTCACTGCATTGCTCATTACCGCACACAGGAAGTACAAGCTGACTTACTCTTAACTCTGTCTAAATGGTGCTTGCATTTTACTGTCTGAGGCAGAGGTGCAAAGCTGTGGTAAGATAATTAGCCACCTGTTTTTTGACACCATCTGGCACTTTTCTAGGGTTTTTAATCATTAAAGAGAACAGAGTTTATGGTCCATATGCACCTATATAAGTGGATGTGCAGAATACTGTGTAAAAATGCTTTATAAACATCATTTATGTGGAGATTGTTATTGTTTATTGTAAATGTTGTGGTGGAAATGGAATATTTTATCAGCACACAATATTGGCATGGAAATTACCTTATTTAAAGAGCATATTTACACAAGTAGACAATGTGCCTCAATACCACATTATACATAATGTATTATAGTGTATACTGCAGTTTATTGCTTAAGTTATTTATTTTTTGGAGATGCCATATTAATTCCTAGTGCAAACATGAGCTTTTTGATGACCTGCAAATAAGTACTTTATCAATATTTTATTATGCAGCTAATAGAATAACTTGATTTTGATCGGTTTTGTTAGGATATTAACATCCGCCATTGTCATTGGCAAGCACTTTTGCGGAGAACCGAAAACCGGTGCTACTTTCATGTCTTTCTTACTGTATTACTGCATTCACGCCATGTTGTAATTACCGTAATCACGAGATAACAACACCTGACGTTCTACTCTGAGCTGTTCACATCCTCAGACTCAGAATTGCGTGTTTCTGTGGCAACATGGAGCTCTTAGATTTACAAGCTGTAATTCAGATTGACAAGTTGTGAGTTCTACTAGAATGTGAGCACTTTTTACAAGTCTTTAGGTGCTTTCCACTTATACTTATGCACTATTCTTTGCCGTTTTTTAGTTGAGTGTTCACACTGAAAAATTCCAAAAAGAAAAAGTGCACATTAGTTTAAATACCCTGATGCGCTTAATCAAAAAATCAAAGTGTGGAATGTTGGACACTTAATGCACTCAACTGTCACAGCTAGTTATGTAGTGGAGAGGTTATCAGACTCTGACGTTGAAAAAATAACATTCATACACAAAATTCATACACTATACGGTTACATAGTCTGTGTCGTCACGAGCCGCAGGGTTTAATTTGGATTTGTCTGGGCGTGTTTTTTTTTACTCTCATAGATTTTGTTACCATTGACATGCATTATACGACTGACAGACGGCAACGGTTGGAGTTAAAAATCCATATATAAGCGAATTTGTGTTTCTCATAAAGGGAGTACATTTGAAAATCTAACTAGCTTGCTAGAAACAGGCCTCATAAACAAATTTTCTAACATAACACATGATCTATATAAAAGGAAATAGCCTAATTTGTACATACAGTATGTACTGTGAATAATTAGCAGGGCTCCAGACCGCGCCTAAAACGGTCGCATGTGTGACTAAAAATATTAATTTGCGAGTGATAGTTTTGCTGAGCGACCATACATATTCACAAATCGTGACTGTAAAATTTGCATGTTATTTGCGTGTTCCGTGAACAGTAGCCTATTACATAATTTGCTGTGTTGACGTATTTAAAGGAGATGCTGCGTGTTTAAGTTTCACTGAGTTAGAGCTGCGAAATATGAACAGGTAGGGACAAATTTCACACACCACACAGACGCCAAAGAACTAGAGCTAATGAAAGCTGTCTGTGTTGTTGCCTTGCGTCGCCTGCGTCGGTGCAAAACAGCTGCATTTGAACACATCTTTCTGCTTCTGCATTAAGGAGACAACTGCCTATTTCTTCATATAAATTCGTCTGTATTCATCATTCAGAAGGGGAAACCGGCTCTACAGACTTCAGATACACATAATGCAGCGCGTGCTTACCGTTTGAATATCAATCATGCTGGTCACTTTCATTATTCCACTCAGCTCATGCTCATCAGATCACTTTAAGGTCATTAAAAGTCTTCAGTGCCTTAAACAGTATAACAAGACGATCATTTAAGGCGTTTTGTGGATGGAAAAACAAATCGCGATACTCCCTAATGTGATTATTAACTTTAATTTCATTAAATAAATGTGAGCACTACATGTTTTAATGTCAACAGATGGCGCTGTTGCGCGTTCTTCAGAGCAGCTCGCATTCAATGATTAGCGCACATTTGTCAACCGATTGCTTATGAACTAATGCTGATCAATAATAACAAAGTTTTCTTTATATTATATTGTGTTGTAAACGGTTGTAGCAACATAATTTTTTAATCCTCATCTGAACTTGAACGAACAGCAAAAGTAAAGCACAAACATTTCAAAATAAGAGTCCCGCTGTATTCCAAAGTAATCAAAGTCAAGTAGTATGTATATCAATTGCCCCTGTTTGTTATTTGGTTACACAAACCAAATTTAATATATTTATATATTTATTTCCATATATTTATATTTATTTTCATTGTATTCAAAATAAACTGTTGTAGCTTCAGGAAGGAAGGACTAAGAACATTATTTGACACATATTATTCAATATAAAGATTTTACTAGCATCAGGGTTTTTATAGTCAACTAAAACCATTAAAAACATTTTTTTATTGCTTGAAATAAATGTTAATACTAAAATAAAAATCTATACAAACTAAACAGACATGTTTGAAAACAACAAAAAATAAAACAACAAAAAATGAAAGCAGAAAATATAAAAATCTAATCGATTTCAAATATTAACGAAAACTATAATAGTATTAAGTGAAAATAGTGACATTTGTTTCCCAGAAAATTCAAAAAGTTGAAAAAGCTGAAACTGTAAAGGGGAGATATATATAAACACAACAGGAGGACTAAAAGTAAGTGATTTTAAAATTTTAAGTTCATTGTTGTGTGGCTCTTAAAAAAATTATTTGCCGCCTGTTTTTTCCCCCTATAGGAGCCAATGACTCCTTAATGAATTTTTTTTCTGGAGCCCTGATTAGTATGTTTGCATTAGTTAAAATGCTAAAACGCTTATGGAGCTAATCTAATAGACCACATGTTCAGATATTAATGATAATGAAACCACATGGTGAATCAGCTAATGATGTTTGCTGACAAGATAAGATATGTGAAGGGTCCTTATGGAAGTCTAATATCATTTACAAAATGGTCCAGTCCATCCTGCTAAAACAAATCAATGATGAATATTTCTAATAATTCTGGCCCTTTGAAATTGGAAGCTAAAGACATTTTGCCTCAATTTTGAACAATGCATATATTGCTTTATCTTTTATAAAATCTTTTCAAAGGAAACGTGTGTGTGTCTGTGCACGCTTATGCTATTTGGTTTGATATTTCGTATAAAATGCAAAAACATTCATACATTCAACATACTCCTAGGGCCACTGTACAGATGTGATGCTTTTTTTATTGGCATCTGGACATTTTTACAACACTTTATATTGTTGAGAGAGTATGACTCTGGGATCAAGAACCATGAAAGACAAATGGAAGGAGACAGAGCAAGCAATTTAAAATTTCAAGGGCAGCAGAGAAGTTAAATTTAAGTTCTTTTATCATTACCAATGCATGAGGCATGATGCAAGCAGGGTGCTTCCAGGATACATCGTCCATGTTTTACAACAGTGTCAAACTAATTGGCACTAGAGTATTGTCTGGCATTTGCAGCAAGGAGACACATTTTATTCAGCCTGGAATTGGCCGGCGCTCAGGATGGGTGCCAGAAACTTTGCAGAGCGCCACGTTTGATAACCTTTACCTAGACCTTTTGTTAGAGCAGCTCGAACGTTCCTACCAAAGCTATTTCCAATTTTAAAAGGGGCCACAGAAAACAATCCAGGTTAAAAAAGGGGAAGAATACAGACGAGCTGGCTGGGATACGTGGCTGATATGACTTATCTGACAGCTGTGCAATGATGTATCGATCGAATGCTGTGATAAAGGTAGCTACGTTCAATATTTGAGTTCTCCACAACCAGGCTGGACTACAAGGTAAAGAATTGAGGCTATATTCAAATGTCAGCAAAATCATCCCAAGCTGTGACAGCAGGATTAAACACAATATACTTTATGGAAATTGGCTTCATTTTTTTTTTTTTTTATTGACGTATAGGCCTACACTGCGTTCCAAATCCTAGTGAGCTGTCTGTATGCTGCCTCATAAGATACCTCATTTTGGCCGAATTCCAAGACAGCGTAACATATATCGTTTATATGGACAGGACAATCCCAGAATGCACTGCGATGAGCTCTGTGGAAAAAGTCACAAGATGAGTCACTATAAAACCTGTTATTTTGTTCAATAGTTAGAAGTATGCACTGAAATGCATTAGAAATGTCTAAGAGTCCACAAAAAAACACATTGAATTAAACATGAAATTTTGAATTAGAAAGACTGAAATGGTATTTTCTTGTAAAATGTACTCCAGTAATCATTGTTTTATTCACAACTGTGAACAACATTTTTTTTATAGTGTAGATAAAGTTTAGTATAATTAAAAACAGACTCTTTTAGACAATATTTATGGTGAATTCAATTCATATCAGAAAGATCGAATTTATGGGTTAAATGCACATCAAATCAGTCGCTCAGCCTGAGCTTCAGACTGATGGTAAAAGGTCTGGACTCTATCGCCGATTTCACTGGCCAAGGACCGCCCAAGAGGACGTTTGACTGAAATTGTAACGCAACCAGTCACTGTTCATTTTTGTTCTACGTCATGTTTAGGGGCGAGAAAATGTAAAGTTGACGTCTCTACGATAACAGACCGGCATGCATCTAATAAATTATTTATTCAAGAACGTTATGTAAGTTTATTGCAACAATGCAGATGCGAACTTCACATACTTTTAAAAATCCAGCTTTTAGTTGATCCTGGTAAGCGCTCATTGCCACAGTTGTGAACACGACGACATTTTTTTTCCACAAGGGGGTTTGGCATCACAGCGTTTGTTTCCAGGCAGACCATTAAAGAACGCGACACCCACGTCTCCCGGACATCCTATAGAATTCAACCAACCAGATGACGACTTTGAAAATCCTGAAGTGTTTCCAGTTAAAGGGTAGTTTACCCAAAAATGAAAATTCTGTCATTAATTACTCACCTTCATGTCATTCCACACCCGTAAGACCTTTGTTCATCTTTGAAACACAAATTAAGATATTTTTGATGAAATCCGAGAGGCATATGACTTGTCCATAGACAGCAATATAATCACCACTTTCAAGGTCCAGAAAGGTACTAAAGACATCGTTAAAACATTCGACGTGACCGCAGTGGTTCAAACTTAATTTTATGAAGAATACTTTTTGTGCGCAAAAACAAAACAAAAATAACAACTTTATTCAACAATATCTTTTCTTCTGTGTCATTCTCATACGTTGTTTACGTCCAGCGCTTCCAGGTTCTACAACAGAACGCCGACTCATTATTGGCCGGCTCCTACGTCAGCATCACACACATGCCTTGTGCTGCTCACGTGAACAGCTTTGGCCAATACTGAGCCAGCATTCGGACGTAAACATGGAAGCCTTCACTGCCCTGTAAATCCAAACAGTATAACTAACTTATAATGGAAAGTACTTTTTACTCAAAATATGCCAAAAAGTTGAACTAACTCTAAGTTCATTCAACATCTATTAGAGATTTAAGTTAACACTAAATATTTTTTTTTTAGTTTTTACAGCTCCGCTAAAGTTTAGAGTTCAGGGAATAAATAGATTAAATCATAATCAAATATTTGAATGTCTAACATCAATCATTTGAGCAATCAGTTGCCTCAAATTTTTTGAGTTAGTAGAACTTAGCCGGGTTTACATTGTGTGCTTACTGCATCAACTCCATAAGGATAATGACAGGGAAGAGAAGAGATTGCTGAATAAAGTCGTTATTTTTGTTTTGTTTTTGCACACAAAAATTATTCTCGTCGCTTAATGTTATTAATTATGTTATATATTCAAACTGTATCGTACATTCATTTCTGTATGAAAGTAACAAAAAAAGGTGACAAATGTCAAGCAGCGTTTTGTCCAATGTCACCTGTTCCCTTTTCATTACCGCTTAGCGTGTTGTGGCCACGCTGTGATGAAAGCGTTTGCATTTGCCCCATGCCGTGACCACAAATCTGCCAGAGAACATTCTGGTGAGCCGAGCCTGTCGAAGAATAATGCGCAAGCTGCGAGGGGGAGGAGGGAACGAGTCCGAATGAATTACCTGAGCCCTCAAAGAAGGAGGGGGTGGGGGGAAAGCCTCTGACTTCATCAATCAATCACAATCAACTAATTGCAGGGCTGGCACATTCAAATCATAGCGCAGCTGGAGGTTAATGAAAATTGCACCTTGCTGTGACATAACATCTGATCTTGTTAAATAAGAGTGTGGAGCACAAGTGGGGGAGAGGATAGAAGAAAATCCTAACTGTCTGTCAAATAGGGATCAGACACCTTCTACAATAACACCTTCTGAGTTTAATCAGCCTGACAAACCTTTTCAATTCTGCCAGTCGCAAATCGCTGAAGTCGAGCGGAAGAAGGGAGCCGCTGACCTTGGAAAAGCTGCATGTGTGGCTGTACGTACATGCGCTCAGCGCTGAGCCGTTTGAGGTTCGACTTGCAAGGATTTCAGCTGGAACAGAGGGGAAGGGTTGTGTGTGTTGTCGAAGCCGGATTTCCCCAGGGAGGCAAAATATCTGGAGGCATACACGGTACATACTGCACACTCAATGCAGCGAGACAGCTCGAGAAGAATGGAGTCAGGATGAGCTGAAAAGATGTTGTCAAGAGGAAGAATGTGGCATAGAGTAAATGAATGGCTTGTGGCTCATTTGATCGTACTTCTATTGCAAGTGCTTTAACTAATCCCTTTTGAACATTTTTATCCATCACATTTGTTCAGTCTAGCTTCCATAGATTGCCATGTAGTGTTTAGGATTGACAGGCATATTTGGGCGTTTCTTCAACTATAGGCATTTTTGGCTCTGTGGACTTTCAGAGAGTATTTTCAGACTTTCTGTATAGGTTTACTAAAGTATATCTTAATTTGAAGTGGCAGATTGATATTTACCTTGACTTTTCTTTTAATTTCATCCCACTTTATAAGTAGGTTTGCATCTTAAGCGTGCTCTTCACTCCTCTTTTTGGTAAACAAGCACAGTAGTTTTTTGGAAAAATCTTACTTGAAGTTGAAGAAACACTCATATTGTCCCTTGAATTGTTCTGTTTGTATAACAGATTACAGAAACAGATTGTATACAGTGTATAAATCTGAAACCGAATTAAATCCCTTTTTCCTTTATCACAATGGCTATGAATAATGCAACACAGTTTCATTGGAAAAATGTACATGTGATGACATTTCTGCAAAATGATATTACATTGATTCTTGCACGTTTCGCAGCACTTTTCAATTTCAAGTGAAATGTCCAGTGAGTGGAACTAAAAGTGTATGAATGTGAATGTAGCAATGTTGTATTATGTTATTTGTTGTATATCTTGGCAGTTTGGAAATTAAATGTCTGGTGAGTGGCACTAATAGATTTTAAAAATAACGTAGCACATACCTAAACCCTACCCTAAACCTAACTGATAGTGCTAACAAAAGCAGAAATGAGATAAAAAATGTTTTTCTAAAGCTACCATGCTAATTTAGCTTGTATCAACAAATCTGACATTACAAGTCTCCACATCAAGTGCAGTGTTGTACCAGATGAGCTACTAAGCAAGTTTACTATGTCAGAAGCGATACATATAGGTTATGTAAATGTCAAAATGTGTTCTTTTACAAATCATCCGCTATGGTAAAAGTGTTTTGAGGTCGTAACATGCACAGACTGTGTGAAAGTAAGTCTTTATTAATCGATAATTTGCCGCTCTAACCATAATTTGTGTGAAAAGGAATAAAAGATGTTGGTGTTTTACCACTGCTAGTGGTCATTTCAACTGGAAACTGCTGTGAATTGTATGTATAGGTACATTTTTGGAGTTCTTCTGATGAACCTGTGTTACAATAATAGCTGCTTTTTTAAGCACTTTAGTTGCTGTGTGAACATGGTTAGCCACATTGAGGGAGGCTGGCATGTCCATTAGAAATGCCATTTTATGTGACTCCCTGAATTCAACATCACTCTAAATGCACTATAGCTTGTTATAATATCAATAATTAACCATTTCTAAGGATTTCCCAAGTAACATTATTGTGTAAATGAGCTTTGTAAACTGACCATTATTTAATGCCCCAATTACGAATGGTTAATACATTTTCGGGATAGTCGGCATGGGCGATGACGGTATTTACGATGCCATTAAGTGCCTCTGTAATTCCATCATTAAACTGTTCATTATGTAAAGACTGTGGTTTAATCTCTTAGGGGGCTCCAATCACCACTGAGCTCTATTAAACCCTGCCGCCTAGTGATTGCCACGGACCAGGCCTTAGTCGATGATAGGCTCCAAATTTCCCAGCACAATGCCATCATCACTAACTCCACAAAGGGAACAAGATTGCAAAATGTTGCGTAGGTCACATCAAGTGCACGGCTGAAATTAGAAGCTGTTTGCGAGTACAAAGTTCATGCAATTTAATTCAGTATTCTCCATGCCTTAGGTTGCTCAAGCCTTTGTCGCAAGAATTTTGTACTTCGTACAGCTGTATGCTTGTGCTGAGATTTTTGTCACAAGGGAATCTTTTGTACTTCTGTTTTGAATCTGAGCCATAAAGCACAAAGATTTGTGAGAGAGAGAGAGACATGTGATATTTCGAATGCAGCATTTGTTTTCTCCAGGCCGTTTGAACAAAGTGGAAGCTTTGTTTCACAAGAGTATCCTAAGATGACTTCTGGCCATATTTGAACACAGAGTCAGAAATATTTTAAGACCATGTAAAGTAAGACCATGTAATGTAAAGACCATGTAATGTAGAGCCAAAGCTTATTTTATTGCAATTTGTTGAGACCATGCACAAATACATAATTTAGGTATGCTTATAATGCTTAAAAAAATACAAATGGCATTGTTCATTTGTTTTGGTTTGGCTACTGTAGAATTTAATTTCCTGTCAGGATCCTGAAATATCTGTTTTGTTGTCTGGTATTCTGTGTATTTTTACTCTCTCTGTCTAGTGCATCTGTCTGGTTGGTCGTGTTTTATTCTTTTTAGTCTATTTGGATTTAGTTTATTTATTTATTTATTAGTTTAGTATGCTGTATATCTTTAGCCAATGACTCCTGAGCTTTTGGGTTTTGTTCCCTTGTTTTGAAGCAATCTTGTTTTGGTCGTAATATTGACTACCTATTTCATAAAAACAGTAGGAGCTCCATGGGTTCACTGAAGAGGTGAATGCAATCCCAGAATGCATTGCAACTTGCTCAGACTGCACTTTTTTTAGAAATAGCATTTAAAGAATAAAGTTTTAGTGGAAAATATTTGTAATTCTCCCTTTGATCTTCACTTTAATCATAGTTTTGATTAAAATACGTCACATCAGTTCTAGTAGTTGCATACAGTCAAGCCGGCAACGGTCAAATTTAACGCAACCAAAGCAAACTACTGAAGACTACACTGTAAACCCAAATAAACCCCAAATAAATTTGTTATGTCAATTTACATCAATACATTGTTATAATGTTCCCAATTTTAAGTAAGCAGAACTATCAAGTTTTGAGTTTGTTGTACTCATGCAACACTTGAAGTACTGAGTTAGCTAACTCATACATTTTGATAGCAATTAACATAAAACATTTAATTCACATTTTTTATTTTGAGTTCTCGCAAATCAAATGAGTTATTTACTTCACTGTAAATCCTAATAAGTTGTCAGAACTCACCAGAAAAAAGTTGAATGAGATTTTTTAAGTTAAGAAACTTAAAGTTTAAGTTTTTTATTTTGTACTCATATATTTTATTGTTCTTAAATATTTGAGTAGTCTAAATTATACATTTAATTATTTAAAATTATCAGGTTATCTCAACTTAAAAATTTTGCTAGCTATAACAAACTGATTCAGAAAATGCCAGCTTGCTAACACGTTAACAATAGCAAACCAATCAGCATGTGCCACTTGTCACCATGATGGTAACTCTCCAAAAACCCACATTAACAGAAACTCTTCTAAATTAGCAACAAAACATTAAAGGGGGGGTATCACACACAGTTTCTGCCAATCTCATGTTATCTTGAGTACCTATAGAGTAGTAGTGCATCCTTCATTTCTCCAAAAAGTCTTTAGTTTTATCACATTTATAAAAGATACATAAGCTGTACCGAGTCTTTTCCGAAAACAGCCGAGCGCCTGGAGGCGTGCTGTGTGAGCAGAGCTAAAGAGTGACAAGCAGGCACATCTTTTGCGTAGCGATCGTCTGCAAGCTATCAATGGTCAGCTAAACAAATGTATTTAAACACACACAATACACCGTCGCATTATCCCTGGATAATTTTAAATCACTATAATAAATATAGCGTATAGTGGATGATGAATAATGAATTTATGAATTCACTATGTTCGTGTTGTTTACATTATATGCACCTATTGCCAGCAAAACAGACATTTGAAGCAGTTTTACTCACCACCTGCGGTTTCCGACTCATGACCAGGATCATTACCGCTGTGACCGCTCCATCTTTCAGTTTCAAACTATCTGTAAATCCAGCATAGGACTAGGCCTTGTTTATGAAACCATAAGCGCCGATCCTGAGGGCTCGAGCAGCCACGGAAAACACAAGATATTCTCCATTAATTTTAACCAATAAAAAAGTGATTGCAACTATCAGTTTCTATGGTTATTTTAATAACAAATATCGAGAGCGCATCAATGTAATGCGTAAGCACAAAACTCTTAGCTCGACTGAACGCTGGGTTCTTTAGGAAGCAAGGTTATCTTTACCTCACAACCAAAAACACACTACTTTGGTGACATTGTGTGCATGCGCGCTCTTCCGGGAGAGGAATTCCGACCTACATGACGTCACACAGCCTCATACGTGAAAAAAAGACAGCAAAGTTTATGAGGATTTAGAAGAGAATTTTTGGCACTCCAACTCGTGTTTTTAAACTTGTTTACCATGTTTAGCATGAGAATCCAACATGAAATGCATTATTCTAGTGAGCATGTGTCAAACACTTATGTTCGCAAATGAAGTACTGTATACTTTGAAAGGCTATGCGCTCAGCTTTATGCATAAGCTAGTGTTTGCGTCAAAACTTAAGTAACCTTTGGGCTTTAGAAAGAGTTTGTATTATCAGGCTTTATACAGCTGTATGCTTGTGCTGAGGTTTTTGTCACAAGGGAATCTTTTGCTCTACACCATTTTGAATCTGAGCCAGAAAGTGGTTTGTGAGATTTCAAACGCAGCCTTTGTTTTCCACAGGCCTTTTGAAGAACGTAGCAAGCGGGTAAGAAAAAATATAAGCTAAGGCAAAAAGCAAATGCCATCGCTATCTAAGTAAGATTAGGAATTTGACGCTCAGGGTAAAGACATCTCCAGAAATTTCATCTCTTTTTGTGTTATCTGTGTTACTGCTTGTTTTTGGGCTGTCCGTCAGTCAGATATGAGACAGCTGTCAAAGGATGAAGATACTGACACTTTTTTCCAAGTATTGGCAGCAGATTCAGGCGACACGCTGCTCCCCAGAGCCTCCAGACTGTCAAGTTTCTTTCTCTTTGGTTTTCAATCCTTAGTTCCTTTTCTGACACTGCTTTTATATCTGTATCCTGCTGCCATCCTTTCACTTTTCCCTTGGTTGGAGTCCGGCAGATAATGTACTGCTTCAAAATTTGGAGAGTGTCAGTATGTGAGGGTGTTTGCAAGGTTTGCAGATCTCCAGCGCATGATGTACTGAGATTGAGTGCTATGGCTGCTGTAATTTGTTTACTTCAGAAATGGAGGCCCAAAACTGTGGAATAAGCACAATAGATCTATAGATGTTAAAAATTGGTTTTCAAGTCATGGATAGTGCATACTACCCACTTTTAATTTGTTCAAGGTGATATAGAGTTCATTAGTGCCTGCCCACATTTTCAGCGCACTGGTTCCGGAAGTATTTTTTCCTATTTATCTCTCCCAAAGGGATTTCAAAAAGTCTTGGTTAAAGTGTTTTTAAGCCATGAACCAAGCCAACCAGCTATGAGGAGAATCACAACATTAAGTTTGATTTGAAGCAAAAAATAATTTGAAAAGGTACAAACCTGTTTACTTAATGGCCTAAAAAAGAAATAAAATCACATGAAGCATTGGGAACAGCACAATAGAAGTAAAAAGATGCAGGGAGACCGACTCATTACATAATTTGCAGTGCTTCAATGGAGTGGGCGGAGCTAATAAAATCTTTTGGCGCATTTTGCTTGTTTTTCGACTCTGTAAAGCATCGTTGGTAATGTAGTTTTTCACCACAAATTCCACTGTTAAATCTGATCAAAACTGATCATTTTAAAAATGAGTTGATATAATGCAGACTGAAGGCTTTAACAGAAGCAAATACCATCGATTAACAACCTCGTAGCTCACAGTAGGGCTGACTTTAACGGTTTATAAGTTATTGTTAAAAATCAGTTTCCCTGTGGAGAAATTTACTTCCGGAACCCGACTGTTGTGCAGTATTAAGATGCAGAAAATGCTAAAATTTATAGCATATAGTTATAGAGAGGAGTAACTACAGAAGTAACTGTGCACATTCTTGTATAGAAGCTTGTTTGTAAAAAAAAAAAAAAAAAAAAAAAAAAAACTAACCTAAGCTAGTTTGACTAGAACTAACTAGCATAAACCAGTCTAGGCCAACATGGAAACTCATGCTAATCTTGTTTTGTTGATCTTTACATTTCTTTATTTTGTCTGTAATCTCTTTTTCGGACTCTTAGATTTTACATCTCACAGAGCTCTTGTCAAAATATCCAAAAATGTTGGCTCTTTTCATTCCAAACAACAAAACAAACAACTAGCCTCCTATGCTACGCTAACTTGCCTAAAGTTAGCAGATTGCACGTGCATGGTGTAATTGAAGGTGAAATGCATCAAATCACGTTCTTTCAGCCATAAATGCTAAACGTCTCCTGTAACTCGACTGATAAGACATTGCCAATGTCATGGGATCCATTCATTCCCAGAGAACAAACATACCGATAATATCTATACCTTGAGCGCTCTGTAGTCTGGAAAGCAGCATCTGCCACATGCATAAATGTATTGTAAACATACTTTTCAACTTATTTCTCTGTCAACAGCTACTAATGTCAAACACTGGATTTGATTGTATAGTTGAGGCATTTGTTGATTTTTTGCTTATTCTGTTTCTGTAGTGGAACCTGAGCTGAAATGGTTTTGTTTGCTGCCCTGTCTCGTCATGTTTAGCTTGTTCAGCATTAGGCCATATCTCTACTGCAAACTGAATAAGACAGCTTGGTTACGAGGACCTGACCAGTTTTTGTCAGCAAAGCTGTAATGCTTACCTAATGAAGATATGCGTGTGTATTATAAATAGGCTTTTTAGTGATTTTTTTCTCTCTCTATTTTTATTCATTATTGATGGAGAAACAGTAGTTGTGTCCCAAATGATGCACTAAACACTATGCCTTTATACTATGCACTGTATACTCAACTGTCTAGTGTATAAATGTTATAAAGTTATCTTGTCATAGCATTGCAAATTTGGAAGAACCTAGTGTTGTTTTTGTATTATTTATATAGTATTATGGTATTAATATTTTGCATTAGCTTTTATTTTTATATTTAACATTTTAGTTTAAGTCAGTTTATTATGTGCTTATGTCTTATTAGTTTTTTATATTTATATTTAGCTGCTTTTTTTTTTTCTCCAGTTTTAGTAATTTTACTACTTAAACTTCAACCTATTTCAATTAGTTGGCAAGGAAACATTTCTAATTTTCATTTGAGTTGATGTTTTTCATCTAAAAATTATATCCTGTTTCATTTCAGCGTTATTTTAAAAGTCTCAGTGAAAGGTTGCAACCGACTTTACTTCAGTGTTGTGACATATTTCCAAGTGAAACAGTATATTTAAAAAAAGGCAGGGTTTTACTTAGCGCACCTCCTCTCCATGCCTCGCTCACTGATGGATGAAGGGAAGTGGTTAACTATATTGATCCCAAGCCTTCAAACAGATGTTATCAGTGAAGGAACGCCATTCCAGAGCGGAAGCAAATTTTCAGATTTACATTAAAGATTACCAATACAAACAAATTTTTGTTCACCACAAGACTAGTAATTTGCTCTAACAAAGTAAATACGGTCTATTTTGATTTCATGATGACTTTAAATACCGAAAGTGATTTTAATAGTTTCAGTTTTAGTTAACAACAATAACACTGATTTGTTTAAATAAAAAGATCAACGTAACATTTATGTTTGTTGCAAAATTCAGGATGCATGATACTATCAGTACAATATCATTTATCAACCAATATTAGACATTTTTTATTATTATCAATTGAAATCAGTTGATATTGATATATTTAATTGTTCATGCCCTTCCATCAAACGCTTAGTTATTATTAAAATCAAAAGTTGTATCTGTTAATATTATTTAATGGACCTGAGCTGACATGAAGTAACATATAAATATTGAAGTAAATATTGTATATTTATTAAAGGGATAGTTCACCCAAAAGTGAAAATTATCCCATGGGTGTATATGACTATCGTCTTTCAGACGAACACAATCTGAGATATATTTAAAAATATCCTTGCTCCACCAAGCTTTATAATGGTTGTGAATGGGGGGCACATTTTAAAGCCAAAAAAAATTATACATCCATAAGGTAATCCATACAGCTCCAGTGGCTTAATAAAGGCCTTCTGAAGTGAAGCGATGGGTTTTTTGTAAGAAAAATATCCATATTTAAAACTTTATTAACTATAATAAATAGCTTCCTGACAGACGGCCATATGCTTCGATTTGCAGCGGAAGAGCAACCCCTGACCCAATGCAATGACGAACGCAGAAGCTCAGAGGATAGAGCAAAACAAAACACTGGTCTCGAATTAAAAGTCTAAAACGAGAAATTTTAAAGAGAAATGTCGGAGGATTTTGATATAACAGAAGAGGAGCTTGAGTTTGTTGCATCCGTCACATTACTCATTTGGCGCAAGTATGCGTATGGTCGTCCACCGAAAGCTAGTTGAATTTATAAACATTTAAATATGGATATTTTTCTTACAAAAGCGCATCACTTCGCTTTAAAGGGCCTTTATTAACCCACTGGAGCCATATGGATTACTTTTATAATGGATGGATGCATTTATTTTTGCTTCAAAATGTGGCCCCCCATTCACAACCATTATAAAGCTTGGAGGAGCAAGAATATTTTTAAATGCATCTCCGATGGTGTTCGTCTGAAAGTAGATAGTCATAAGCTTGAGGGTGAGTAAATCATGGGATAATTTTCATTTTTGGGTAAACTATCCATTTCACTACCATTAACTAAGATTAATGAATTCTGTAACAAATGTATTGCTCATTGTTAGTTAATGCATTAACTAATATTAACTAATGGAACCTAATTGTAAAGTTTTACCACATAATGTTTAGCAAAAGTCAACATCAGTATTTATACTGTACGTACATTATAGTACAATGGCCAAATTCACTTGTAGCATTTAAAACAATTGATTTAAGTTTCTAGTGTTTTATTTTTAGCTTATATATAAACAGTATGTTTAATCTAATATTGGCTATTTATCGCTTCTCTGTTATTGTGCATCCCTGTAATAAAATATATGTGCACACCGACAAATGGGTGTTTTAGAAAATGCTGTTGTGGTTTATGTTTTGAAAGAAAGGTCTTATTTTCAATTCATGATTCTCATTCAGTATTACTTCTTATCTGCCTCACAGTCATCATTACATATGAGAGCAACTGACGCCGCTGCCAATATTGTCTTGAATTTTTTTGTTTCGTTTGTTTGCTCCAATAACAGCTCTCCAATTTTCCCACCGAGACGTGCTTATCATAGCCAGGTTGTTTGCAGATGAGGTAAAGCAGAGAGAGAGATCAAATATTGTTCTAGGATCTCCAGCGGCCACATCCGCTAATTACTAAACGTCTTACCAGGGCTGCGTTGAAACACACTGACAAACAGATTACGAAACGGCGAGCCGAACAGATGAAAGTTTCTAATCCCCATTATATCACAATTACATTTGGTGAAAGTAAAAAAAACCTAGAGAGAATTCAGGCCTGCGGAATGGCCGCATTTCCTCGCTGTATCAAGGATAAAGTAGCCGTCTCTATGCTGGAATTAGATAACATCGGCAAAGCTTTCCATTAGGGCCGTGTGGACTGCAAGAGATAGTACGCAACGTCGCCAGCTGAGGAAAAACCAAAGCCAGCTTTTCCGGAGGCAAGCAATAAGCGATTGGAAGAGGATTGGAAAGAGCAAGGGAGCTCATCCAAAGGAGGCAGTGCAATTTGCGATTCTCAAGAACCCTCTCTAAATTGAACCTCATCTCCGACTGCAAATGTCAAATTATAGCGATATCCTCTCATCTGCACAGCTTCTTTTTCATGTCCAAGTATAGCGTGCGGCCCCTCGCGCTCCCTCGCTCCTTGTTTCCCTCTCCTTGTCAAGAGCAGCCTTTTTTGGGTCTTTGTTCTTTCTGGTTCAAAAACCTCAGCCCCACTGAGCATCAGCAGGCATTGCTCCCAGCAAAAACAAACTTTTTTAGAAGAAAAAAAAAAAATTTCCTTTGTCCTGAAAGACATGCCCACATGCATTCTGACTAAAATCTACAACATGTTGCAGCAAGTAAACAAGCATGCATGCTTTTGATTGAAGACACTCAGATGAATTTATGAAAGTGGATGAAAAATAAAAAGTAATGAAGTCGTGCTGAACTACATGAATAAAAAAAAATGAATTAGACAGGAAGCTTAATAAAACTGAAAACTTAAAATGTGTTTGTACTATTTGCAAAAGAGATAGTAAGGGTCAATGACAAATGTGAGCCTGGATCATCATGTTCCATATTTTGTAAATTTCCTACTGTAAATATATCAAAAATGTATTTTTGTGAGTGGATATGTATTGCTTAAGGACTTTATTTGGAAAACTTTGTACAAAGGTGAAAGCTTATTTATTCAGCTTTCAGATGATGTATAAATCTCAATTTAAAAAAATTGACCGTATGACTGGTTTTGTGGTCCAGAGTCACAAATAAGACTATCAAAGATAAAGAAAAATCAGAAACAATCCCATTTGTTAGCATTAGTTAATGCGCGAACTAATATTAATGCACTAACTAACTTATTATGCTATATTAAAGGCTCATGCAATAGATTTACATGCATCAATTGTAGAAAAAAAAAAAAAAAAAAAACCTCATATTACGGTGTTGCATTGCTGCCACATACATATTTTTTCCACTCAATTATGTCTTTATAACGAGATATTATGTCATTAAAACAACATTTTTTCTCATAATAATGAGATCTATCTATCTATCTATCTATCTATCTGTCTATCGGCTATTAAATATATTGTTTATAGTAGGATAGGCATGTACAAGTCAATTTGTTCTACACTACCCTGAATATTGAATTAATTTCTAATCATTCTAAATAACTAGCTAATTGTCACGGATTGTGCTGGTATAACTCAAGCAAACATGAAGATGAAGAATACAAGGCAGTCTTTAATAAATCCACAGAGAGAGAAGAACGTAACACACATCCAAACATAGACGAGACCCGACCCGACAACAATGAACAGAAACAAGGGAACTTAAATACAGGTGATGAAGACTCAACTCAGAAACCATGAAAACAAACAAGGCAGGGAAAACAATGCAAATGAAAACAGAGTCCAAACAGAGGTGACTGTGACACTAATATTCATGAATATAGATCAACTTTATATTAGGCTACTGTAATTGTCTAGATTGGCCATATGTGTTTGTTTTTCAATAGTACATGTAATGTTATAAAAACACTATTTTAACTGCATTTGTGCAGTAAAATTAACAATGAATATTATAACAAATTTTAGCCATTTTATTGCACTGAAGTATGAAGTGTGATTACTGCTGTTATTTCAAAACACTTTTTTATGTGCATGTGAAGGATGCTGTTTTGGGACACAAGTGAAGTACATAGCATTGTTAACAACATAATAAATAATAGTTTAGCGTCCTGGTGCAAATATAGAAACATTTGGATTCGTGTCGAATGAAAGAGGAGGCCAACACCAGTTGCGGTTTCAGTTTCGCTTGAAATAAATGAGTTTTAAAATAAATACTGTTTAATATAATTTATGTTTATTTTATACTTATATTTTTCATTCTTGTATTGAATACCATTAAATTTAAAAGAATTGTTGTGGAAATGTTGAAATAGCCTAAAATAGGCTACATGTTTATAGCCTAATGTTTGTAAATGTTTCGTTTTTACCGGTATGTTAGCTACATTATTTTTTAAATGTAATAATAAAATGCGATTTATGTGTTTTGTTTTGTTTTTTTCTCTCTCTCAAAAACTTAAGTCTGACCCAGTGCATGCGACATACAGTAATCAGGTGCGACTTATTTTACAGAAAATAAGGCATAGGCTAAATTATAAAATTGTGCTTTATTGTTAAAAAGTGCATATTTACAAATGGGGATATACACCAATAAAATAATTACATTTAGTCATTTAGCAGATGCTTTTCTCCAAAGCAACTTACAAATGAGAATAGTAGAAGCAATCAAATCAACATGAGTACAACAGTATGTAAGTGCCGTGTCAAGTCACAGTTTCATCAGTAAAGTGCTCGTATATATTTTTAAATATATACGTAAATAGATGGAGAAAGAATAGAAAATCAAAAAAAGAAATAGAAAAGTAAAATATAAATTAAAAAGTGCTATATTACTGGGTCAAGTGTTGACGAAAAAGATATGTCTTTAGCAGTTTTTTGAAAATGGTTGGATAGAGCGTGGTAGGTCATTCCACCAGCCAGGAACAGACCCGGAGAAGGTCCGTGAGAGTGATTTTGTGCCCCTTTGGGATGGCACCACAAGACGCCGTTCACTTGCAGAACGCAAGCTTCTGGAGGGCGCATAAGTCTGAAGTAGTGAGTTTAGGTATAGTGGTGCAGAGCCAGTGGTTGTTCTGTAGGCAAACATTAGAGCCTTATATTGGATGCGAGCAGCTACTGGCAGCCAAAGCAAACTGATGAATCATTGTGTTCATTACTCCCAACCTGTCACACACAGAAGAGGACAGATGAGGTAAGTACTTTTCAACAGGTTTTATTTGCAGAGATTAGCAGAGCGGGGAAGTCAGTATGATGTTGATAGTTTGATGTAGACTTAGCTGGCTGGTAATACAGGTTTCTCTGTGAGATGAAGGAGCTTGTCAATGATGAGACCAGACACTGATGTGAAGGTGCAGACGGTTGATATAGGTTGATGAGGGTGTGCTGGTGCAGGGAATCAGAACTCTGGAGATTGTAAACGAGTGGGTGGAGTGCGGTGATCTGGTGCTGATGTGTGGAGCGATGGTATTGTTGACGCACCCACACTGACTTTGGGTTTAATCACTATTATAGGCCAAGTATGACCTTAGAAGTTTGAGAAAGCATGGTTTAGATGAAGTATCTGTGAACTGTACACGAAATCACAACCATCTCTTGCTCTGGGCACTGCCATTGATACAGGCATCAAAAGGTATTTTACGCTATTTTTGCTTCTGCTTTTCGAACACGGAAGGCTATATAATTCTCTATAGATCAAATGAAGGCATATTTCATACACATCATGAACAAAATACGTCATTTTAACAACAATAATCTGTTATTACGAGAAAAAAAGTTGTTTTAACAACATGTCGTTTTTGCAACAACATCTCGTTATTACGAGAAAATGTGTTGTTAAAACAATAACACATATATAATGCAATAAAGCATAAAGGGGCAATTTAATAAAAATACAACTGATCATTGTTAGTTCATGTTAGCTCAGGTCCATAAAATAATATTACCATATACAACTTTTTATTTGAATAATGTATTAGTAAATGTTGTAATTAATATGTTATTAACATGTAATTAACTAAGATTAATAAATGCTTTAGAAGTATTTTTTTTAGATCATGATATCTAATGTAGTTAACTAACACAAATTAGTTTAAAATCATTCAATAAGTCATTAGAAATGTAATATTTGTATTTATGTTTATGTACTATTATGCCATTTTTAACACAAAATTAAATTTAATGACTCAAAGATATTGTAACGGATGGGAGCGGGACAACGGAGTTGGAGATCCACATGCAGGTTTTATTTACAGGAGAGTGTAGTCGTACAGGCAGTAGGTCAAACACCAGCAAACAGTAACAAGAAGGCAAGGTAAAAGAGTAATCCAAACACAGGCAATGGTCAAGGCAGGCAGCAGATGATCATCAACAAGGAATCAGTCCAGGGTCAAAAACACAGGCTAGGCTAGGCTAGGCTAGGCAGAACAAAAACAGACGGAAATACATGGAAACAAGGCAGAAACAAGGAAGAAACAATACTCAGCAATGTGTGCGTGTATGAGTGCAGCTTATAAAGGGTCACTGATGGGAAACAGGTGTGAGTGCATGATTAGTTCCTAGATGGGCAATTGTGGGTCCCTATAACCAAGCTGATGAACACAGACCCAGGGCACATGTAACAGATATATTACCTTTTTGAATTTTTTCCCCAAATATCACGAATTATTGACTCATAAGTATTATTGCTTTTGAGATCGTATTACAAGCATTTTATAACCATAATTTGTTATAAAAAGGTAAAATTATGTCATGTGATATTAAATATGTGAAATTGTATGTTTTATGTTTGCATCTATAAATCTGATATCATTTCCTGTTTTATGTTTTTTTTTCTTCACCATATGACTGATTTGCTGAAAAAAATGTTTTACAGATGTTTATAATATTTTAACTAAACTGCTTTAAGATTATGATTAAGAATATGCCAATAAATACTCAAAGGTTTTTCTTTTAAGGAATTTCATTCTTTAAATTAGTCTTTTTTTTCCTTTATTGATTATATCATGACAGTTGACAATATTTTTGACTAATATAAAAATGTAGAATTTTTATACAGAAAAAAAAATCAAGTTATTATATGAATTGCATTGTAAATGTATAAACATATTCACAATCTGGAGCACAAGTATAAAACGTATCAGTTTGGCTCATAATTATTAGTTATGTGGAATTAATAATGGTTATTAATTTACCAAAAAGTATGTTTGTTGCCCATTCCGAGTCTTCTGTTTTGTCTTAAAGTTGTCACTTTATTGTAATGTTATAATGGTTGCTCAGTTCTCTGCCTGAATTTGAACCCATAAAACCCTCCAGGCTTCAATTTACAGGTGGTGTGTAGGAACATTTTTCGCCACTTGTAATCTTACACATTGTGTGACAGGCAAACTTCTGAAAAACCTTCTCCTGAAATGCGGACGTATGTATCCTACAAAACCAAATCTTCTCAGCCATGATAAGCACAGCCTGTGGAATTTGGTACTGTGCACACAACTGTGTCCAAACCTATTACCACTGAGCTCCACATCCCCTCTCCCCAGAAGGCACGATCTTACTGAGTGTTTTTTCTAATAGAGACAAGCTGTCCTGATACTCCAGCTATCCTATTTTGAGTTGTTATGGATGACAAACCTCTCAAATGCAAAATCAAGTTTACAAACTTCTTTAACCCAGATAGCAACATTGTGTCGGCCCAGATCCGGCCCAGATCTTGCACATGTGGCATGATGATCTGGCCCACATGCTGCAATGAATTACGTTCCTTGTGTGGGCCGCTTCTGTTTGCCAGATCTGGGACACAAGCAGGCCACAGAAAATGCCACATGTCAGCCAAGAGCAAAGAAATAAACCTAAACTGGACCTTATCTGAGCCACAAAATCTGTGTATATTAAATATGGAGTGATCTCAGCCTTAATAAGCTGTTAACAAGCAGAATCACTGAAGTAAAGAAGAGAACAGAAAAAGAGACAAGCAGAAACACAAGAACTACAACTGACTTCAGCCACAGCCTTAGATGAAGAACTGAAGATGAAAGACATTAAATCTCTCAAGATCTCAACAGAGGAGGATTAAACAACTCCACAAACAGCATTACCAGCTTCACTTATTATTAACCAGATTTACTTTATTTATGTTAGAAATCTACAAAAGTTGTTATTGAGAATTAACAGGGGTTAAACTCTGTTTCATTTGAAGTCACCATAGCAGTGATTAGTGGTTCCATTAGTTGGGCTCTTAACTCTTATTATACATTTGTCTTTTCTGGCTGCTGTGACAGTGTGTTTGTTAAACACGTTTGCAGTAGCAAAGGAAGCTAAAGCAAAATTACATCAAGTAATGACGATTGTTTTGTGGTCATCATGAAATGGCCTGATGTCATTTGAATCTTACAGTTGTGTTATTAATACATTTACATTATAAATGTACATTATATGTTACTACAGCATGAGTTCCTGCAGCAAACCGAAGATTTTAACAGACATGAGCACTAAAGATTAATCTATAATGACACACACAGACATCAAGAATCAGCGTATAAATCTCAACAACGGGTACCAGCATAGTACAAAACACCCAGCATGCATTGCAGCATGGCACTTTTGATTGTCACCATTGTTGAGATTCATATGGTGATTGTTGATGTCTGTGTGTCATCATAGATTAACTTTTTGTTCTCATGTCTGTTAAAATCTTCCAACTGATTGCTGCTGGAACTCATGCTTTAGTAACAGGGTTTATAATGTAAATGTATTAATAGCACAACACAATTGCTAGATTCAAAAGACATCAGGCTATTTCATGATGACCACAAAACAATCAAAAGACAATAATCATCACCTGATGTCATTTTGCTTTAACTTCCTTTGCTACTGCAAATGTGTTTATTAAACACACTGTCACAGCAGCCAGAAAAGACAAATGTATAATAAGAGTTAAGAGCCCAACTAATGGAACCACTAATCACTGCTATGGTGACTTCAAATGAAACGTTAGAGTTTAACCCCTATTAATTGTCAATAACAACTTCTGTAGATGTCTAACATAAATAAAATCAATCTGGTTATTAATAAGGGAAGCTGGTAATGCTGTTTGTGGAGTTATTTAATCATCCTCTGTTGAGATCTTGAGAGATTTAATGTTTTTCAACTTCAGTTGATTTCATCTAAGGCTGTGGCTGAAGTCAGTTGTAGTTCTTGTGTTTCGCTTTTTCTGTTCTCTTCTTTCCCTTAGTGATTCTGCTTGTTACTAGCTTTTTAAGCTTGAGATGACTCTGTACTTAATATACACAGATTTTGTGGCTCAGATAAGGTCCAGTTTAGGTTTATTTCTTTGCTCTTGGCTGACATGTGGCATTGCTGTGGCCTGCTTGTGGCCTAGATCTGGCAAACAGAAGCGGACCACACAAGGACCGTAATTCATTGCAGCATGTGCCAGATGTGGGCTGGATCTGGGCAGACACAATGTTGCTATGTGGGAAGTTTCCAAAAACTACAAGATGGTAAGAATTTGTTTGTGTGTAGTTCAGTCATGAAACTCTAGAGGGCGCAAGCTAATATCACTGACATCATTACTGTATGGCACAAGCTAACTGGCCTCTGCTGATCCTGCAGCCAATGAGACAGCAGCGTGTCTCTGTATCTATTAGCAGAAAGTCCATACTTGCTCTGCAGCAGCAACAGCAGCAGATCTAGTCCGCCAAGACCAAATACATTAATGTTGCCATATTCAATAACACGATAAAACTATTCTGAGAGTTGTCATTTCTACCTGTCAAAGGTTTGGAATAATTATGCTTTTTTTTAGTCTTGGTAAGTCTTTTATTCTCACCAAGGCTGCAGTTATTTGATCAAAAAATACAGTAAAAAAATGTTTTGTCAAAGCTGAATTTTCAGCATCATTCCTCCAGTCTTCAGTGTCACATGATCCTTCAGAAATCATTCTAATATGCTGCTCAAGAACTGCTGCTTTTTAATATCAATGTTAAAACAGTTGTGCTGAATAATTTTTTTGTGAAAAAAAAAACAAAAAAACAAGTACTTACCTCAGACTTTTGAATGGTAGTGTATCAAGGTTTCCACAAAAGTATTAAGCAGCACAACTGTTTTCAACATTGAAATATGTCATAAATGTGACCCTGGACCACAAAACCAGTCATAAGTCACATGGGTATATTTGTAGCAATAGCCAACAATACATTGTATGGGTCAAAATTATCGATTTTTCTTTTATGCCAAAAATCATTATGATATTAAGTAAAGATCATGTTCCATGAAGATATTTTGTAAATTTCCTACTGTGAATATATCACAAAAATTATTTTTGTGAGTGGATATGCATTGCTAAGGACTTAATTTAGACAACTTTAAAGGTGATTTTCTCAATTAGTTTTTTTTTTTGCACCCTCAGATTCCAGATTTTCAAATAGTTGTATCTTGACCAGATATTGTCTTATCCTAACAGACCATACATCAATCTAAAACTTATTTATTCAGCTTTCAGGTGATGTATAACTCTCAATTTCAAAAAATTGACCCTTATGACTGTTTTTGTGGGCAAGGGTCACATATAGATATTTTATGCAAGTGGTTCTGTCTTTATTAATGAGTTATATTTGTTGTTGGGTCACTGTCGAAAGAAAAAATGTGTTAGTCACGGTCTTTTCTCATTCCCCTGGACTCAAAAGTGAAAATGAAAATGCGATAAAATGCAATTTGCACACCAAACATCATTACATTTTGAGGGCAAATATCTCATTTCAAGGGTATCATTCCTTTTCTCCCCTGAACATGCTTGTACAAATTATTGTTATCTATTTTTGATTGTTTTTTAACTAACGTTCCCAGAATCCATTGCTTTAGGGAATTGAAATAGGCACACGACCACAGCCAGAATCCCAGATAAGGAATTTTTTGGTGCCCATAGCCATCAGTGTTCAATTTCTGCAAGAAGAAACAGTAATCAAATTCTTATCAAACACACTCCAGGGCTTAAAGACACGAGCAATCACTGACAGGGAAAATGAGATGGATGTGTCACATTACTTCAGAGGTGGTAAAAGGGTGAGATGGCTTGTGTTTTGTCATACTTAAAAAATAAAGTGGAGATTACCGAACCTGTTTAACTATATGACTCACCATTTTTTTGACATAAAAATTGAAAGTTATCATTTATTCATTTTGCATATGCATTTGTTTCTAATTAATAGGATATTTACACAGACTGAATTGATTGAGATGTTTTTCATTCTTAGAATAATTTATTTTAAAGCAAACTCTTATGGAACATTAGAATGAGGCTTTGGTGCGAGAAATTAATATCTCAACACGGTATTGTGAGAGCTTTATTCCCCCAGACTAATGAAAAAGCATTCCTGCTACACGAGAGCTGAGCTGAGTGATTGTTCTCTCCATCTGTCTGTGGGGGAGGCTCTTCCTGCAGGGTTTATCTAGTTTTCATCAGGGCCAGCCAGCACAAATCCACGTTTGCTCTGACCCGCACCACACCCAGCCCCAAAAAAGCTCGGATAGATCCCTCTCTGTCTTTAGCCAAACAAGAGCTCCCTTTCTGACAGCCCAGATTAAGTTAAAGAGACATCTGAGCCCAAATACAGGAAAGTAGGTCTCTGTGTTTAAGGTGTCCCTTGTTTCATCAGGCAGAGAGGACAGAAAGGAACCTCCGGTGAGAGGTAATGAGCACTGGCTGTTTATCAATAACGTGAAGAGGGTTATGTGGCAGAACGGATAAAGGTGATTACCTCTTCAATGCAACACCGGATGTTTGTCTCTCCTCACCACACCGGAGAGATGGGAAAAAAACACATCCTTGACCCTGGTGCACTTTGTGTCTCTCAATTACCAGATCGAGAATGTAAATAAGAGAAAATGAAACCGGTCTCACAACAGCAAGCAGCGTGTAGGTGTTTAATGGCAGATTCCTCACATCAGCGAGTCATTACGTTTAGTCATTAAGGTTTGTTTTTTTTTCCACTTTTCTCATTTGAAAGCACCACATGCATTATGGGCATCCTCACAAAACCGATTAGCGGTTAGATGTTTGCACCTACAGCATGCTAAAGCTAATTCTCACTCTCTAATACAGAAGATGTGCTAAGGCAAGAAACAACAGGCAAAACCGAGATTTTGAGCTATTTTGCTTCTGTAACGTCTTATTTCAGACTAGCGGGGAAAAAACTAAAATAAATCGAAAATACATTGCGTTTCTTTTTGTGTCTGTAGATTTCAGTTACAATACGAAATAATAGTCTTTTTTTTTTTTTTAAATGGAACAGTTTCTTGAACATTTAGACAAAATATTTAAACAAAATAAAAATTTGCATTGCATCGTTTAGCTCGGATCACGTCAAACCGTGCAAATTATTATTATTGTTATACTTTGTTCTCAAAGTTAACAACATCAGCATTGTGTGACTGTGTATTTAGTGTGTATTAGCGTTACCTTTAGATTTCAATTTCTGTACAGTATAATCTCTAACGTTAATTTGTCATACCATACAATCCGCCATCCAAATGATAGGTTTAATTATTGCAGCTGCTATGAGAAAAGGCTACAAAAGATCCACCTCACAAGCGATATAGCCTACTAGCTGGGTCTTCTCCTTCGTGTAAACAGACGTAACGTAATGATGCAAAGACAAACGGCGACATACTCAAATCTCCCGTGGAAACCCACCAGTACCACCCAAATTATAAAACATTATTACAAGCTTACCGTTGTGAATGGGGCTAAGGTAAGGAGAACACTGGCTGGTTATGTACTGGTTATGTACAAAATTGATTTTGGATCATTTTTAACCAAAAAACAATTACGCTTGGTTTTATGATCAGACCTCTGTAGTACAAGATGTATTGTTGGGGACAAGACATATAATGCAGTGCAATACAATACAATGATGATTGAGCGATAGACAAAATAGATGTTCCTCAAAAGCCTGTTGTATCATATTTGAAACACATTTTAACATGATTTTTTTGGCTTTATGGATAATTGGATTAATCAACTAAGGAAGTGGTAAAATTTCAACCCTTTTCACCTGTGGTGTCTTTCCTTAAATGAGATATTTCTGAAGTGATCAGCAAATGAGCCAACATGGCTTTGATGTGTCGCTTTGAAGTGCAAGCCATTAATTGCAAGCAATTCTTAATTCGCCGCTATACAGGGTCTAAAAGTCTGAGAGCACTGCTTAGTGACTTAAAATGGTGGAGAATTGTAAATATTTCTTATTCGTTGTTTTAAATTGCGTAGAATCCTTTCTGTTCTGTCTATTAGGTTTATTTTGGTTTCGGAACCCAAATGTGGCCCAAGACCCATTGTAAGTGAAAATAATGCGCAATTTCATTATCTAACGCACTACACTGCTTGCAGCTTTATAACATTGCTAGGCTTGTATGAAATATTGGAATATGTGGTTGCCATAGCAACATATTACGTAAACCCTGAAGTGAAATGGTGGGGAAAAATGATTTCATTCATCATTATAGCTTCGCTATACAGAGGAAAAATGGGAGGCTGATAATTCAGAGCTCTCATTTGGACTATAAGGGTCACAACAAGTCTTGCAAATTATCAGGTTGTGTTGATCCTTCAGTGCAGGTGAACAGAGTCTCTGTCAAGCAGAATTTCAAGGGTACTTGAGCATGAATTCACTGCACAACACGCTGAATAATTAAAACGAGTCTCTTATTCTCTTATTCTCTTAAGGCAAAATATTTTTGTCAGTTCCCAGCAAGGAGGCTCTTCGGAGACGAAACAAAATCGACTTTAATACAAAGAAGACTTGCATGTGTTTACTGGTGTTTGGTAAGGAAAGCATCACTGTTATTTTTTCTCACAGTTAGGGGTTTGTTTGAACCTGTTGTTTTTCTATTGATGTTTAGCCAGGCAGATGATAAAACAGCTAAAAAAAATCCACAAGACTTATCTAGAGTCCATAATATCATAGAGACTTGGGGATGGGCTTTAAATGCAGCCAGTACGCAACTACCCAGAACACACTAGGAACTGTATAATAGTTCAATATCCAACATTTCATTATGTCACAAAAGCTAAAAATGTCAAACTGAATTTTTTTTTTATCCATACTGTACAATAAACAGTTAATGGGGTCCAAATTTTAATGTTATTTAGATCCTTAAATCACTGCTTCATGAAGCTTCGAAGTTTTACAAATCTTTTGTTTCAAATCAGTGGTTCGGAGCGTGTATTAAACCGCCAAAGCCACGTGATTTCAGTAAACGAGGCTTTGACACGTCATAAGTGTTTCGAAATTGTAATGGTTCACCACTTGGGGTCGTGACTTTGGCAGTTTGATACATGCTCCGAACCACTGATTCGAAACAAAAGATTTGTAAAGCTTCGAAGCTTCATGAAGCAGTGTTTTGAAATCGCCCATCACTAGATATTGTTGAATAAAGTTGTTATTTCGTTTTTTTAGTCGCACAAAAAGTATTCTTGTCGCTTCATAACATTAAGGTTGAACCACTGTAGTCACATGAACTGTTTTAAATATGTCTTTAGTAGCTTTCTCAGCATCTGAAATGTGTTAATTAACTTGCTGGCAATGGAGGCCTCACTGAGGCAATTTTTGTGTTTCGAAGATGAACGAAGGCCTTACTGGTGTGGAACGACATGAGGGTGAGTAATTAATGACAGAAATTTCAATTTTGGGTGAACTAACCCTTTAAGTATATTTTATTAAAAATAAGTCCTACTTAAGTGGGTAAAAAAAAAAAAACACTTTAAAGTTCACCTAATTGCATTTAATATAAATAATTAATTTAATTGCAATTAACATGCAATTAAGTGACCAAAACATTACATTCTGTATATTTTTATTAAAGTATATTATTTCTGTAAGTAGGCTACTCTTTTTTTTTAAGTATTCTAAAGTGGACTTCGTTTTCACAAGGGTTAATAGCTTAGCATTATGCTAACTGGTTGAGAAATGCTCTTTTCATTAGACCGAACAACATATCACGCTGGCACACTGTTTTTCATCAGACACAGGGTTTTGTTGAGGAAGGCAACATTTGTATGAGCACCATGCAATAGTGTTGTCTACAAATAAGGTAAAACCTTTAGCTCTATTGTTTCAAGCTACGTTTTAATTTCTTTTTTTCTTTTAGGCAGCTTGAGAAGTGAAATTTAATTAGAATGTCTGATTAGGATGTAAAATCCCTGGGTAGATTTTGTCTTGGCAGGTACAGAGAAAGCTGCTTGTGGCACTGAGGTCATGGAGGCTCAAACAAATTGGTCTGATGGAAATCCAAAGACTTCCTCTTTCATTGACAAATGGATTTGGAACGCTTGTTGGGGGAAATTGCAGGCAAGATTGAGCTTATCATTCCTGGTTGTCTGTGACTTGTGGAAAACCTACATGAGAGATCCCTGCTGAGATGGATTATGTTCTTACCATTTACACTACATCAACCATTTTCAGAAAAATCATTTAAAACATTCAATTCTAAGTTAATGCACTCTCCTGACACACTCTCTCATCCACTACATCATTCATTCATTAAATAATTTCTCTTTATTTATTTTTTATTTTTTTCCTTTCAGGTGCAGAGTGAGATGTTTTGGTTCTTCAATAATCAAATAAAGGAGTGGTGGACATATAAAGTCCTACTTTATTTGTATCTGAGAAAATCATTGCGCTTGGATTCTCTCCAGCTTTTTCTCCCTTTAGCAAACATTCCCTTGGCATTTCCTTACAGTTCCTTCTTATAGGCCCTTATGGATAAGAAAGTTCTGGGCTACTTTTTTCCCCAAACTAACCTAGATAGCGTTTATCGTTGTATAAACCAGTGGGGGAAGCTAAAATAGTTTGGCTGACCATGCAGATATTTAGCCCTTATTCTCATTCAAGAACCAGCTATACGGTTTTCCTCTGAGGAATATAGAGCTTATTCAAATTCACAAGAAGGACAAGGTCAGCCCAGTTTTGAAAAAGAAGCTATTTGTTCACAGTGTACAATATTTCTCCAGTTTGTGCTGTTGTGGCTCGTACATATTGGCATCTTTTAAGAATTGTTTAACCAATTCATTTTTTTTTTTTTTTTAAATCATTATATTTGTGTAACCCAGGTCTAATTTCAGCCCAAATCCCGTCATCTAAAAATATGCATCTCTAGAAGAATCTCTAGAATTTCAAATATAGGCCATAATTTGATTTTTTTTTGTTTGTTTGTTTTGCACCTGATATTATTTCAAACAGTTAAAAGTGTTTTTGCACTTTGACCTTATTCACTTTTAATGACATTTTTAATGACAACTGTTAATATTTCATTTTTTGTTAGATCCTGTCGACGACGGCAAAAATGTTCATACTTCATCTCCGGATAAATTAATATTATTATTATTATATATCAATTTCAGAGCAAATACAAAACTGGCCTGATATTGTATCTTAATAGCAAGCCAGCACTGAATGTCATTTACTCATGAATATTAATTGAGTAACATGACTGGATTGTCTAGGAGTATCCAGTGATTACACATCTAGGTAATTAATGTTCATGAGCCTACTAGGTGCAAATGAAATCATAAAGGGATAGTTCACCCCAAAAGGAAAATGTTCTCATCATTTACTCACCCTCATGCCATGCCAGATGTATATGACTTTCTTTCTTCAGCTAAATACAAACAAAGATTTTCAAGAAAATAAAGAATCTCTGTGAGTCCGAATGGCTGCTGCTTGGTTGACGCATGAAAAACCACACACAGCGATTGTGATGGAAATAAATACAACCCCAGTGGATGAATCAGCATCTTCTGAAGTGTTCGCATGGATCTGCGAAAACGACAAAGAAAAGCTGTATTATTCATGCCAGGCCAGTATAGTTGGCAATGCCACTGTGTAAAAAGAAACACTATATGCCTATAGTTCTTATAGTTTACACGGAGACAATAATGGTATCGTTTTCAAAAGCCTGCACTGAAAAGGTTCAGGCCCCTAAAATGCCATTGTTGTGTAAATGAACAGACAAAACACATAAAAAGTTTACCGGTTTAATTGAAAATGGTATTGTGTAAACAGCCCCTAGCACACTTCTCTTCAGAAGACACTAATTCATCCACTGGGATTTTATGTATTACCGTCACAATCGCTGTGTGTGGTTTTTCAAGCGGCACCCATTCACACATTATATGGACTCACAGAAATTGTGTGTGTTTATCTGAAGAGAAAAGTCATATACATGGAGGATGACATGAGGGTGAGTAAATGATTAGAGAAATATCATTTTTGGGTGAACTTTTCTTTTAAGTCGTTATTTTTGTTTTGTTTGTTGCCCACAAAAAGTATTCTTGTCATTTCATAAAATTAAGGTTGAACCACTGCAGTCACGTCGACTGTTTTAACATTGTCCTTAGGAACTTTTCTGGACCTTGAAAATGTTGATTATATCACTGTCTATGGACGAGTCATATACCTCTTGGATTTCATCAAAAATATCATAATTTGTGTTCCGAAGATGAACGATGGTCTTACTGGTGTGGAACGACATGAGGGTGAGTAATTAATGACAGAAATTTCATTTTTAGGTGAACTAATCCTTTAACTTGTGTGCAATCCCTAATGCAGAGATTGGTTGGCACAGGTTTTGAGGTTGGTTGGCACAATATTAAAAGGCTTTGGTTGCAAGACGAAAGCAACAAACAAAAATGTTTTTCAAATCCCTTCAATCACTTTTTTTGGCTGCTTCAGTTACCTTTTAAAGCTCTTTATATAGGCCGTTGAGTTACATGTTAAAATGTGCTAAGAACGTTTCTTCAATTACACTCCATGTGCCAACCAACCCTAAAACCAATGTGCCTGCCATGAATGATTTAGCAGATTTATTACGGTCGTCCAAATCTTATAGTGAAATATAACTGGTTTCTGCAAAGTTTTTGTAATTAAATCAATTTGATTATTTCTTTAAAATGAACCAGATTATCAAACATGAGCATAAATTGACTGTTTAAAACATGAAAATGTTACGAATGCTTGTATTTCTCTTTAGATGTCATTATTATAGTTGATTTGTATTGCATTGGAACTCATTTGATGAGAAGCCCTGCAGCATTAAATGATCCAAGCTGACCGAGGGGATCAGATAAATCCTCATGTTCAATAAACGCACGGAAAGCGTCTTTCCCCGAAACGCAATCATCTTAACGGGCACATAAGCGCTGATCCTAATCCGGAATGTTTGCTGCGCCCGCCCCTGAAACGGCCCGGCTGCCAGCTTAATCTGCTATGAAAATCATTTTGACGCCTGACTTCGTGTCTCCTCGCCTGGACCAGGGTCACAGCTCTCTTGCGTGTTTATCTTTTTTATTGAACACAGCGTTCACTGTCATCCATCTGACAGGCAGCTAACGGACGGTTTGATTCCACCTGTGATCCTAGAATTACACTGTTACCAAACAATCATTTACTGAATATAAAAGATGACGGTTTTATGTGCATTCTAACATGGCAGTAATTTAAATCACGAAAAACGCAAACAGATATTTTGTGGGGGTTTTCTGTGCACACAGTGAATACTTTCATTGTATGGACAAAATATATATTTTTATGTTCCACAGTTTTTGTTGAACAACCCTCTACAAGAATATTCAATGTCCACATTTATTTTTGTTTAAAACTTCAGAATTTGTTTGCAATTAAGTATATTAATCTGTATTTCCCCACATAAGAAAAAATGCTTTGGTAAATCATAACATAAAAAAGACAAAAAAAAGTCATAATACTTACCTTTTCTCTCATAATTATGAATATGTCATAATTTTGACTTTTTATGTGTCTCATTTACCCATCGTAAAATGAGTCTCATCATTTTGAATTGTCACAAATTTTGTCATAATTTTGACTTTGAATTTCAGCTTGTCACAATTTACCAAAACATGTTTTCTTATGTGGCAGAAATGGGCTTCTATAGATATGACATGACCAGACAGGGATTAAATAATGCCCATAAAAATTCATAATCATACCTTTTCTTTCTAAAGATTCATTTCCAGTTCCCATCACATGTAATGTGCCTAATTGTGGAGATAGTTCTCTTCATCCGAGGCATACTGTACAGTTTTGGACAGTAAACCCATGTCATTTGAGGATATTTCTGTCTTTGCAAGATTGCACTCTTGTCAGTTGTCAAATTTTTTGCCGTTTTGCATATGGAATATGCCCCAGTGCATAATGAGACATTGGTTCACTGGTGAGGTCAGGGAAATCATATGATGCATCCCTGTGCTTTTAAATGAATTTCAGAATTATGATAATCTAAAAAAAAGAAGTGAAATAATCATTGTTCAGAATTCAGTGTGAAAATGATTTATATCACTTTCCCCTCAAATTACGAATCTTCCTCGGTCATAATGTCATTTCCATTACAACCAACAATTTTGCCCCTAATTATTTTTTATTATTATTTTTAAGTGAACTTGGTTACCATGGAGACAACAGTTTCAGTGAACAGCATGCTTAAAATGAAATGAGAACTGACTTGTGAATACAATAAAGAAAAATCAAACTGAATAGAATGTAGAATGTATGGTCAATTTTGAACATTTTTTGTCAGCATTATATGCGTTTGTATATATATCTATCTATATAGTATAGTATATAGTATATTCTAAAGTCCACAGGTCCAAAAGTGGCCATAATCCACCGATTACTTTCAGTTCTTCCACATGATAAGCGGCCGAAATAAAATCTGCTGTACACAATGTTGTTGTGGTATTTGGAACAAACTCTCGCATTTCAAAGGCTCTTGGCTTTGGTGTAACATGAATCAGGGGCCAAATCCCGAGTGGCTGCAGTAAAGGACCTCTAAAATATAAAACTAAGCCATAGCCGGTGAAGAGTGTCCTCATATTTCATCAATTTTAGATTTATAAAGTTGAAAATTGACGTCCCCCCTGGCACCCGGCAGTCTCAGAGCAAGTCTGTGGGCTGTGTGGAGTTTCATCATCCTGACAGAACCTGACACCTCGGGTGTGCATTAGACCACTAGTCTCTTTGCTTCCTCCCTGGGTGAGCAATTACATGTGAATACTAGCCCTCGTGTCATTTCTTATGGCTTTCATATCCTTCCCCTCATCACAAGGAATGGCCAGAGACATCGACTGCAGACCTTCTTCAGTCTCATTAAGAGACTCATTCCTGTAATTCAATACATTTTTCAGGTCCTCATCATACTGTACAGAATATACAGTTTCTGAAGATCATAATCATGTTCCAATAAGTTTTATATTATATTAAAAGAAAACCTCATTACAATATCTCACTCAAAGTTTACCTAAAATTTAATATTTTGTTATTTACTCACCTTCATATATATATATATATATTCTAAAGAGGTGAATTTTAAATATTTAATATAATAATATAATAAAGCAGTAAGCCCCAAGAAGCCGTGTTTTTTTTTGTTTTTGTTTTTTTTTTATAAAACTTTTATACAACGGTTACCACACAGTACAAATATTAAAGCCAAAAAAATTGTATCAATGCAACTTTCATGGAGTAAAATCATTAAAAGCCTTCCTTCCGCTGGAAATAAATAGTCCCTGACCGTGAACAGCAACAGAAGTTACATTTATTACGCCATTAGATGGTGGCAAAGACTGTCTTTATAAGTGTGTTACTCAGTCGCAAAGACTTTTATATTGAAACTTGTTGTGAACACGGAACTAGGCACAAATGACTAATGCTTTGACTAGCGCTGTCAGTGTCAACATAATGCAGTAAGCTTCAATGAACAAAATCAGTTAGGGACAAACATGTTTACATTGCTAAGACAGATGCAGCAACATACACACTTTTCGGGAATTTTACAACGGCTTCGAACGCGACTCAATCACAGTCTATGGGCTCAACAATCAGTATCAAGGGCCGGGCTGTTTTATAATATAATATTTTTAATATAGATGTGTGATTATAAATGTAGGCTACTAAACGTAAAGTGTTTCTTCATTTTTCTAGGTAATGTTTTCATGGTTTTTTTTTTCCGGTACCTGATATAGATTACCTGATATACTGTTTGATAAGTTCTCCTCTGTGTTAAGTCCTGATATCCCATTAATATGAGAGAACATGTTCTGTGTGAAACCTACTCTCCTGTGAATGCTCACCTGTTACAGTCCTCGTTCCTGAATCTGTGGAATAACTTACCTGTTTACTCACCTGTTGTTGTTTCTCTGCCTTGAACTTTCAATAAATCTCCCACTACTGGGAGATTTGCTGTTGCAGTTGGTGTGTCATTATGGTTTTCTAGGTAATATTGATTTAAATGGAAATCAATTTGTACGTTTTCAATTTATATTCCATTTAGTTGGTTAGTTTGATATTTTGATAAAAAATAAAAGTTTTTATTTTATTGTATTAGATGGTTTTTACAGAATTTTATTTTACATTACTATTATAATATAAAAATATTACAAGATGGTTATAATCAAAATTAATTTCTATTTCTGATAGTCTGGTATATCTTATTATAGACATCCTCTAATATATTATTCATATTCGTGTTTTAATGTAACAGGGTTCACAAGGTACTTCTCAACAGGAATGACCCAACAGATGACCGAAGATCAGAAAAGTCCCTATCTCTGGCCTCTTCTCTTGCAGCTTTTCATCTTCATTGGCTCATCAGGGTGTGTAAGTTGAGGGTGACTTTTTTTATCTGCTCAGTGTTTTGTGATTGAACTGAGAAATTGGACTTTGGTGTGTGAGATAACATCAGATAATGTGAAATGGGTTGGTGGGGTTCTTATCATGGGAGATTATCCGTTGAAAAGTGCCAAATTCGCTGATGATGCAGATGGTCGCTGGAGCCATCGCTGTAGCGAACCTCAAAATTCTCTAGCGGTCACTGATATCAAAAGTGAACATGAATGGCATTAATATAAAATAATATAACTTCAAGACTAGCATAAAATTAACAGTAATTAATAAAACTAATTAACTGTTCCTGGTCACATTATTCACTACGCGTTCAAGGCTCATCGATGCATGAGGGCAATGAAGGTTATCCCGTCTGGGGATTTTAAGGATGGTTATGGGTGGAATGTGTCATAGCACTCTGCTGCGTATGGGGCTGTGTAGCCACAGACCATTCAGAGTGCCTAGGATGACCCCTGTCCACTGTTAAAAGCACCTTCAATGGGTATGCAAGCGTCGGAACTGGACCTTGAAGCAGCAGAAGAAGGTCACCTGGTCTTATGAGTCTCGTTTCTTTTAGTTAGCGTCTGTGCACCTGTGGGGGGTTTATGTATTGTAATTCCTTGAGGACTTGGATTATGTAGATTCTCATTTTAATCGTTAGAATCTGCTATAAATAATGATGTGCGAATGCAAATTTCCACAATCTGAGCATGTTTAATGAAGTTATGAGCAAAAACGTGACATAAATGCCGCATCAGTGTATTATTTACATATGGGTCTTGCAGGGCTTCATGAAGTTTAGTCAAAGCCCAAAACAATTATACTCCGTGAGACCTTTCAAATGACATATGACACATGATTATCTGAGCTGTATGATGTTTTTGACACATTGCAGTATAGTTCAAAAAAATTTTCATAAATTATGAAAAGTTTTTATTTTGTTTTTCAGCAAATAACTCAGCACTACTTAGGAGTTAATCAACTTGGCTACATTCATTGTAAAGTTCACTCTTTTTTTGCAGCTAGGTGGCACCTGCGGGCGATACACTCCGGTTTAGCCGGATGACTCAGCATTCATTAAGTGTTGAATAAAATGGTTGGATGCATTAAAAAGCTTTAAGATGATATCCGTTCTATAATATAATTTAATACAGTATAATATAATATAATATATGAAAATACTGGAAATACTTTCCACTGCATGTTCAGTTTCCCTCGGAAAGTTCAATGTATTATGAGTGCCATGGTAGGCCTATATGCTTTGGGCAGAAAACTGCATTTCTGCCCAGAGCGAGTTGTAATTTCAGTACATTTTCATTTACTATGCGCTGTGAGAGCAAAGTCAGAAACATGGCCTTTGAGCATAAATCCAAGGAATCAAGAGCTGAGCAAGGACCTCATTTAAAATCCTCAGATTTTGCATTTGGCAAGCCCTAAATGTCACCTCCTTCTTTATCTTCTGCATCTTATTTTGTGTGTGGGCAGCAACCCGCTTCTTTAGACAGTCGAAATCCTTAAACCCCAGAAAATTCAGATCGCTCTCACTGTTATATTCCTCTTTGCCAGGCAAACTACGTAGAGTGGAAGCTTTAAAAGCATCCTTTGGTGGTCAGATGTGACCAAAACCAAATATAACGGCCATTAATATGCCATGCTGGGCCTCAGATGGAAATGTTAGCCGATTTATCCTCATGCTTAAGTGCACTCTGGACTGTTTGAAAAACCTCAATCTATTTCTAGGGCGCTTTAAGCCCTGGCCACTCAATTGATTGGTCAGGAGAGAAAGCTGATTGACTTGTCTGAAACATGTTTACTAGATGTGCTCTCAGAGGGGGGTTTTGAAATGCACTGAAAAGATGATAAAATTGCTCCGGGCCCGTGTCACCTAGACCTCACTCATAAGGACAAGGTATGGCGCAATGAAAAATTTAGCTAAACCTTAATTTTGAGGTGAAGGTAAATAATGGGTAAACTGTTCCAGTACCAATGGAAAGTATTTCGTGTTTTGAATATAAATAAAATAACTTTCTCCAACAGGGACAGTGTGTTCTAATACAGAATCATTGCGATTAGGTTTTGTGAACACAACATTTGAAGTAAACACACATAAAAAATGTTTGCCATGATGCAGTAAAATAGATAAAAGGCCTAACCATTTTGAAGATATGAAACTCTATTACCGCTCACAACTGATTCACAAATGATTGAGACTTAGTCATTCACAAGTCATTCTGACTGACGTTCTGCCTCTTGAAATTGGAAAGTTATCTGCAGAACAATCACAAAAAAGCTGGAAGAAAGCCAGGAATATTTAAAGTCACATTTCATTCTGTGTCATGCGCAACTAGGCTAAACCTGTGTTACTCCACTGCCGTAAGCATCTTATCAATCACGCTCACTGATTTCAATTCAGATATTATACATTAGCAGGGTTTTGTGGTAATTCAACTCACATGCACTAATTTCTTTTGACACTGTAATTTCTTTATCATTAGCATTAGCATATCATGGCCTTAGGTGCAGCAGACTAATTACAGACTAGTAATTGCAACACAAGTTGTCGTGTCACATTAACTTTACATTGTTTCAGAGAAGCAGTGAATCAGAAGGGCACAACTTTGTTTCTGTTGACAAAGTCATTTGTATCGGTAACTTTTTTTTCTTAGTTTTTTAGAAGGTTGAGTGGGGCATGTTGTCAACCACTTTTTGTCCACCACAGGCTTGCATCTAATTTAGAGGATATCTTCAAATCAAGCAGTGGATTTCACACATCTTTCTTTAGGGCTGGGTAAAAAATATTGATTTCTCGAATTTAATCGGTTCTCATTTTTACGAACCGATATCGATTCTTAAATCCCAAGAATCGATTAGTGTAGTCTGTTTTCAGTTGATGAATGAACATAACATGTAGCGCGCCTCCCATCCAATAAATCGCAATAATCTTTGTGCTTTGTTACTTTTGATATGAAGCAAAGTCTCAGATTTCAAATGACGTCCATCTTATTATGAGATTTTAAAAAAAAAATACCGTTTTGGCGCTGTTTAATGTGTAGCGCCAGTTAAAGAGAAGCGACAGCACGGCGCGCATGTGAACATCCTCTCCTCCGCTTTAATACCAGTTACAGTGGGAAATAAACATGACTAAGCATCTGAAGGTATGTTAAAAGATATAGTACAACTTACCAAAATCTGTATCATGTCTCGTGTATTAGCTCAATCAGTGTTTCAACCTCGGAAAGACGTAAAACAGCTTGTACAACTCTAGAGAGCAGCATTCTGATAAATATATGCACCGTTAAATTCATTATAATTTTTAAATGTTCTTTAATATTTAATGCATGTTTGAATAAATCAGTTATGACAGGCACAATTTAAATGTTTATATTTCAAAAAAATGAAAAATATAATAATGTAACTCTAAACTTTATTTATTATAAAAAAACATCACAGTGTAATTTAAGTGTTTGTATACAAATAAATTAATTTTAACCTTCAATATTATAGTAATGTGGTACCACCTGACTGAGTTTACAGCATTAGTTGAGAGATTTTTTTGCAATGTACTGTATCTGATATACTAAATCCAAAATAATCGATATCGAATCAAAAGCATGTGAATAGAAATCGATTCGAATCGTGAAAATTGTGTCAATACCAGTCCGATTTTTCTTGTGTGTGAGTGGCAATCCAGCGCTGCGATTAATTTTTAATACTTTATTGAGTGATTGTTGAGGTTAGTGGTGGATCCTGTTGTAGAAAACATGCAGCTCTCATCTGTGTCTCACGGCTTTGTAAAACAAAGTAACGTGATTGTTGCTCCAACTGTACCCACAGTTTAAAGGCCCAACAACTTCATAATCTTATGTGCTAAATTAATGCTTTACAGTAACTGAAAATGACACATTGTGGGAGATAAATGGCTTTAAACTTTACACATCGGGCTTTGTTGCTGGACTATTTATGGCAAAGCTTCTGACACTGTTAGGTTATGACAGCGAGAGCACAGTAACCAAGGAAACAAGGAAACAGGCCTTCCTTAGCTCAGGTTGCACAAGTGAGGATCGATAAATCACAGGGGCCGGGACAGAGGCTTAAGTCAGGAGAAAGGAGAATAAAGTGCTTTTGTTGGCTTTTCCAGTTTGGCGAGCTCAAGATAATCTGCTATCCTTGTGAATTTTCACTTTAAGGGTAGGACCGGATAGATCCGGGCCACCGAAGTCTGCAAACAGTCATATTCTTTGTTTTGTTTTTGGAGACTGAGCCAGCTAGCCACTGTTTGAATCAATATTTATTCAATCCACGCTGTGAGCGCATGGTGCTCAATGATATGCAAAATGTAAAAAAGATTACAATGGCCAAACAAATTCAATCCAAGCTATTGTGACTATCTTGGAATGTGGAAATCCCTTTCAGTATTCTGAGACTGTCTTAGTGAAGTCAGAGCTCTTGCAGTGTGCAATTGCTTTTATCACTGTCTTTGGGTTTTTTGGTCTTAGTAAGAACAAAAGGGTAAGACAGGTCAAAATGGCCCTGAACTATCCAACATCACTGGTATCCAGCTTATCCATGTCCACCAGGGAAGAGGTGTATGTAAATGATAAGCCTTGAAGTTTATGTAGCTTGATACCTCCTATAGAGAATTGTTGTTTTTTTATCACATTATTATTACTACTATCACTATTAACATGTGATTGAACTGAATTGTCTTGTTAAATTCACACTATTTTTTATTTATGTTTGATTTTACACAGAGGCTTGTCATCCTTTTTTGAGTGCACTTGAAAAACACTCCACAGCCCAATTAATTAATGATAAGTTCCAGAATGTCCCTCTATCCTCAGCAAAAAGCTGCAGTTTCCGTGCCTTCAGGGAAATTCATGCATCATTCAGATCACTCTGCCCATCTTTACGCCTGAATGTCCTGGTGTCCTTTGTATCGTGGACCTCCCACCATAATGCACATTCGCGGAGTCAATGGGGTATGGAAAACTCATCATTTTGAGACTTTCCTCAGTTCGGCAGACAGACCGGGGAGGACTATACTCCAAGAAAGACGCAGTACCCTGTCAACCGCCACCTGTTACGGCCCACATTTCAGACACTTCCTGAGCCACAGAGCACAGAAGGTAGGTGTCATCGGGTTGTGAAAACACCTCACATGCCAGCATCAGAAACACCACATCAGACTCTGAGAAACGGGTGTGATATAATGAGCAGTCCATATTAATGACCCTGGCATGGTCCTGTTTAATCACAGCCTTGTAGAGGTGCAATCTGTGGAGCTTACAGTGAGCAATAAAGTTCTGTCTGCCCATGGGATTTACATTCATAAAGAACTGTACATGTGAATCTGGCGCTCTCATTTCCTATTTCCTAATTGTAAAGCAACCTTGAGCTTTATTTACATTGATTATTAGGCCTAAATTATACTATAAATTTTGTCATCCGGAGGGGCCGGCAACGGTGCATATACAACAGCGCATGAGCAAGGTGAATGTTGAGACAGAAGAGTCCACTAGGTGGCAATATGCACAGTTATGATGTACTGTGTGCAGTAGTCGAAGAAGAGTGCATAAAGAGCAATACAAAACAGTAAACAAAGCCGCATATCCTTCTCCATCATTTTTGGTTCTTGTTCTGAACTTTGCAGTCAATGGCGGATCCGCTATTTTTCTTCTTCTATCCTTCCAAGCGAATGTCCTGTAAATGACACGACTCATTGCTGCCCTCTGACATCTGGTAGGGTATAAAAAAATCAATTGTTCTGCGCATGTGTCAAACACATCCATCCACAGTTGAGTATACTTTGAGAGCGGACATGTCTGTACGCGAGATGAAATGTGGAAAATAAAGTATAGCCAGGCCTTTAGTGTTGTTTGCTATGGCAAGCATCAGTAATACTTGGGGTTAAGTGTTGTGTAAAATTTATTTTCTTGTATTTTCCATAGTTTTGTTGATGATTTACAAGGATGAGGGCATGTCATGTCATTTCTCAGTTTTAGCATCTGGCTAAATTGGCTAGTTTAAACTGACAGATCAAGCCAATCTCGAGTTTAAGAGTTTTCATATGAATTTGCATGAATTGATTCTTACAAAAACATCTAAGCATGACGGTCCAGCCCTAAACCTATCCATCAGTGGAGCGTAAGCAGATCGTATGAGAAAATGAGATTGTACCAATTAATACAAATTTGCCACTAATTGCCCAAAAACATAAAAAAAAATTTTTTAAATAGTTAAATTTGACACACCACCTTTGACAGCAACAAAATATATGGTTGATAAGGCAGTTTATATTGTTATCCTAACTATTCATGATTGTTTATTTGCCTTTTTTTTTCTTTTTCTTCATTTAATGTTATTTTTTTCCTACTGCAAGAGCGACCCACAAATGAGAACCACTAGCATAATCTATTTTAAATAACCCTGCCCCTAAAAGCATGTAAGAACTGTGATTGGCCGCTTTACTTCACAGTCAGTAGGTCTTTTCTTGTCTAAGTGGGTGGTACTTTTTATAATATTTTATAAATATTATATCCAGAATTATGGACTTTTAGGGTGATGATACACGGGGCAATGTCGCCGAGCGATGATGCTTGGGCATTTTCCCATTGAGAATGGGCAACAAATTTCTATCTGGATACTTTAGATCGAAATTTGTCGCTCATTTTCAATTGGAAAGTGCCCAAGCATCATTGCTTGGCGACATTGCCCGACAACATTGTTTAAAAAGTTGCCCTGTGTATCATCACCATTAGGTGGGCGCTTGTAATTTGGGACAGTTGACGACCACAAAATTTATATTAACTGACAGATCATCCCAATCTCAAACATAACTATTTTATGAGTTGCCGTTTTCATATGAATTTAAAAACTAAGCATGAAGATTCACCCTTAAACCTATTCATTAGTGGGGCGTAAGCAGATTGTATGAAAAAGCATGAATGAGATTGATACAAATTCACCACCAAAATACCTCAAAATGTTATGAATTGCCATGCGTACATTGAATTGAAATGAATTTAAAGCAAAATCCCATTGTTCAATTTAACACGCCTTTGACAGCAAGAAAATATAGCCATTTATTTTATGTTTATTATATGTTTAGTTGCATTTAATGTTATTTTTCCTTGTTGTACTCGAAAAGATCAAATCAGAGCTGCAACTCACAAACTGAGAATGATCTACTTCAAATAACCCCACCCCTAAAAGCACATAAAACAATAAAAACTGTAGTTGGCCACTTTACTTGTCAGTCACTAGGCCTCTTCCTGTCGGTAGTACTTGACAAGAATAAGCTGAAACAAGCAAGTCTGGTTATTATTTTTATTTTTATTGAGCACAAACATCTCTCTGGTGAGACAAGATGATTTTCCAGCTGCTCTAAAGCTCAGTTTCTCGATCGAACTGATAAAAATAGTTAGTTTCGGTCACTGAAAGCAAGGGTGATGAAATCTTTACGATGAATGGCCGCTTTAACAGAATTATACTGAGCTGATGTCAGCAATCAACAAAACAGAACCATTACATCACTTTTATGAGTCAGCAGTCACAGAAATCCCTTTTCTGAAGTCAAAGGCTTTGATTAATAAAGCTTCGGCTAAATTTCCTCAGGGAGCAATTGAACAGAGGAAATTTCAAGGAAAATTAACAACAGAAGTCTGTTGCACTAAGATGAGAAGCATTGCACAATTCATTAGAGGAAAAAAATGCACTGATAAAATTATTTAGGGTTGAAATTTACAATGATTATGGCATTTTAATTTGTATGGAAATATTATGAAAATCTATTATAATAATATATAATATATTTATGATAAATAATATTAATATATTAATAACTATGAGTTTAAATTGACTGATAAATAGGTAACACTTTACAATAAGGTTTCATTACTTAACATTAGTTGACTACTTTAGTTAACAGAATTAACAATACTTATACAGCATTTATTAATCTTAATGTTAAATTCAGCATTTACTTATTGGAATCAAATGTTGTATTTGTTAGCGTTAGTTAATGCAAACAAACAAAGAACGACTATATTTAACATTAACAAAGATGAATAAATACTGTAACAAATGTATTGCTCATTGTTAGTTCATGTTAATTCATACATTACTAATGTTAACAAATGAGATCTTATTGTAAAATTCACCCAAATAAAGAAATGTAAGGATATTACTGTAGATGCAGATGAAAGCATTGAATAGATGTTAAAAATGGCTTTAGTAGCTTGTATTCCATCCAGGATTTTTTAATGACAATTTTATATTTTATGGCGGTTTTCAAATGAATATTAAATATATAAACCCAGAAATTACTTTATGTTCTGTATAGCTCTGTTATGCTGCAGAAATGCTGTCAGTGTGAAAGCATCAAATATCTGTACAAAGCTAACATTAGCATCAAGAATGTCTAAAATATTCATAGAAAGCTAATGTTAGCATCCAGGAGGTCTATAATAACCAGAGAAACTGGTCTGTTAGTGTCAAGCAGACGATAAAATTCGTAGCTAGAAAGCTAATGTTAGCATCAGTGAGGTCTAAAATACCTTGGAAAAGGTCCGTTTGCATCAAAGATGTGTATGATACCTAGAGAAAGTCTGTTATCAAGTAATATTATTCCTCAAAAAAGCTACAGTAATGAGTTATCATCAAATACCCAAGGATGCTAATGTTTGCATCAAGGATGTCTATTCTGATAGAAAGATTGGTAACATTAGCATCAAGGAGGTCTAATAGTACCTGAAAAAAGCTAGCAAATGTTAGCATCATGGTGGTGTATTAATCCTCAAGAAAACTATTGGTTAGCATCAACAAGGTGTATAACACCTCATGAAATTTAATTAGTTCAAATCAAATACCTTTAATTAGCTTTCCCATTCATCTCAATAGCAGCTGCTCACATTTGTGTTGTTTTGACCTCTACCAGTAGGGGATAACTGGACCATGCTAACCAGCCAAACCTTTCTGCTCTTTAAAATGAATTTGAGTAATTTTCCAGTGATTGTAGTATGAATATGTTAATGCATTCAATTCAAATTCTCAAACTATAACGGTTCCCATGCGATGGGCAGCAGTCAGGCAGTTCATCCCTGTTCATTTACGTATTTATTTGATTATGTGCAATGAAGCACATCTGCAGAGGATTACGTGTCGGAAGACGCTAAATGAAAGAAGATATTTGCCTCTTTAATTACTTTCACATTATCTGAGGTCTTATTTTCAGATTTAGTGAACCAGAGAACTGAGGACCCATGGCCTTGAGGTTAAGCTTCAGTTTCTTTCTTTCTTCCTACCAACACCAGAAATATATATGAACACTTAGAATAGCAAAATATGTGGGAGAGAATTGGTATGGTATGAAAATACTGTACTGCAATAGGTAGCACTTTGATGTTAATATTGAATCAAAACTGGTTACAGTAGCACATTATTTATAATTGAAAGTGTTTAATAACAGTATTTGGTTATAGTTACACTTAAAATGGTTACAAATAGATTTATAAGATGATGAAACATACAGTTAATTGTATCCAGCATGATTGTAGAATGTTAAAGAGTAAGTTCATGAAGGAAAAGAGAGAAAGAGAGATGCCATTGAGGATGAGTCAGGCTTATGGCCTTTAACCCAGATGACCAGCACGGCCAGAGTTCTTTTTAACAGTTAACCCCTTAAGCCCTGAAGGCATTTTCAGAGTTGTTTTTTTTTCTGAGTGACATACAAAAAAGTAAAGACTCGTAACTCCAAAACTATAGCAAGGAGAGTCAAAAGGTTGGTATCATTTGAAAGAACTCATCAGGAGCATCCACTGTAAGTAACGATGTGCCATTTTCTAAGATCTATGCATGTTTCATGAAGTTATATGTGAAAATGCAACGTGAAAGCTGCATCTGATTTTAGTTAGCACCCGTGCGCCTGCGGTTTATGTGCCGTAATTCCGTGAGGAATATCTGGTGATCAACTAATATGCTGCATCAGATAATATGCTAAATAATATGTATGGATATCTAATATGGATAATATGTTAAATAAGTTTAGTCAAAGCCCAAAACAATTATGCTTTTTGTGTTCTACTTCATGAGACCTTTCAAATGACATATGACACATGATTATCTGAGCTGTATGATGTTTTTGACACATTGCAGTACATAGTACAAAAAAATATTTAATAAATTATGAAAGCTTTTTTTTTTTCAGCAAATAACTCAGCGCTACTTAAGGGTTAATCAAATTGTCTACATTCATTGTAAAGTTCAGACTCTAAGCTTTCAAATGACACCTATTTTGTGTTGGTCAAGGCAGTAGTTTTGAAAAATATGATTATTAATTTTTTTGTAGCTAGGTGGCGCCTGCGGGCGGTACACTCTGGTTTAGCTGGATGACTCAGCACTCATTAAGTGTCGAACAAAATAGTTGGATGCATTAAAAAGATTTAAAATGATACCTATTTTGTGTTATTCCTGTTATGTGTTATTATATTGTGTTTTTCTTCGGGCTTAAGGGGTTAAGGTCCCGATATACTTCAAGCAAAATCGAAGAATGAACTGGTTTGACATCAGTTAGAACAAAATCAGGCCAAAACGAAGTTCGTCTGGAGTTTGAAACAGCTTGCCCAAGTAAACTTTCCGGAAAAGTTTTCGTCATCTGGTAAGCACCTTCGACCTACCATTGGTCCGTGGTGATTACATAATAGGTAGGTTTGGCTCTTAGGCTCCACCTTCTTTGATGTGGAAATCTTCTCCAGTTAATTTCTTCTGTTCAGTCCATTGAGGTCAGACGTCCATAACAAAAAAATATAAACACAACTAGAGAGCCGTTCTGCACCTGTGTGTAAAGAAATATCTGTTTATATCAGCAGGTATCGATAGTCTATATTCGTGATTCAAAAAGGGAAGCCAAAACTAAAAATGTAAAGCAGTGCTTGCTTACCATTTTGAATATCAGTCATGCTGATCACAATTCCAGGTGGCTCATGTTGTTATGAAAATAACACTGGAATGACATAAAATTAGAACAGCCTTCTGTCTGTGCCATCTTGACTTCTTTGCTCGCTTTCATCACATTTTATGCTTGTGCACCGACTCGTTCGCTGAACAGCCAATCAGAGTGATCTCTCCAACTTGTGGGTCCAACTTGTGGCGACGTGGGCCGAACGACCTTGGGCATATAGTGTGTCAGGGTTTTTAGGAAGCACAAATGAACTTTTTGGTAAGGAAAAGTAGGTTGGAACAGGAAAGCAAATGTCTTATCGTTAATACGTGCCTATAGAAATCTGTGGCCCTTTATTATGACTGTATTATTGTATGCCTGTTATCAACCTTTGAAAAAAATCAATCAAAACTTCAATTAAAAAAAAAAGGAAAGCAAATGTCTTTGTTAATTTTCAACCGTGCACAATGTAAGTGATGTTGCTTATTATATAGGCACACATTTAGAAATCTACCACTTGTAATTCAATCACAAGTGGTAAGTCCTTTGAGAAGGATGTTACTACCAGATGTAAACAGTCATGGAGCACATTCGGGTGACGCAAGTTCAAGTCTGGCTCATGTTACTTCCTGATGCTGTTCCCTGCTGAATGAATAAAAAAAATGGCCAAAAATAAGATTTTTTTCTTTTTTTTTCCCAAGTAAGAGATAGAGAAAGCAAGAAGGACGATGTCCACACCTCCTGCCGAGAGCCTTGTTGTGTGCCAATACTATGAAGGAAGCACACTGAGATCTCTCAGCGGGGACTACACACACACTTTCTGATTGCCTTGTAACTCTGCACATTAGAGAAATAGGCCCATACTTTTACTGAGACAGTATCCAGCTTAAGGTACTTATTACTCAGATGAATCACCGCAAAGAAGACTTTCCAGGAAGCTAATATCTAGTCATTAACATACGTCTGCAAGTGAAAAAGATTTTAAAGCCGACTGCAGTGTCTCCATCCTTGACGGTGGATGTGGCTCCATATTGCAGAGGTGCCACTGAGGCATGAATTAACTGAAATGAGGGGCCTTGCTAAGGCACATTAGCTACCACCCCATTCCAATGGGGATCATTTTGTTATCTTTGGTAGATCCAGTTTTCCAGCATGCACTCAAGCAGAAGCATTTCCTATTTGTTCATGACTACTTGCCAATCCATTTATCAGATTTTTTTCATTAGGGTCATGGTGGCGCTAATATCATATTCAGGGAATTATGTCAAAAATATATAATTGCAATATATTGGTACCATATTGATTATCTGCTGAGATTCTGTTTATCAGTATAGGTACTTATATGTGTGTGTGTGTGTGTGTGTGTGTGTGTTATATTTTTTTCCATAACTATACTGTATATAATGTACATAATGTACAGCAACTTGGAGAATTTAAAACAATATTTTAAGTGTTTTTAATTTTTAGATGTTTTATTTTTCATATATTTAGACAAAAATATTTAAATATATTTCATACATTTTTTATATATAATTTTATAGTATATTAATATAAATTAAATAGACAAATAGACATTAATATATATTAAATATTATATATTAAATATATTTAAAATATTAATATATATTAAATTGACTTTTTTACGACTGCCAGGCAATAAAGCATATTAGTGAATTAATATAGGATACAATGACTTCAAACATGACTCAACTGATCTGATTTTAGACCTACAACTACTGTATATGTTTTATAAACATTGTTACGATATACACTAAGGTGATTTAAATTGTTTCTATAAAGAGAATGCTGTCGCATGAGACCATGTCAGATTATAGTGCAATAAACAAAATGAAGCTGGAAAAATCTCACAACAGACTGCCAGACTCACACTGTGACATGGCAGCAGTCGCCTGCAGCTAAATGGAAGAACTTCATTTGCCCTTAACACTGTGGGGAGGAATTAAGACAGAAAGAAAATCAATCTGGACTCTTGTCCTCTGCTAAGGACCAGAATACTCTTAAATGATATCTTGATTGTGTGACTGAATTGTGGGAGAATTACACAGGAAGGGCCAGGGTTTGTTTCAAAGCAGATTTGATTATGACAGTATGTGGTTTGTTTAATCTTAGCAGTGAACACAAGTTTTTGCTTGTGATCTGTGGCTATGTTCCAATACATCTACCTACATAGGCAGCTGCCTTTTAAGAAAGCATCCTAACTGAAATGTATCCGCATAAGTGACCAATTTAGTACACTTTATATACACTCAAAAAAGGGATTTTAGCTCAGTTAACTTGAAAAAAATGAGCTAAAGCAACACAAATCTTTTTTTCTTTTTCTTCTTTTTTCATTTGCACTAAATCTTATTACATTAAATGAAATTAAAATTGTAAAATGTTACATTAACTTAATCCATTTGTTTGAGCAAATCTGGAAATAAATTGCTATTTAATGTGTTTTTAGTAAAGGGAAAGACCTGTAAGTGTTTAATGTTCAGTTATGTTTGACATTTAACAGAGTTTCTGTTATGTTGATTTTTACCATTTTGCTGAGAGTAGCGCTTGTGGTTAGGCTGTGGGTGACTACTGGATGTTTTAAAGCATTGGTTCTCAACCACGTACCTGAAGAGACTTGATTGCTTGTTGTGATGAACAGATTGAATTTAGGCTTTTATTCACATGTAAACATTGATCAGCGAACATAAACAGAAGCTCAACTGAAACTACTTGATACGTGAGAACAAACCTCTGGCATATAAGAGGTATTTGTACCATTAAAACTAAAAAGACGTCCTCTGCATTATAAATGAAGCATTTATTTAATCAAGCTCCAAATACGGCTCGTTGTGGATCCTATGGGGCAAGGTGACGTCACCTAGCACCAGTCGTTTGCATATGACCGCCTCCAATGCAAGACAACTACGCCTAATTTTGCATCATCGCATCATTGTTACGCCCACAGGTGTCAGGTCAACGTGCAACGAGTGGGTCTGAAGAAGTAGCTGTTTACAATAAGACTGTGATGCCACACAGATGTGCTGTTCCTGGCTCAATGGGCATTGCACCACAATTGCCACAAGTGCACCTGTGAGTGTTTATAGCAATCGTATTTTATTTGATATTGCACATTTTTATGTAGAATTGACATTTTAAGGGTCTTTAATATTATTAATATAATCTTCAAATATGAAGTTTGGCATGTGTTCTGACTAGAAGGCGTTAATAATTAATGCATAGGCATTGACGTTAACCAGCGTTAACCAACTCTTAAAGGGGAAAACCCTCCAAAACCGACCTGTCTGAGACAGAGGATAAGAAACAGGGTGAGAAAAGGTCATAAATTACTACATTTTTAAAGTTTTCATCCAAAAAACTATAGTAATATTATAATTGCACCTAAGGGAAAATAATAAAACAAACAAAAAACCCATTGTTACAATCTCACCGGTGTATTAAGCACATGAACGAGGAGATAGAGCAAAATGAGTATTTACTTGAAAATCCAATAGGAGAATACAGGAACATACACCAGCATAAACACGAACGATACCCGACAACATACTCAACAGAAACTGGAACTTAAATACACTGATGATTGAACTCAAATGACGAACAGCTGTGATGAATGTGATTAGTGTCCATGGTACCAGATTGTGGCGGGAAACTAGAACAACGGAACACGTGACAGATGATAACAACAAACTGAAAGTGCATGTGACTGTAACATTACGCCCCCCTCCCGGAAAGGCGCCATAGAGAGAGGGGAAGATGAAGATAAGATGCTGAAGATGATGTAGGAGGCGGCTCAGGAGGCGGACGGCTAACTGGGAGGAGGCGGAGAACAGGAGTCCAGGGTGGTGCAGAAGGTGGTAAAGTCCAGGAGATGGCCTTGAACAGGGGCTGCAGGATGTTGTGCCAGGCACCAGCCAGGGTAGTGCCCCACGGCGGCGTTGATGGAGGGAGGAGTCATGGAAGGGTGTTGATGACGACCGCCATGGGGAAGACCATAGTCAACAACGGCGAGGATGGAGCCCACCGCATAGTCGACAAGCTGAGGTGGTGGAGAGATGGTGACGATCCAAGTGGCCGCGACGGAGCCGCAGTGACGACCTCCTGAGATCGAGGAGGGGATCCGGAGGTCTGAAGACGCGCTGGAGAGACCGAGGGTGGAGACGGAGCCTAAGGTAGGGCAGAGCAAGCCGTAGTGGAAGGGGTGGAGGGCCAGAGAGCAGCGGATGGTCCGTAGGTCCGCACCTAAGGTGAAGCGATGTCTGGCCCAGGTGGAGCCGACGTGCCGAGGTAGTCCGGCGTGGTCGAAAGGCCGATGGTCAACTCTGAGGTTGAGGGTGGGAGGAGTGCAGGCGCAGGAGTCAGGGCGATGGATGGAGGCAGCTCGTGACCATCCGAAGCTGGAGGCGGAGCTTCGGGCTCATCGTGCCCAGGAGGAGGCAGATCCCGGCAGGCCCGAGATGGTACCGCGCTACTGAGAGGAGGTGGTATCCAGGGACTGGAGGCAGATGGAGATGATTGGGTGGCACTGATGGCTGTGGACTGGGAAACAGGCTTAAGTTCCATGCAAACATCCAAGAGCAGTGGTGAGTCACAGGAAGGTTGGTGATATGGTGGGAGAGGCACGCTGGACGGGACCAGCTGGAGTGAAGACAGTACTGGGGCAAGACAGGTTTCCTCTCCACACCTTAAATCCAGCAGTGTTTGAGCGAACTCACTCTCAGTAGCGGGGGGGTGGGCGGGGCTCATTTCTGGAACCTCGAGGTCCACCAACACTCCCTCGGCGATGGAAGACTCGGCCGGCTCACACACCTGGTCAGGTACATGCTGCTCGGGCTCCATGGCGATGTGACCCCCGATCGCTCTTGTGGGCGTGGGCGGCTCAATCGCGGCAGTCTCCGTCGTACTACCTGCGGTGGGCTCAGGTCGTAAATCCTCGCCGTCTGGGTGGTTCTGGCTGGACACTGGCTGGGGAGTGGGGCTGGCGGCAACCTCGACAGTGAATGGTGATCCGCAGGATGCCAGCACCCACTCCACGTAGGACTCGAAGCTCCCTCGAGGACCCTCCCCGGACAGCTGTGCACGTGTGGTGGTGTCGAGTCCAAAGTACACGAACGTGCACAGGCAGTAGTCCGGGAAGGTGGTCTGATGTGCGAGATCCAAAAATATTTCTGAATGTCTTTCGAGGGAGCTTTCTCCCTGCTCAAGGCACATGAGTTTGACAGCTGGGAACATGGTGCAAGCAGGAGTGAGAAACAGAACAAAAAAACTGAACACGAAAACCAAAAGAAAATCCTAAGTAAAAAACGTTGCTTAAAGTTTTGGGTCAGGTATTCTGTTACAATCTCACCGGTGTATTAAGCACATGAACGAGGAGACAGAGCTAAATGAGTATTTACTTGAAAATCCAATAGGAGAATACAGGAACAGACAGGAACATACACTAGCATAGACAGGAACATACACTAGCATAAACACGAACGATACCCGACAACATACTCAACAGAAACTGGAACTTAAATACACTGATGATTTAACTCAAATGACGAACAGCTGTGATGAATGTGATTAGTGTCCATGGTAACAGATTGTGGTGGGAAACTAGAACAAAGGAACACATGACAGATGATAACAAACTGAAAGTCCATGTGACTGTAACACCCATGTCATGACCCCTTTAAATTAAAGCTGTTCATCATATAAAATGATCCTGTCTCTTTAGAATATTTGGACTAAACCGCTCAATTCATATGGATTACTTTTACGAACGCTTTATGAAGTTTTTGAAGCGTCGAAATTTCAGTTGCATAGGTTGTCAATGGAGGGACAGAAATCTCTCAGATTTCATTAAATATATCTTTATTTGTGTTTGGAAGATAAACGAAAGTATTACGTGTTTGGACCGAAATGTCGGTGAGTAATTAAAGACAGAATTTTCATTTTTGGGTGAACTAAACCTTTAAAGCTAGGTTGCATGTTGTTCTCAATATCTAGATATCGCATAAAAAATGCTGGAAATAAACGGCAATGTGTGCATAAATTCAAGAAATGCACATAAATTGTGCTCAATTGAGGTGGATACGTTTTTTTATCCGATAAGAAACTACATAAACTACATAAATGCATTAACTACGATGGATACACATTTACCAATTAAAACCCTTGATGTGCTCATGTGACTTTGCCTCAACAGTGGATAATGATTGGATAACAATATGATTGGAACACGTCTTACACAATATGTTCCAAATCCACTCAAAATATCAAACATGTTTTGATATCCTCTGACTGGATGGAATCATAGCCTGAAGCTAAAAAAATCTATCTGTGCCCATCATACATGTGCGATTTTCTGTGAAATTTCCCCAAAATCAGACTTTCGGCAACTATTGTTGACTGATCTAGAGTGCAAATCGGGGCAAAAAATCTCCGCAAAAGTTGTGTAGTGTGTTCCAGCCTTAAGTTAGAACAACAAGCTTTTTTAGTGTAGGTGTCACATGACTTAAGCTACAGTACAATTGATTTCAGTACTTTGAAATTTAGCATGAGGCTAAGCTAATGCAACACTGCAATACTCAAATGTCTAAAAATACCAATTCTGATTCAACTGTTATTATTATTGATGATTATAGGTTTTAAATTAATTTTAAGCATATTTGTAGACATTTTACCTGCATTCTCCACCAACATAGTGCTTTATGGGGCTGTCTACTCCACGAAGGATAAAAGCTGCGTCATAAAACAAGGTAACTTAGATAGCAGCATAATCATGCCTACTTTTTGGCATAAACCCCTGTGATACACTGCAATGCTGCCTGTGTAGGCAGCTAACTTGGTTTTGGAACAGAGCCTATATCAAGTTTTTGGCCTTTCTGCCACTTTGGAGAGAGGGAATGGGATCAGGAAATACTGTATCATGAGCTTGTATCACCCAAAAAAAGCATCAAGGCTCAGTGTGTCAGAGCATATGTGCTAATTAGACCATGACTCTAGGACATGAGGTTATTTGACTTCCCAAAGCCACATTTCTCTCAAATACTTTCATGTAAACAAACCTGGTGATGGCTGTATACTGCAAACATCACCAAACACTCAAGCAATTAGAGTCAAAGTATACATTTTTATGCTTTAAATATGGATTAAATGCCAGAGTGCTACACACAAGACAGCTTCACAGGAAGCCTTTTAAGATTAGAGCCTTTCAGTGATAAGAGAGTCATTACTGGCAAAGGAAGGGAGTTATTCTATCTTTCAAAAGTAAGATTGCGCATGCTGTGTTATTTAACTTCAATGCAGAACCCCATCTAGTCCCGTTTATGATCAAATATTTTGCCGCATTCATTGAAATGTATGTTTTTACTTCACTAGCAGAGCTATGTAATAGGTGATATAGTTTCGCATCTGGATTGTTTTCAGATTTGAATTCTTCAATATCTTTAAAGGCAAACTTTTCTTCCTTTCTTTCTTGTTTTCTCAGTCTGACTCAATTTTGTTACAACTACCATCCTCCTACAAGAAGCTTGTACAGTCTCTCTGAGCTATAAAACAGAGTAACAGCACAGAGGATTATCAAATTATGTAGAACGTTGCTTCCAGCCAGGACATTTGTCAGCCATCTGCTCTGCTTCTGAGCTGCTGTCTACATTTTACTGTCCATCCAAAAATAAGATCCAAAAACATACTGTATAACAGCGTGAACATTTGAAGTCTTTGTTTTTATTATCATGCCATATATGTGCCTGTATTTTACTCTCTGTTTGTGCGGTTCAGTGCTTGATATAACAACCTGATTCAAGTGGAACAGAAGTTATTTCATTTCAATAATCAAAAGTTCATTTTTCTTTGAACTTTGCTTACGTTTCTTGTCATACACAAAACAAGTTTTTGTATAAAAAGTCTTAATATTTGGTATTAAAATCACTGATAAATCATAACAGATAAAAATCAAGAATGTTATTTATTTCAAAAGGAATATCAATCAGAGTAAATTGTTGTGTACTGTACTGAAAAAAAAATGAAAAAAAGTGTTGGATTTATATTGCATATACTCGTGTACAATATGCATACTGTATAATGCAGGGATAGTCAGAGTACCATGGCAGTCAGGGTTGCCAGGTTTGCATAATAAAACTAGGGCAATTTCTATTGAAAACCCACCAAATTGCGGTCATTGGGGTTCCCTAGTAAAAAGTCACATTTGGGGTGTAGAAAAAAACAAAAATCTCATTCTAGGGGAGGGTCCCCCAGTAAAATTTGTGTTCCGGGATCAAAATCACATTCTGGGGGGTGTCCCCTGGTAAAAATCATGTTCCAGGGGGTAATAATTGCATTCTAGGTAGTTTCTCCCAGTAAAAATAGCATTTTGGGGGGTAAAAATCTTATTCGGGGGGGATGTCCCCAGGGGGGTAATCGCGTTCAGCCAAAAAACAACTTGCAGCAACAGTGTAAAAGTAGCCCAATTCCATTTTTTGATATGCCTGATTCCTGTTCTATATTGTAGTGCACCTATTTACAGTTACATTTTGTACTGTCATTACATCTGTAGCATTTCTTTTGAAAGGTGGTCGTTTTCATCTCATCTTAGGTTACCATGGCACTTATTAGGAAACCCTCTGTTGTGCCCATTAAGGTTGGTGAAATGGAATTAAATCCCTGATAATGCACATCCAAGAACTTAAAGAGCCCCTCTCTCGCTCTCCTTCCATGCGTCACATGGTAGAACCCACTCAACCCATTTTAACAAAGCCACAACTGTGTCACGTTTATGATCTGTACATCTTCAGATCTTCAAGGGGGTCTTGTGGCGAACAGCCAGTGCACTTAAACAAATGCGGTTTGTTATTTCACAGCTGTCAGTTAGTATGCTGGGCTCTGACAAGTTTTCTTTGTTTCATATATCATTTCAGATATTTTCCAAAAGATAAATGAGCTTTACATGTTGTTCTTTGGAAAGCTTGGTGTATAGGGAATTGTAATGGCATAATAGGCTTTGCGTGACAGCAATTTTGGACATGGTGTTTATTTAAAGGGAGGAGGACTTCAAACCATATAGTCAACACACTCTCACTCTCACACTCTCACTCTCAGGAAATTTCAAATCCACCTTGAAAAATTAGTCAATGAAATTATGCTCTTTTTTTCTGCATCTATTCATTTATACAAAAATATAAAAAAAAAAAAAAAAAAAATTCCAATTACTATAATGGCTTAATGCAACTTTTTAAATAAATTGATCTTGATATTTTTGGAGGGCATAAAGTCAAAATGTAAAAGCAAAATTACATTTTGAAATATATTTATATAAATTAATAAAAAACATTTTTAAATCATTGCTATTTAAGATTTATTTATTTTCTGTTATTGTATTTAATATTATTTTGAACAGGCTTTTATTTTTGTACTTTCAGTTTTCATTTTAATTTTGGTTTAAGTTTTGTTATGTGCTTTTGTCATTTTTTGTCATTATTAGGTTTGTTTTTGTTTAAATATATATATTTGTTTAATATATTTTTATAATATAATAATATATTCTATTTAGATTTAATTTTATTTTAGATTTAGTAATTTTATTACATGGACTTTATTGCATTTAAACCTTTTAAGTTTAAGTTTATTTCCTCACCAGAGCATTTAACAGCAACATTTAAGAAATGTATTCTTATTAAAGCTACTAAATTTATTAAAATGTATTTATTTTCAAAATTTATTAAAGCTATTAAAAGTTATTTAATTAAAAGCAGAGAGTGGTCTTCTGTTTTTCTTTTGTTGTTTAGTTTATATTAACAGCATATACAGCAGTAGGTACTGAATATTATGCTGCTATCTCTTTAATACACAGATTTTTACAAAAACACATGTGATGTCTTTCCCTGCTGTTTACATTTACAGACATGTGTTTATGTGTTTCTGACATATACTGTCAAATACACACAAGGTTAAGCGCAATAAGACATGTAAGAGAAATCAGTTTAATACTCGGAGGACGCGCCGTCTGACATCCAGCTTTCTGTGCACGTGCTTCAGATGTGTGCGCTCAGAAAATGATAAATTAGAAGTATGAACTGATATAGCTTTAAAACGCATGCAAATCATTTTTCATGATGATGAAGAACTGCAATGTCACATGAGCGTAGCTGTGATAGTGATGATAATCAAAACCAAACAGATGTTTTGTTAGTATCCAAGGCATGAGCTGTACAGGCTCCACCCTTTTCTGGAAAGAGGGGAGGGGAGCAGAAGCTCATTTGCATTTAAAGGGGACCTATTATGCCCCATTTTACAAGATGTAAAATAAGTGTCTGATGTCCCCAGAGTGTGGATGTGAAGTTTTAGCTCAAAATACCCCACCGATAATTTTTTATAGCATGTTAAAATTGCCTCTTTTTGGGGTTGAGCAAAAACACGCCGTTTCAGTGTGTGCCCTTTAAATGCAAATGAGCTGCTGCGCTCTGCCCTGAGAGGGTGGAGCTTCAAGAGCTGATTCTCCGGTGCAAGGAGTCAGTCAGGATGCACTATAATGTCAGAAACTGTGCATAGAGATAGAACAGGTATAGTTTAGTTCAATTACAGTTATAACTTATATTGTCGTCTTGTTTTTATCCACTATATTACTACAAGCCTTTTGTGCCGGACCCCGTTCGACTTTACCGATGAGATGACTTTACCGCTCGTTTTCACTCTAGAAAATCACTGTAAGAGCTTAATAAAACACAGTGCAAGTGTGCATTAAAATATTATCCATAAACTCTCTCTCTCTCCCTTGCATTATCATCAACATACACAGCGAAGTACACAGAAACACTCGTTACAACTAACAGTAAACAAATATATAAAGACCTTATGCCTTTTGGGTGGTGCTTAATAAACTGGTAAACTTTATATCTGTTAATCAACTCCGATGAACTGTAATAAAGTGCCCTCACCTTCATTACTGCCGTATCCAGTATCACTCAGTATCACTTTTTAGCACAACCTCTGTTTTGTATTGTCCCTTTGTATTGACATTCGTTCACAAAGCAGTCCGGTGTGAAATGATTCGCGCAGACATAAACGAATTTCGGTAGAGTTAAGGGAGCATTTTCTTCAAAAACAAAATGAATCCACCTCGTCTTCAGCAGCTCAGATTTAGGGAGTAAATGGAGAGAGCTATGTGGATCAAACTAAAACGCTTGGGAGACATTCTCGTCAGTCCAGCAGTGGTGGACTGTGTAACTGGCTGTGAACTCGCTCAGGGCAGTTCTATGTTAAAACGGCAGTGTCTGTCAACATTCGTGGGCGGGGCCTGTGGCTAATGTGATGTCACATTGCCAGGGATCTGGAAATGGCTTTTTCTTAAACACTGCTTATGATTTATGGGGATTAATTTTTTTTTTTTTTTATCATTATAGGGTGGTTGTGTACACACACTGACAACACACATTTATATCCAAACACCATGCAAAAGTGAATTTTGCATAATAGGCCCCCTTTAAAGATACAGGCACAAAAACAGCATGTTTTTTCTTCCACTCAAAAATGTGTATAGAAAATGATCTGTGGGATAATAGGTCCCCTTTAAATTAACATTGTCTTGGTGTAAACGTTTTTCAAAACCAAATGAAACCAACAAGTACATTTTTAAGAATTTGGCTGCCGCAGATAAAGATATTGAAACTTTGCAGCGGAAGAAAACAGAAGGCAGGAAATGACGAATACAAAATAATTTATTGAAAATGAAACTGAAAACACCACAGATTGTGACACTGGCTAAACTAACTTTTTTTTAAAGATTTTTTTCTTTGTTATGGACATTTGATAATGTCATTGATCCATAAGATCTCACAGTCATTAGTGTAGCACTGTCTCGAAATTAATTGTTTGATATTAATTGATATTTCCATTGGTTGCCATAGTGGTTTTTATGACAGCGGTGGCATGCTTCTATTTGAGGAGCCAAATGAGTGACATTGTTAGAGGCTGATAAAACAGGCAAACACACCAGTTCATTATCAGGCAGGATAGAAAGGCAGTGGTGCAGGATAAACTGGATGAGAGGGCAATGGTGCAGGCAGGAAGGGCAGAAGCAACACACGCACACTTCAAACATCAAGAGTTCTGACTTTTCACCCACAATACACACCAAAGGGCCTCCGGTCTGCTTTCATGAATTGGTATTTGCTGGGCTGTGGAAATTCGTCCCAGTAGTATGTCGTTATTTGAGATGGCATACTCAAATGTGAAATTCCGCTTCACATAATATGAAAAATGCAAACATTTTTTAGAGTTTTCTCGCAATTTCATAATCTGGTCACAGCCAATGTGTAATTTAGTGAATCGTTCTCAGCATGACCTAAAATACTCTGAACCCTTCAGGAATTCTGACACACATTCCTCAGGAGTATAAATGGAAAATCCCAGAGGAAAAGAAAATGTGCAGAGCTTGCAAAGAGCGTGCTATTTATGGTGTTTGTATTGAAATCGGCTAAGCAGTCAGGAGTTTTTCATTAAATATTTGCTAATTTGGGGTAGTTCAAAGGAGACATGAAAATGCCAGTAGCTGGAGAAACATTTTAAGTGAGAAACATCATGATATGGTGACACCATAATGATATTATGACAATCTTTGGTTACACATTATTTTAAGGTGTCTTTGTTACACTGTAATTATACATTTAAGTACTGAGTAATATTAAGTAACTACATGTAGTTACTATAGCATTATGATTAGGGTTTGGTTTGGTTTAGGGTTAGTTGCATGTAATTATGCATAATTTATAGTTATTACTATAGTTACTGCATGTAACAAATGTAACAATGACACTGTAAAGTAAAGTGTTACCCAATCTTTTCTTAGATAGTCATTGTTTATTCACCCTTATGGTGACTTTTATTTTTTCATGGATCACTAAAGGGAAAGACTCTGTTGAGCACCAAAAATTACAAATAAGCACCATAATAAAAGTTGTTTATATGTCTTATATGAGTCAATTTAGGATACACTTTCATGTCCATTCATTAAAGGGTTAGTCATTAAAATGAAAATTCAGTCATTAAGTACTCGACCTCATGTCGTTCCAAACCCGTAAGACCTTCGTTCATCTTCAGAACACAAATTAAGATATTTTTGATGAAATTTGTGAGCTATCTGGCCTCCGATAGACTGCAACACAATTGCCACTTTCAAATCCTAGAAAGACATTCGTAAAATAGTCCTAGTGACTACAGTGGTTCAACCTTAATGTTATGAAGAGACAAGAGACAACATACTTTTTGTGTGCAAAAAAATCAAACAAAAATAACAAAATTATTCAACAGTTTATTCTCTTCCATGTCAGTCTTCTACACTGTTGACGTAGTAAACACAGTGCAGTGCTTCTGGGTTCTACGTCAGTTAACTTTCTAAAATATTTATTTTTCTCATTTCAGTTTCTCACAGCACCATGTGACCAGCACAGTATGATGTTATTTGTCTTCTGTGGTGGACATTTTGAACACATTGTTTAGTGTCATGTCATTTTATAATTTTTTTTTTTTTTTTTTTTTTTATATTTTAACTACAGTATTCTGTTGACACAAAGGTCTGTGCGGGATGGATTTTTCAATGCTGCTCCCAAAAGATTCCGTTCTGTTCCAGCCAAAAAAAAAAAAAAAAAAAAAAAAAAAAAAAAGGAAAAGAAAAGCCATATTACCCTGTAGCCCAAGACTGCCCACTGAAGCTAAGCAGGGTTGAGCCTGGTCAGTACCTGGATGGGAGACCTCCTGGGAAAATTAGGATGCTGCTGTGTAGGTGTTAGTGAGGCCAGCAGGGGGTGCTCACCCTGTGGTCTGTGTGGGTCCCAACACCCCAGTGTAGTAATGGGGACACTATAATGTAACAAGCACAGTCCTTCGGATGAGACGTTAAACCGAAGTCCTGACTGTCTGTGGTCATTAAAAATCCCAGGATGTACTTTCGAAAAAGAGTAGGGGTGTAACCCCGGTATCCTGGCCAAATTTGCCCATTGGCCTCTGTCCATCATCATGGAGTCCTAATCTTCCCTATATACTGACTGGCTTCATCACTCTGTGTCCTCTCCACCAATAAGCTGGTGTGGCTGCCGCAATATGGCTGTCGTTGCATCATCTAGGTGGATGCTGCACATTGGTGGTGGTTGAGGAGGATCCACCTTCCATGTAAAGCGCTTTGAGTGCATTAGTTACTTTTTATGAAAAGTAATGCATTACATTAATTTTGCGTTACTTTTTCTCACCTGGGCTGGGCTTGCTTGTTTTATTTATTTATTTATTTTTAATAACACCAAAAAGAGTTATATTTTTGGCAAATGTAAAGGCCCTTTCACACCAAACGTGAAATGAGGCTCAGGCTGAAGGAAATGCAAATTTATGCCTGTACAGTAGAGTTCATCAATATTATTTGTGAATCTAATGTAAAGTAATTTTTGCATATTAGTATGATTGAATTCGATCATTGAAGGTCAGCAGTGAAGACATTGGTTAATAAAGTGAGATTAAATATATAAAGTATATTTGTGTAATTTAATATATTTCATTTTTACAGGCTTGCATAAAATTCTGAGATTGCATTTCACTGTTTTTATTCATTTTGAGGAATACTGAATGTTTTTGTGAAAGTGAGATGAGTAAACGTATGTTCACATTTAGTCTAGAACTATAATAACCATCATATTCGCACAGTGCACACAAATGCCTCTGCACTTACAATTTCTCTCAACATGGGGACAGAGCTGTCAGTCAATAAATGTGAAAAACTAACATGCGTTACTTATTTGAAAAAGTAACTTAGATATTTTGTTGTAAATTGAAAAAAGTAATCTGATTACATAACTCAAGGTACTTGCAATGCGTTACCGCAACACTGTATGTAAATGTAACTAATTATTATATTGTTATTACATTAATTTACCATCAACTTTGGGTATATTTTTTATGGTTTGCAATATTTTTTTTAACCTGATCAAGAAAATAACAAATAACAGGCCTGCGATTGAAAGTACGAGACAAAAACTAGTCAAACTATATTAAATCACATGTGCACTTCTGGATGTGAACACAAATGGGATCTGAGATTATGAATAGGACTAAATACAGCACATGGACTACTTTTATGGTGCTTTAAAGGTGCTTTTTTTGGAGCTCACCAATAGCGTCCAGCCTAATTTACTTTCATTATATGTAAAAGAGCTGCCAGGACATTCTGCTGAACATCTCCTTTTGTGTTCCATGGAAGAAATAAAGTCATACGGGCTTGCAACAACATAAGGTTGAACAAATGATGTCAGAATTTAATTTTTGAGTAAACGATCCCCAAACTGTAGTTTACACTTTAACCATTGGAACAGAATGTCTGTGGTCCTCACTATAATTGAATCCTTCATACAGGCCGGCTTTAAGCAAACAGAGTGAAAGATGTCTTTCAAGGGAAGGTTAGAATTGCAGTACTGAGTGATACCTTTTAAGCTACTTAATTCTTGATGAAAATCGATGCTCGTTGGTGTCAGAGCGGAAAATGGATGAAAAGCGAAACCACTGAAACAGAAAAGGCGAGGATGCTAAAATGATACAAGTATCCATCTAGTACCATCTACAGATTAATAGCTTCATACTGACCAAGAACTTTTGACTTAGGAAATTCTAACCTTTCACGAAATGTTCTGTCTCTTGCCAAAACCATTTCATTGAATATTGCACTTTTAACGGGTAATTCTAGTTTTTCTTGCCATTTGTAACAGCCTTTGCAATTATGCAGTAATGAGCGGTGCAAAAAAAGGCATCTAATTTCCCTCCATTAAAATTTCTTTCATTGTGCCCTGACACTAACCCTTTTATAAGAGTGATGTTTCGGAAAAGCATGCCTTGTTAGTCCCATTTCCACATATAGATCAAGTTGGTTATTGAATTCTGTTAGACTGTCATCTCCATTAAAGAATCTGCTGTAAGAAAAAGTAGCACTTACTTTTTGCAAACCCAACACAATATATTTGGACTGGAGTTTACCAACATTTGCAATGAATATAAATAGTCAAAGGATACTGCAAAATTTCTCTACAATCTATTATAGTTTTACGCAGTCATTTTCTTAACATGTCAGACTAATAAAGCATCACACCTTAACCACGTCGTATATTTTTAGCTGCTACTTTGCAAGTACACATCCTGTTTTTGCCTGTGCATGTCTAAAACTAATGCAACATAACTGCTTCATTATTGCTCAATGATTTTATGATATTCACTTGAGCTTATATTGGATGATACATCATATCATACCTTTAATCTCTTATGAATCATATAAGGTAATTCTGTGTCAACTCAACTAGAACTCATTTTTAAATTTTGTTAATATTTTTTCCTGAAGAAAGGCAAGCATAAATAGTAATGAAAGCCAAAATATTAAATGTCATGGATAAATATTTACTGAGTAATCCGCTATTTTGCAGAGGGGGGTCAATTTTCACCTAAGGCCCTGTTTACACCTTGTATTAAGATTCGTTGAATTCATTTTGGTCAATCCGATCACAAGTGGGTGACGCTAATACAAGTGTAAAGGGGTCTAAAACATTTTGAGCTTGTCCACTTTCGACCACTTCCAGAGGTAGTCGAAAGCCATTTGATCGGATTGCTTTCGTAGTGTAAGCGCTCATGTGGTCAAATGTGTTCAAACAGTCACAAAAGACCGCCTACTCTCGCCTACTGACCTAATTCGTATGGGAAGCATGCTAACCAGACAGGATTTAAACTTTATCGTCTGAAGATGAAAAACATACCAAGCGCAATGTTCTCTCATAATTCCTGATTTCTAACACACACTCTGCGTCTGTCAGAGCAGAAACTAATTTTCTTGTAAGGTGACTAACCATAAACCCACCTCTAATGTCTAGACTAGTTGATCATGTGTGTGGTGTTCCAGGAAAACAAACAAAAAATGTTGATTCAGGAACATATGTAAATCAATAATGTATGTAAATCATGTTGAGCAACTACTGTTTCTGTAAATAAATGTGTACAGTTAACCAGTCACAAAATAAACAGTGTGATCACAACATTTACATTGTAACAAATTAAGAATATATATATTATTTTGAACTTGGTGTTCATCAAAGAATCCTGAAAAAAATATCAGTTACCACAAAAATACTACGCAGCACAACTGCTTTCAACATTGATTAAAAAAATTGACCATTTACTGTATTTTTGATCAAATAAATGCAGCATTGGTAGTGTATGTCGGTTGCTGGACTGCGAAAAGTTGCAATCAACCAATCAGAATCAAGTAATCCAGAGCTGTGTGAAACATTGTTATCTTTCGCAACTATCCTGAAAATTTCAAATGGGGGAAAAAAAGATTAAGAAAGGGCTGGTCCAACTCTTCATCTCATTTTTAAAGAGTAATTTATTCTTATAGATTTCTTTTGAGAAGTTCTCTAAGGGCATGTGCCTCTATCCTTTGATAGCATTACAGTGATCACAGTGTTACTGTACTTCCACGCAACCGCTTGAATGAGATTGGTCTTCACCGCTGGCAGAGTCAATCCGAACAGACCTCTAATAAAATGAAAGCTGAAGAGAGGAGCCCTTGCTGGTTGTAAAAGGACCAATTAAGAGAATATGCCTTTAGAAAAACGAAAGGGAGAGAGAGAACGGGAGAGAGATGGGCTCTTTTTTCATCTTTAATTCATTAATTTGAGGCATGTGGCAGCTTCAGAGCATGTACCCTTTCAAGCTCTCACCAATTATAGATCCCTTCGCTGTCTGCCTTTCTAGAGGTAAATGTGAGAAGGGAGAGAGGGACTTGTCTGTTTTTTCCCTCTGTGACTCTACTTGCTATATGCTAACGTGGTATGCTACAAAAACATATCTATAAAGCCACCGTTAGCCTCCGACATTGTGGTCCATGGAGCATATAACAGGGTCCACAGAGTGCCTAGTAACATTTATGGACCTGACATTGACCTTAACTGATGCAAAACAAGGAGCCTTGAGCGTCTTTAAGTATTAGCACATCGAAGCTTGAGCAGTGAATTGGGTAGATAGATGCATTCGACCAGTCGAACTGTGAAACAAAAAAGAGTGAGCTGAGAGATGCAGCACAAGTACGCATGACAGATACAAGACTCCTTTAGACTCCAGTGGCTGAAACATGACTGATTTTTGTGTATACAGTTGTGCTCAAAAGTTTACATACCCCTTGCAGAATCTGCAAAATGTTAATTATTTTAACAAAATAAGAGGGATCATGCAAAATGTGTGTTATTTTTTATTTAGCACTGTGCTGAATAAGATATTTTGCATAAAAGATGTTTACGTATAGTCAAAAAATAGCTGAATTTATAAAAATGACCCGTTCAAAAATGTACATACCCTTGAATTAAGTTAAATTTTACTTAATTTGTCTTCCGGGAAACATGTGAGTATCTTCTGTAGCTTCCAATGGGCAGTACTAAATGAAAAAATTAGTTCAAAAGTTTTCACCCCCCAGTTCTTAATGCATCTTGTTTTCTTCTGGAGCATCAGTGAATGTTTGAACCTTTTTTAATAGTTGTGTTTGAGTCCCTCAATTGTCCTCACTGTGAAAAGATAGATCTCAAAATCACACAGTCACTGCTGGAAAGGGTTCAAATATGCAAAAGATGCTGGAAAACTGAAGAATTTGCAGGACCTGAAAGATTTTTCTGAAGAATGTTGGGAAGTTTAACTGTTCAGGACAAACAAGAGACTCATGAAGAACCATCACAAAACATAAAAACAGTCGTGGATCATCCAGGTAATCACACACAGTATTAAGAATCAAGGGTATGGGTCATTTTTATAAATTCAGCTATTTTTTGACTATATGTAAACATCTTTTATGCAAAATATCTTATTCAGCACATTGCTAAATAAAAAATAACACACATTTTGCATGATCCCTCTTATTTTGTTAAAATAATTAACATTTTGCAGATTCTGCAAGGGGTATGTAAACTTTTGAGCACAACTGTATGTGTTCCATGATGGTTTAGATGGAGCAGCGATTCCCAAATAGGTTCTTGGAAAGATTTTTATTTTGCTTCGTTAAAACTATAAAACAGAAATGAAAGTCAAAATGAAATGTAAGTATATCCTATTTACTTTCATAATGCAAGTTCCATTTTGCACTTACAAATCTCTCTCTCCAAGATCAAGAATGCTTTCGCACCCTCACGAACATAAAGCATTTTAGCCAAATAAACATCAGCAAGAATTGTGTTAAGGGCTGTTTACACGACACAATTTTTAACTAAAAACTGAAAACTCGTTCATTTACATGACAACAGCGTTTTTGGGGGCCTGAAAACGCATAATTTTGAAAATGGGTTTCAAAGTGGAAGTTTTTGAAAACGATACCGTTATTTCCATGTAAACAACAAAAACACAGATCTGTGAAAACGGTGATGGCATGCACATGCTTGTTACGTGTTTAGTCTATAGGCATGCGCGTTTGGTGCTAGTGCTCTGTAAAAGATTGTGTATGTGCCAAAGACTATAGAATAATACAAGACGTGTCACTCATATTGTTTTGAATGGGAGAAAGTGCAACGTGCAATATGGCGGAATAAGTCCCGCCTTCTAAATAAGAGCCAATCGCCAATTGGTAAAGTCATCAAGTCACTGCAGCGGCTGTTAGAAGCTCCGGTTCCTATAGAAACAGTCAGATGCGCACCTCCAAAATAAGACACAAAAGACGCACATTTAGGACTGTGCATGCGCATTAGCTTGATCCATTAGCTTGACTTTTTTTTTTTTTTTTTGCATGATTCAAGCGTTTAGAAACAAAATTTATGAAACAGTTGTTGTCAGATTTCATTGGTGATTTCAAATATGAAATTTAATCGAAAGCTTGGCAAACAGCTTTGGAGAATTTGATGTTTCCCCATTCAAAGAGATGGGAGCTGCACTTGCATGCCCAAGAGGCATTTCAAAGATGGCCACCGAGTGAAATGTCTTTAAGGGGGCTTTGGTATGTGCGCAGTCTTTTGCCGCGGTCACACTAGACTTTGAACGTGCAAAATTTCATTGGATGCTGCAACGGTCGAGATATGACGTCACGGTCTACAGCGTCTTTTTTTTTTTTTATTAACATGAATTCAATACATTCAAAATGTAAAAATATACAACCTACTTTGACTTTACTGACTTTACTACAAATATAACATTCTTTTACTTCAGCCAAGAGGTCATGCCGATCTTCTACTGGTCACACGTCTTCACTTCAACTTTGAACTTTGAAATGCAGCGAAATGCGAAAAGTTTCGCATTCGCATACATATGAATGGAAGTCAATGGAACGAAAAGTACAATGTAGACCGCACCTTTCTTTACAAAGTGACATTGCCAACTACTGGCCAAGCAGCATAATACATCGTTTTTTATTGTTTTTGCGGATCTGTGTGAATGAGGATCATTTTGACACCGTTGTCATCTTTACAAACGTTTCTGTTTTTTACATTGTTGTCGTGTAAACATGTCCTTAAGCACAGTGTTAATATACTAATTAACAGTCTGCGAGAAAAAAAATACGATGTGTTCACATGGAAACTGCTCAATTTAGAACATTCATTAATGTGTTGCCCTCGCAACTGCTCGGAAATTGCACAAATATAATTCCAAATGATATACCTTGTTTTCAGGCATTCATTTTCTGTTGAAAACATCAAAATAACTTTACATAAATCGGTAACAGTACAAATGGAGCGTAGTCAGAGCGAGATTTCTCTCACCAGTGAGCGGGAGATTGAAAACCGACGTGGAGCTGGAGTGAAGCGATTACAGAATGCTTTGAGCAGGAATTTCCATTCCTCGTGCATGCGCTGCGACCAGAGCAAGAAGCATTATGTGGATTTTAGCAGTATTGTTTTAGCAGTTTCCACACAGAACACAGCTGGTAAATGTGCTATGTTGCTTGGGCAGTGTCCCAGATTACCAGGCAAATGGCGAAGGCAAACAGTGTTTTATTGCGATAGAAATGAAACTACACTAAGGGAAAGGAATAGCTTATATTAGAAGATGTTAAAACCTTATTTGTGTGTGTGTGGCCTATAGTTTTATATACCTATTTAACTAGTTTTAGACCTTAGTTATTGACAGCATTGTTTCTCATAGCTAATTGCTTAAAGTGTCTTGGCATGTTATGTTATATGAGACAATAAATACAATAAAAAGGTACAGATAATTAGATAACACAAAAACAGACACAGATGATGTTTATCATTTCTGATTATTCTTCTCAGTTGATTAATTCACCATGTTTATAAAGTGATGATAACGTGATGATGGGAAGTAATGAAGCATGTGAACCCATAAGCATGGCTGTGGTTTCCCTTTTTTTGTTGTGATAATCCTTGTGGATTTGAGAAGATGTAAAGAAGGTAATTGCTAAATCAATAAACCCAAATTTAGGGCATGGAGTTTATTTCATTTTAGCCTATTCAACATAGCAAGCTAAATTAAAAAATAAATAAAATAAATAAATAAATAAACAAATAAACCTCAGTTTGCCAGCAAAACACTTAGCGAGATGAAAAAGAGCTAATAGCTGTGTTGCCTGCATGCTTGGTGTCTTTTTTTTTTTTTTTTGTAGATTGCACGTGGCAAGGGTGCAGCAGGGGTCAATGCCGCAAGCAGGTAGTACAACATGCTTTAACTGGACTTCAGCATGCCCAACAGCTGGGTTTACAGCGCACCACTGGTCCTAATGATTTAACAAAGAGCCCTCTGACTACTTCTGGAACAGGGCTTAAAGCCAATGTTTATGTGGCATACTATATGCACAATTTACACAGCAATGACCAAAATGATATGAGCCAGAAAAAAGGACCATATACAGTAGGTGTACCCTGCGGACGTGCATTGGAACGTGTGGAGAGAATGGATCCCACCCGCTGTATGCTCCCGCCAAAGGCTGAGTGTGGCTATTTAAATGTCTCCTGATCGTGCCAAACAGGAATAACCAATTGTATATTTAAAATGCAAAGCAATTCCACTAAGGGAATTCTGAAGAACTGCGTGAAACAGGATTTTGTGAGTCTGTTCCCAGAGGAGGCCAATACATCAGCATGCCAAACACGCTTTACTCCGACTCACATGACACAAAGAAACAAAAAAATCCAATAAATAAATAAATAAAAACTTTCTTTGCAGTCATACATTGTAAAAACGCTCACTTAATGGTTAGTAAAATGGTAGCTTTTTTTTTTTTTTTTTTTTTTCTTTCAAGAATTCACTGTGATGTCAGATAAAACAAATTGTGATGTCATGCAGAGACTTCAGGGAACATCCTTTATTGTACTGTTTTTACCATAAATTATAAAGTGAAAGAACTATACACTAAAAAAAAGCAATATTTTACAGTAAATTGTGTATTTTTTACAGTAAAAATTACATGTAGAGTCTTAAGTAGAATTTACCATTACACAAAATAATATAATTTGTATGTTTATTATTAAATATAAAATATTTTATTAAAATAATATTATCTATAATACTTATTATGATGTCATTTATTATATATACGTTATACAAAAATATGTATTTCAATCAAACTCTTTTTAACATGTTTTAACATGTAATTGAATATGGCGATGTTAATGTATTTGTTCTTGACGGACTAGACCTGCTACTCATGCTGCTACTGCTGCAAAGCAAATATGGACTTGCTACTGCTAATACAGAGACACGCTGCTGTGAGCATGTAAGATATGCTGCTGCTGCATAAATAGACATACATAAATCCTTTAGCAGATCTAGGCAGGTGGAGCTGGGGAGGTGGAGGGTTTCAGAGGACCTCTGATAGCGCTTGCAGGACTAGCTTACAGCAAACTCTGAACCAGACTATTTAAATGTTGAGCAAGCAATCACATTGGCTGCAAGATCAGCAGAGGCCAATCAGCTTGTGCCATGCGGTAATGATGTGACTGGTCCTTTACATGCAGTCTTAAAGCAATCAGCGTGCACTATCTAGAGTTGAATTTTTTTTGTTGTTGTTGTTGTTTTTTTGTGGAGTAATTATGGCTGTTTAAACTTGCACACAATATAAAATTTACACAACATTTCTTTTCCTCTGTCTGAGCCAAGTCACTTATTTCATCTTTGGAAAGCATTAACGAACCTATAAAGGGACTCAAAAAAGCACAGAACAAGTACAATATGTACTACAGGCTAAATATTTCTGTATCTGCTTTTAATAGCTCCCGCATTGCTTTGGGTGTTTGTGACTTTAGATGAGCGCCTGTTTAGTCCTAATAACATTCAGGTCCTAAATAAACCTGCCTCATGAGATGCTTTATGAGGTCCTTATACGGCAGTACTTTGCAATGCTCCATTAGTGCTTAGTATAAACTGTACACACTGTCACACAATACAACAGCTCCCTGGAAGCTGGTATTCTATGAGGAAGCTCATTAAGCTAGACGAGGAAAACCTAATGGAAATAACAACTACTGTAATCTCTCTCAAAGCTTGATTTGAGGTCCATTCCGTAAAATGCAGCTGGCTCCTCTTTCTTACTTTGCTCCTTGACAATCTAGCTTATCTAACTTGAGAAATACGTGAGGATGCGCTCCATAGGAGGTATTTTCCCGATTAAGCTATTAAAGACCCAACTGCTCTGGGTTCAGGCAAAATAGGAGTGTGAAAACCCTTCTCCCAGCAAACAGGATGGAAAATCGCATGGGTTTTTTCTTCAGGCTCCTAATTTCACTTCTAGAGAATTCCACAGTAATCCTGAACTTCAAAGTCATTGGAATTTGATTAATTTTTTTACTTTGAGGGTCGCTACTAATCTGCATCAAGATCTACTTTTAGATTCAAGCCGCAGCAGGCCTGTCAGAATTTTGCGCTTATTGAATAAAATGGTGGAGTACAAGTACAGTATGTTTTTATATTAATAACACAACCTTTGGTTTGATAACATTTATTCAATTAAAAATCAACAGTATCTAGTCAAAAATATGTTGAAAGTGAAAAGGTTTCCACATTTAATAATTATATGTAAATATTCAAAAATTTAAAAAGTTCTTTTTTATTGGCTTTTGATTTATGACATCAAGAAATTGTGAAAAGTTGAACTGCCTGACCTTGTTAAAATAATATTCCTTTTCATATATATATATACATACATACACACATATATACATATACACATATACATACATATTATATATACACATACACTTGTGCTCAAAATTATTCATACCCTTGGTAAATATGACCAAAGAAGGCTGTGAAAATAAATCTGCATCGTTAATCATTTTGATCTTTTATTTTAAAAATCCACAAAAATCAAACCTTTCACTGGAGAATAATAATTTTAAATGGGGGGAGGGGGAGGGGGGGGGGGGGGGGGGGGATCTCATTATGAAATAAATGTTTTTCTCTAATACACATTGCTCACAATGAATCATACCCTTTTATTCAATACTTTTTGCAACCTCCTTTTCCCAAGAGAACAGCTCTGAATCTTCACCTAAAATGCCTGATAAGTTTCGAGAACACCTGACAAGAGATCAGAGACCATTCCTTCATGCAGAATCTCGTTAAGTATTAACGATGCAGATTTATTTTCACAGCCTTCTTTGGTCATATTTACCAAGGGTATGAATAATTTTGAGCACAACTGTATATATAATATAAATGGGGGGAATGGATTTTAGGCTAAATGTATTTGGTTGTTGTTAAAAAGTTTAATTTATATATGTGTGTATATATATATGTGTGTGTATATATATATATATATATATATATATATATATATATATATTAGGGCTGTCAACGTTAACACGTTAACGCATGCGATTAATTCAAAATCCTCAACGCGTTTAAATATGCGTTAAATAATTTAACGCATATTTAATGCAAAAAAAAATTACGGAAGCATGTGAAATTGCATCATAGCGTAATTTAAGTCCGCAGTTGGATGATCTTAAAGTCCATGCTGATTATATCAGAGATGGCAGAGACAATTATTCATTCCAGTGTATGTTTCGCTTTAAAACATGAACTCTTTGTCTTATTGTGTCATTGTATCTGAAGAGCGCGAGCCCTCTGGCATCGCGCTGTCTGAATGGAACGTCGAAACATTCCACCGCTGTATGGCCAGATGATATGAAAACAATGTTTCTCGGCTGGATAAAGCAAATCAGCTTCTTGCTATAAAAGTTTTGATGGATGAGGATTGCAATCAAAGTAAAGACGATTGCGGTGACGTACAGAAGCACGCGTGAGTCTGTTATATTGATGGGCAAACAAATCATATGAGCGCTCTCGACACACTGATCGCACATTGTATTTCTGCGCAGACACATTTCAGTACATTCACGTTTTTTTTTACACACATTCAGGATAACTGTATACGCTGCTGTGTACTTCGTATATATGCAGGTAAAGGCGGTTGGTTTAGGGTTTTTTGGCATCTCCACGTGCTCCTGTTCAGTATGGAAACTTGACTTGTCTAAAATGGAAACAAGCTTATTGCTGTTGCACATACCGTGAATTCTGAAACTTTTTTTGCTGTGATTTTTTTCATGTGTGCTTTGGTGTACATAAATGTATGAATTATATGAAAAAATATTTGGTGTCCTTTTTTGGAAAGACATCTAAACTTACCTTAAAAAAAGCTGAAAAATACACTTTTGTGAGAATCACACTTCAATCTGATGGTTTACTTTGCTGGATATAGGCAATGATGGCAAAATGGACGGGTTAAACAAGATAAATGGTGTATGCTTAATTTGACAGTGTGCGATTAAAGTGTGTGATAAGTGTGCGATTAAAAAAATGTATCTATTGACAGCCCTAATATATATATATATATATATATATATATATATATATATGAATACGTACATATAGCACAAATCATTTTGTAACCCTAACCCACACAATGTCAAAACGGGTCTAGCTGAGTAACATTGTATTGAGGCCTTGTATTTAGTTTCCAGCAGGTCTTGTGGTTTTAGCTCTTTCTTGTGCTTGTTACCACATCAAAAAAACGGCTATATGTGATGCGACACTTCCCATGCTGCCCATGCTCCAATTTGCATGCTAAAGTCTGAGCGTCTTCTTTCATCTCTGCTCTTGATGTTGAAAGCGCAAATATTGGGAAAGACTAAACAAAGGAAGACTGAGGTCCGGTCACTACAGCTCAGCCCGAGTGGAATATGAAACGCTCAACATGTTGGAGGTCTCTGCTGATGACAAGTGTGTGTCAGATGTCATGTTTTGTGTCCGCTGAAGATGCTTGCGTACACACGTACGCCCACAAACTTATGGTAGATATGCAATGAGTAGATAAGTATTTGCATTATGTACTGGGAAAAAAATTTGGTCAGTGTCAATTGTTTGCAAGGGTCATTGTAGACTTGGCTGAAATGCAAAAGAATAGGCACACTGCTATTTCTGCTTCAAAAGATGTATAATAAATTGCAACATTTCGACCACAAATGGTCTTCATCAGGCAAAGAAATCACCAAATATCAACAACTTTTATATCAACGTGATGAATATGAAAACATTGCAATTTCCTAAACTTCTTTGGAGCATAAATAACAGTGTGCTGGTTCTTTTGCATTTCAGCTAAGTTTTCTTTTGATCACACACCTATTTAAGTGATGTTTGCATGTGCGCATACTACTTTGAATTTAATTGTAGACTTAGCACAACTGAAGTTTATGGCTGATAAAATGAAATTCATTTGCATTTTATATTTCCTAAGAAAATTTGTTGCATTTATAGAGAATAGGTAGCTTCAGAATCCTTTTTTTCCCCCTCAGTAAGAGAAGAAATACACTATTTTCTATTTAATTATCAAGAGGGACATTAAAGGGTACACATATTCATAATGTGGCAGCAAATGAGTTTTATGGACCTTTTCATCTCTCTACATTGTAAAAGTGAATATGTGCTGCTGTTACTTTAAACCTTTTCTACCTGATATGACCCTTAAAAATACACTGATGAGCCAAAATATTATGACCAGTCACAGGTGAAGCAAATATCGTTGATCATCTCCTAAGAAAGCCACATATCAAGATCATAATCAAAGTGTTGGATGCAAGAGAAATAAGGCAGGAATAAAGATATGAGCAACTTTGACAAGGGCCAAATTGTTATGGGAAGGCGACTGGGTCAGAGTATCTCTGAAATGGCAAGGCTTGTGTGTTGCTCCCGGTCAGCAGTGGTGAGAATTTATCAACAGTGATCCGGGAAGGGACAAACCACAAACCTGCGACAGGGTGTTTTCGCTGCCATGCGCAAGAATGCTAATAGCTACATCTACACTAATCCAGATACATTTGCAGCAAAACATGAGGCAATTGCATTTTAGACCATTCTATACATGAAATGGTGATTGAGTGCGACATGGACACATCAGTAAGTGGTGACCTATTTGCATGATCATGCCAGAAAAATAGCGTCAAAACTTTGGTATGCAGTCTCTCAGTATCATCTAAGTGAGCTTTTATTATGTGTGTGTTCTACATTTTTTACTTATTTGACCATGACTGCACTGACCACAATCATCCTGTTTCCTGCAAAGGTTAATTATCAGAAATATCAGTTCACTAACACCTACGTTAACCTTTTCTGACCTTCAGCAGTCTATTATGAGTGTTTTTAATGGTTCTGTCTCTCAGGAATGTCTATAATCTGATTTGTTTGCTGTATTCCAAAACCTAGTGAGCTGCCTATAAGTATTGCCAGATACAGAGTGTCTATTTACACTAAGTGCAAATAGCGTCCCTTGTTGCCAAATGCTACTTACACTAGCTCCGCCCACCAATGTCTGGTTGGGCCACTCAAGTTTCAGAAAGACACATAGAATTTAATGTCTTCAGTGGTGTAGCAGTAGCGAGTAAGGCTTGCAGACCTCGCTTTTAACGTGATCGACGCAGGTTTGAATGAGCCCGCGTCCCAAGTGCTATTGGAGTTGTATATCCTCCCACCATTGTCACTGTAGTAAATCTCACAAACAAAACTTTTAGCCAATGCCACGAACGTTTGTTCTGTTTATCTTTGATTGCATGATTGCACATCTACACAGACGCACGTCTGTCTTGAGTCTCATTATCGCAGCAAGCCATATTATTTTATAACTGTATAAAATAATCCCGAAAAAAAACCACAAACACGGCAGAGATGCCAAATTCAGTGGCTGGAATTAGCTGAGGTGACAGACAGCAATCCTCCCGTCACTCACGTGATCACGCCCTTAATTATGCAGAACTTTAAGGTTTAATATAATTTAAACGGATGAGTTATAAAAAACATTCACCCCCCTCAGAGTTGTCATGAAGGGCAAAATTAGCAGTATAGACCAAAACCACAATTTGTACCAGCCTGTAAATATGTTTTTTTTTCTGCTGTGAAGTTGGTCATTTTAACATGGGGGTCAGTAAGATTCTGCTCTCTTTTGGAGCCTGTCCCTAGCGGAAAACTGGTCTCATTACATCCGCTTGTCAGTGTTAACAGCAGTATGAACTGACGGCATATCTGTGGACTTTTAAGGTATGCCCTGCTGTTGAGGTATGTTGTCACAATAAGTCAGTGAAACTACCTGTTTCACATTGTTATAGGCGTTATTCTATTAAATATCTAAACGTTAGTGTGAAAAAGAAAATGGAAAAAACTTTTAAACATCAATCTGCATATGCGGGGGACATCAGTTATGGTCATCTTTGCTCGCTCCTTTTAAGTTAATTTTTTCATGAAGCACATACAAAAGACCTAAACCGAAAGCGATCTGATCTGTTTTACAGAATACTAGAGTAGACTGCACATAACCCCTACTGAGAGAGGTTAGAGTGACAAGAAACGATAGCCTTTTTTACAACAATTGCCAGAAGTAAAATGCTAAACAAACTATACCACGCCTGTATGACTTCAACATCACCAACAGTAAGCTTCCAACAACTCTTTCCGTCTTTATTTAAAAAAATGAAAATAACCCTTTGAGTTAGAATAGTTTGCAAGAGCGCAAAATAAACACAATGAGGCTGTGATAGCAGACCAGTGAGTAGATGATTTAACCACCATGATGATCCTCTGTAGTCCAATTTAGCCACTTGTTAGCAACCACCTTTTACAAGACAAGTAAAAGCTTGAAAAAATCATAATGGAGCATTACATGTAATATCTTTAGCTTGTGTTCACCACAGACCTTATTTCAGGCATTTAACCGAAAACCCATTATAAAAAAACAAAAAAAAAAACAACTTTATTTGGGATAATGGAACCATAAGTGCTAAAATGCTAACTCATTTCTGGGTTTTGACCTTCATCCCTGCAGCAATCTGAAATAGCGCTAAAATAATAGCTTAACAACATGTTAATGACAAACTGGAATCAACAATGGGTTCAGAATTGGTCATGCTCTACTCCCACTGAAAGCTTTACCTATCACAGTGAGAGCTGTTAAAACTTTTTCAAGAAAATGTGCATGCTTGGGAGTGATGTGTCCATCCTTTGAACCATATAAAAGCTTTCATATCTAAAGGTCTTTTGAAGTAGGTTTATTTTAGAACAGTAGCTTAACTTAGCACAGCTATGCCAAGGTCATGGGTTCAATTCCAGGGAACACACATGGAAACAGAAATGTGACCTTGAATGCCAAGTATTTGCCATGGAACAAATATGATGTGTAAATATAGATACAATTTAGTGGCAACACACCAGTGGTAGATTTTTTTTTAAGCACTTCTGTTTGGAAAGATGCTACAACTAGCTACCACGATTGTTATTCCTTCCAAGTGTGCTTCATAGAAATGTATGCCATTTGAAACTCACCATGTGAGTCGCGTCTCCCATGCAGAGTGCTATTTGCGTGGCGTTTCAGAGGACGTTATATTTTGATTACACATTACAAACGCATGCAACAGTTAATTGTTCACAGAGTACGGATTAAAGTCCATTTTCATTTCAGTTAGGATGCTGCCTTAAAAAGTAGCTGTTTATGTAGGCAGTAAGGCAGCTCATTATTGGAACAGGGCTGGAGAACACAAGCGTATGGAAAGAAATCCGAAACTAGAACAATACACTGTGTGCTAAGGAATGCCTTATTACTCAAAATAAAAGTTCAATACCTCAGTTTTTGTTTATTGTTTAGAACGTCTTAGTGCTGCTTTTTAGGTATAAGCAAACCATCTTTCTGTGATTCAAAGTCAGTAATGCTCTTTTTTTTTTTTTTTTGCCTTTTGGTACTTAATTTGAGGAAATAGATATCACATTATTAACATGCGGGCTTCTGATCAATCAGTTTGTGTGGAAATCAGTCTCTCCAGAATCACCTCTTTCTGACTAATATGCTTACGCTGGTCAGGTACCTGAGCTAATGGCTCCCAAAGTACTTCTGTCAACGAGAAAGCTTCTATTAATTATTCAGTCTCACTATGGCTCTGAAACCACAGTGATACCTTACGTGGTATTCACAACAGTCTGCAGCCAGTGCTGACACAGGGCAAGTCAGCTTTTAGTGTATTTCCCCGTGGATTGGATAATTAGAAAATGGTGAAATTAGACACCTTAGAAAATGTGAAATGTGTTGTAGGCTGGTAGACAATGGATGAGAACTCATCTCATTTCAACTGATGGGATTGGGGAGCAGCTGTCACACAGTTGGAGCAAGTTGTTCTAATTTTTAACCATTTATTAATTATTATTTCTTTTAGTCAAAAATTATTTTATATTTTGTACCATTTACATGCTTCATAGTTGTTTTACAGTTTCAATTTTGCTAGTGTATATCAGAATCCTATTGTGAGAGCTTTCCCTATATTTCAATAAGCCCTGCTGTTGGAGAATGTTGTCACAATAAGTCAACGTGTGATCAATGAACTGAACATTGGTACTGAGAATTAACAGTACCTCCTTTAAACCTCCAAGGATTCTTTGCACCAACTGAGCTACTGCCATGAAAAACCTTCAAATGTCAAGACATTTAAAACAGTGAATTCCATGCATGAAAACTGAATGGATTTTTTATTTTAAGGGCATTTAGGGAACATATAGGGAATATAAATCGTTTTAGTAATGATGAGCTGTGTTGGTAAAAAATTGCTATTTGTGAGATTTAAAGTGCCCCATTATGCTATTTTAAAGGTTCTTAATTTTGTTTTGGAGGTCTCCTATAATAGGTTTACATGCATCAAATGTAAAAAACTGCTTTTCATTTTCTCATAATATACATTGTACATCACCACATTTTTTAATGATTCTCAAACGACTCATCCGATGCTTCAGTCTCTCTAAATCCCTCATTTCCACAGGCCCGCTCTGGTCTGATTGGCCAGGCGACTCGGTCTGTTGTCACTGGTCTACCGCTTACACCATGTGTGGAAACAAATGCCCATTACCATTACTGAACTTCAGCTCTGGAGCTCAGCGATTGTACTCACTGAAAAGACAGTAACGATGACGTTGATTTTACCCTATCAATCCGAGCACGAGTCCGATGATGAAACATTGGAAGAACTAGTTATTCAACCTGAGCCTTGAACAACTTGAGCAGGATGTTTCTCAGTGATACACTACTCAGTTTGACGTATATTATGAGATGTTCCAACTGTATTTCCTCTACATCAGTATTAACAAGTGAGTAATCAACAAATATTGCGGTGCACATGCGGAAACTGTATCATTAACTGTATCAATAATAATGCTAACATTAGCCAAGCACTAATGACTGATGTAACATTAAAGTTTGTAAAAACAAATCCTGCTCCATCCTTTATCATTACTCAGAATAGTAAGAATGACAATCTGCATTAATGGACACAATTTTAGGTAAAAGTGAGCCACAGCTGATTAGCAGAAGTATTTCAGTAAGATAGTGATAATGTGAGTTAGCTGGTTACCCGGAGACTTAGCACAATATAAAACACAAAACTATGTATTTTGAACACCCAGTAGAAAATATATACATCAATAATTAATCATACTTACAGGCTGTGATTCTGAGGAGCAAGTTGGTCCAAATAAAGTGGCTATTGTCCTATCTTTAATGCCATTTTGTAAATCCTATTTAGATTTGAGAAGCAATCGTAAAAATGTTATTCTGCTGTTGTATCGCTGTGGTGATTTTAACCACTGACTCTTCACATCCTCATCCTTTGGGAGTGTTTACAAAGAGAATGTTGTATCAAAAAATGTGCTAGGTACAATGTACTTACTGTGTTCATGTTGTAATGTAAAACATGTTGTATGGTTGTTTAAAAGTGCGTTAAAGGATTAGTTCACTTTCAAATAAAATTTTCCTGATAATTTACTCATCCCCATGTCATCCAAGATGTTAAGGAAATTAAGGTTTTTGATGAAAACATTCCAGGATTATTCTCCTTATAATGGACTTCAATGGCCTCCAAACGGTTGAAGGTCAGAATTATAGTTTCAGTGCAGCTTCAAAGGGCTTTAAACGATACCAGACGAGGAATAAAGGACTTATCTAGCGAAACGATCGGCCATTTTCTGAAAAAAAAAAAAAAAGTAAATGTATATGCTTTATATAAACAAATGATCACCTTCCAAGTGCTTCCGCCAAAACCGTACTTTCGTATTCTTCAAAAAGCTTACGCTGTATGTCCTACTCCTTCCCTGTTCTACTTACGGAATGAACGCAGCGGCAGTTACATTTTTTCCGTAAGTAGAATAGGGAAGGCGTAGGACATATAGTGTAAGCTTTTTGCAGAATACGAAAGTACGGTTTTGGCGGAAGCACTTGAAAGGCGATCATTTGTTTATATAAAGCATACACATTTACATTTTTTTTCAAAAATGACCCCTCGTTTCACTAGATAAGACCCTTATTTCTTGTCTGGTATCGTTTAAAGCCCCTTGAAGCTGCACTGAAACCATAATTTTGACCTTCAACCATTTGGAGTCCATTGAAGTCCATTATAAGGACAATAATCCTGGAATGTTTTCCTCAAAAACCTTAATTTCTTTTCGACTGAAGAAAGAAAGGCATGAACATCTTGGATGACATGGGGGTGAGTAAATTATCAGGAAAATTTTATTTGAAAGTGAACTAATCCTTTAACAGTGTAATTAGATGTAGTCTAATAGCAAATTAATTACAGCTGTAATTACATGCAGGTAAATATAAGTACTATGTATATACACGAGAAGCGCATTGTATTAAATGATACATTTATTACATACTAGTAGTTAAAGACACTTAATATAAAGTGGAACCAAGGATTTTATAGTAATCATGGACAGCTTAAAAAGTAATTGTAAAATCATGGAAAATCGTCAAAAGATGTTGGAATCCTGTGAGAGAAATGGCAAATGAAAGACAGCAGAAAACACACACACACACAAAAGAAGGAAAAAAAAACAAGTTAACGTTTTTAATGAAAAATCGTTGTCAATGGCAGACATTTACTATTATGAATATGAAATATTTTAATATGTGATTAATATGAATAGCAATACAAAATGTTTCGTCAGAATAAACGGCTAGTTTTGAATGGTCGTCAATGGAGACCGATTCTTATTGCCCCATAATGTGTAGTTACGACATCTACCAGCAGGGGCTAACTGTTGAAGCTAACCAGCCAAACCGTGGCCCCGTAGAGAGTTAAATTCATTCTTTTAGGAACTGAGGGTCTTGGGGGGGGGCGGGGTGGAGGAGTGATTCTAAATGGATCACGTGGGATTCTCCCCTAAGTAGGCAGTGACGTCGCAGGGCTCAGTCAGTGGAGCGGCGTCATTTCAACAGCTGCTTTCCCTCCCACTATCCCACCCCACACATCATTTGGAGAAGAGGACAGGCTTTGCTGTTTTCTCGTGCACTTCGGGGTCGTGTTCTGATGCAGCCGTTATTTTGACAGGAAGAACCCGCGAGAACCACCCTGTACTCGCGTGCAGCCGCTGTTTCTCCCCGTTACTCCGGTGGACATACCTCATAATGACTGCAGACTCGCGACGTAGAATGTGACCGTTGAAGTTCGTTTTTTTTAAAAAAGAAAATAGTAATAATATAAATATATACATATACATATATATCCCGCCTTCCGCTGCTGTGTATATTTGTTAAGAAATTACAGGCATTCGCATTATCGGATGAAGAAGTAGCGGTCTCAGTGACAGTACCACAGACATTCATGGGAGATAAAGCCTAATGTGTACAATGCCAGACAACAATAGCTCCTGACAGATGGAAGGAGGGGTTTTGCTCCACGAATTCAAGATGGAAAACGAGGGAATGAGCTGAAGTTCTTGTGAGTAACACGGGGGGAACTGAAGAGGTGGTTTATCGTCGGTTTTTTGGTAGTGATGGAGGAAATGATGGCGCGCGGTGCGGGTCGACAGACGACTTTCCACTCTCTCACAGAGTGAGGTAGGTCTCAAAATATAGATGATAAAATGTTGTTGTTTCTTCGTCCAAGTACTCTTTGCTGTCCTTTAAGAGTAACAATCTTAATTATAAACACCATAATGCATACTGAGGAAGAAATGGATCAGTAAATAGTTCATCACTAAGTTTTGTGTAAACAGGATGGACATAAATAAACAACATTGCAGAAAATTGGATTCAAATGCTTGACTACTGTCTACACCAGAAGTCAAAAAGAAAAGAAAAAACACACACACTCACTTAAATTGTAATTTTTGTAACGTTAGTAATTTAACCAAGAAAAAAAAATGTAACAGGAAATGCGACAGCTACTAGCTGTTAAAGTGCCCCAGAAATGGTTGCAGTGAGGCATGGAAACACCACAGCTGCCTTGACTTTTGCAAGCTGACCACCACCCATGGCTTACTACTCTGCTCGAAAGCACTTTTAAGCTTTGGTTATAATATAAAAGATCAGATTGGACTTTGCCTCCATGCTCTCAAAGCATTTCCTGTCGAGTCTTTCTTCCAGTCTCCCAGGTAATAAAACCTTGAGAACAAAATGTGAATACTAGCAGAAAGACTTAATGCTTCTTTCTTTTTTTTTTTTGAAGTATGGTGTTTTATTAATATTAATGCATCAGATATGTTACAGTTCATTAAAAGTGCTGTAACATTGTTCAGCAATGTGCATGAATCAACAAACCTATTTGCTCTCATGAGAGATGAGACGTCACATTAGTCACATAAGCCTTATGACATGAAAACAATTGAAAGAACCTGCTGAAGTATGCAAGGGCCAAGATGTATGCTGGCATGCTCAAAGTATCTTGTACAAATTATTTTGCAATAATGTGTGTGTTTAATTTGGCCACAATTCTCTTTCAGCTGAATTGGGGTGGATGGTATTCATCTCAGTCCAAGTTGGATGACAGATGCTCTGAGAATAAAATGTTTTGAGCTTCATCCTCACGATATGTGATTCATTAAATTCGCCTTTCAAAGGAACATTCGCAAACTTCTGAATGAGGTTTATAAAGACCCTGGCATTTGAGTAATGGATGTAATTATATTTCAAACTATAATATGTACCAGGAAGGGCCATAGTACATAGTTTAAGAAAAAATTAAAATGTGGTGTCAGATGTAGTGTCAGTATATAAATAAACACAGCTGTCAAAGTGTAGGACACTTGATAAGTGTTTTCACATGGGATACTCAAATGTCAAATTAATTTCTCCAGGGAGAATCACTAGTGCATATGGATATTTATTGAATCTGGTGCGAATATGTTGTGATTGTACATTGCGTTTATTGCCCTCCATTTATTATTTGTTTAATGTCATCCAGAATGTTGATGTCCAGTTTGTCATTAGCTTTGACATAGTTTTAAGTTTATTCTTTTTTGCCTCAATCTGTATGCTCAGATTAAGGCAGTATGTTTGTTTAACTCTATACATAAACACTTTACAAAAACATTAATATGCAATGCAAATTATTCACATCATTGGGCTCACAAATGGATGTCATTGCAAATGTGTATCCTTTTTAGAGAGGTATGCTAAATTGAAATCTACATTTACATATAGTCCATAGAAAAAAAAAGGAAAAAAAACAATGCATTGGTTATGAGGAAAATGTTTTGAAAGATCCTAAGCAAAAACCTGTGGGAGCTGTGTGTTAAAAGCTCCTGCATTTATTATTGAAGGGTATACTGATTGCCGAGTTATGCTGATCTCCATCATAATAACTTTGTTTGCAGGTGTTTCCTATTAGAAGTCTAATAGTCTCATGTTGCTCCTCTAATTGCTGACCGCTGTGGCCACTTCACGCACCTAATTTACGTAACTGTATGAAATGCAAACTGAAATTAAAGCAGCTGATTTTAGGAATTCTCTCTGTCATTAACGAATACATACATATTTATTTATTCTCTTGTTCATCCAAACAAGCATGTGTGTTAGCTTTACAAAAAACACCTAGCACAAAGTGAGTTCAGCACATAGCGTTCTCTAGTGAGGCTCTCATTACAAGATATCAAATGGATGACAAAGGAAACCTTTGGAGCATTTCATTCGCTCTGTTCTGAAGTGTGTTAACCTTTAAAGTAAAGCCAGGCTTAGCCTCTTTCCATCTTACTGTAATTGCCCACGCTGGGTGAGCACATTTGGTTGAAAAGGTTATCATCCTCTGATCCAGCTGTTGCAACAAAATAGGGCACAATCCAAAGAGACAAACATTTAGGTGGTAGTTAGTATAATAGCACATGGAACTCCACAAATACGGTATAAAATAGGGCCTGGAATTTCTTTTTCAACAATAAATCAGTGAAAGGAGACTATTAAAAATGTTGATCGTCAGCCTCAGGCCGTTGCACTAAATGTTAGTTGAGCTGTGGATTACGTTATATGAGGTTTGCACATTTTTGCAACCCTCTTAGCATTATTTGGGACGTATGTAAAGTTTTTTTTAATTTTTAGTTTACAAATAAACATAATATAACTAGTACTAATTATATGTTACCATTTAGGGTCAGTAAGATTTTTTTAAAAGAAATTAATACTTTTATTCAAGCAAATTAACTTGATTAACAGTAACAAGACGTGTAGTCTTACAAAAGACTTCTATTTCAAATAAATGCTGTTATTTTGAACTTTATATTCCTCAAAGAATCCTGGAAAAAAAAAAAAAAAAAAAATCAATAAAAATATTAAGCAGCACAACTGTTTTCAACACCGATAATAAGAAAGGATCATGTGACACTGAAGACTGGAGTAATGAATGCTAAAAATTATGGCAAACATGTAATGAGATACAGTAATATTCATATATTTTATTTGTTTACAACTAACTATTTTTCATTGTATGTTAATCAGAAACAGAATAAACTTTATTCACCAAGTGTGTGCAGATGCACAGAATTTGTTGTGGTTTCCAGGAGCTCTGGGAACATAACACAAGAGAATAAAAAGAACATTTAAATAAGTAAGATGAATAAAAAGAATAAATAAATTAAAAACAATAAAGTAATATACATCTAGATCAGAACAATTTTGTACCGATTTGCACATTATGTACTGTGTATGCAACTGTATATATAGAAATATGTTTTTACATAGTATCTGTTTATTGCCTAAATCTCAGCTGGCATAAATGTCATAAGAATACTGTATTATGAATTATAAAAACAGGTAGTAATGCTATGTTGGATAATAGTTTACAAAATATTAGTTCTCACAACAAAAAATGCTTTGATGGAAAGTAATGCATTTTTGTCATAGAACATTTAGGAGCACTTCCTCCTCAGATGCTTTCAAAATGAGGTGAAAACAAAACATGACTTTCAGAAACAAGACCTCTGCTTTGCCTTTGTAATCATTTCCTTCTATTTTTGATCCCCATTACTTGGCAGAGGTTCTAGAATCTAATAACCCCAGTGTGAGAAAGCAATGGTTAAGAGAGGAAATTGCTAGCAGGGAGGCCTATCCCTCTGGTGCAGTGTTGATAAGTTTAAGGTTGAGGGTGAATAAGGGGTGAGGGCTGTTATCACTCGCAGCTTCTGACTGCGGTTCCTGCAACACTGCTTGCTGGAGCCTGAAAATTCATTTTGACGGATGCTTCCCCTTTCTGGCTGTTAGAGTGCATCTGGGTGGGGAGGTGGCTTGGAGGGCCTCTGAGGCAGCAGTGTTCACACTGAATGCCATGTTGTGCAAACCTGCAATTTAAACTCTCACACAGGGCAGTAAAGGTTAGCTCATGATATGCAGAGACCCCTGTTAGCAATCTACCTCACAGTATTGCCATGCACAGCAAATGTAGGAGACTGAAAAATCATAACATTACTGGTGTAGAGAGAAGGTTTGAGCTGCCATAAACCTTATTTGTTATGAAAATCACAAATCAGTTTTCAAGTAATGCCACTTGCCAGCATTACTACTATCGTAGTAGTATATGGCTCATCAATATAATTTAAGATCTTCTGCTATCCATTTCACATTATCCATGAGACACCACCCAGTATTATTCATTGTTTTTTTCTTCTCATTCTTAGATCACAGAGACATCAGTCTGAGGAAGCAGTCGTCCTTCAGAAGGAAACTGCCCCAAAGCATGACCGTCTGTCACTGGGGAGGGTCAGAGAATCGCATTCCTGCAACTCTCATGAACAGTTTGTCATCTCCCTCGTAGGTCCACCTGCGGCCCTGAACACACCCATCTGCCAGCTCAGATAACCCTCAGGCTGTTTGCAACACATGTTTGATGTGATTGGTTGTGACCGCCGCGCTTTGCTAAGCAGCCCCACTCTACATCATGCAGTGGCGTCGGCGACACTGCTGCCCCATCAAGATGACCTGGAATGTCAAGCGGTCACTCTTCCGCACACATGTAGCAGGCCTTCTTTCACTGGCCTCAGTCTTCGCCATCTTTCTCATCTACTGCCACCAGGATTTGCTGCAGGGCCGGAGATGGTTTCGAGACAACCCTTTGGTTTACACCATGCGGGGTTTGCGCCCCCACAAGGAGCGTGCGAAGGGAAACCAAAGCTCACTGCGAAGCCTCTGGAAAGACAATACTTATGTGCTCCCCAAACCGTCTGTTAACTTCAATTTGAGTTCTCACCAGGCTGGGATCACTGCCCGGGGGATTGTGGGACTGGATATCTCGCCGAGCAGCAACCACTCAAACACCAACAGCAACACCAAGAGCTTGCACAGGGAAATGGGAGTGGGAGGCCGTCTGGCAGCCCAGCCTTATCACTGGCTGCTTAATGAGCCCTACAAGTGCAACAAAAGCAGTCCCTTCCTGGTTTTGCTAATTGCTGCGGAGCCAAGGCAGTTGGAGGCAAGGAATGCCATCCGACAGACCTGGGGCAACGAGAGCATGGCAGTGGGTTATAGGTTTGTGCGGCTCTTTCTGCTGGGAAGGATACCTAATGTGTATCCTCAGAGCTTCATTGACAAGGAGAGCTTGCAGTACCATGACATCATCCAGCAGGACTTCTTGGACACCTATTACAACCTTACCATCAAGACGCTAATGGGCATGAGCTGGGTTGCTCGCTATTGCCCGCACGCCCGTTATGTCATGAAGACGGACAGTGACATGTTTGTCAACACAGAATATCTCATCCAAAAGCTGTTAAAGCCAAACATGGCACCTCGACAGAATTACTTCACAGGCTACCTAATGAGAGGCTATGCTCCCAACCGCAACAAGGACAGTAAGTGGTACATGCCACCAGAGCTGTATTCTAGCGAGAGATACCCTATCTTTTGCTCCGGGACGGGCTATGTATTCTCGGGGGACATGGCTGCAAAAATCTACAACGCCTCGTTGAGTATCCGTCGCCTTCACCTCGAGGATGTGTATGTGGGAATCTGTTTGGCAAAGCTGCGGATCGACCCAGTGCCACCACCGAATGAGTTTCTCTTCAACCACTGGAGAGTGTCGTACTCCAGCTGCAAATACAGTCACCTGATCACCTCTCACCAGTTCCAGCCCAACGAACTCATGAATTACTGGAATCACTTGCAAAGCAACAAGCACAATCCTTGCCTTAACATGGCGAAGGATAAAAGCGGGCGACTGCGCCATAGGAAATTGCAGTGGGAAGGTCTTCGGTGATTAGCCAGGGCTCAGGGGTGCAGTAGTGTTACCACAGCATGTGCAAATTTCAGCAGTTTATGAGGTAGGGAACAGCACAGTGTTTTTTGGTATTGTCAATTAAAACTATTTTTTTAATTTCAGAGAGATGTTATGTATTGTAAACCTGTCTTTTTAAAGGGAAATGAGAGACATTGATGTGTGCAGTATCTAGCATGCACAACAAAAATAAAATGATGGTGATACTACCATTTTCAGGTGCCAATTAACCAAGACATATTAAGAGGTTGCTGAACTTCATCTTCAAGTTAATGCTTGAGTGATATTACTAAGGGCCAATTTTATTGAGATCCTCACTGTTTCTGTATACAAAAGAAGAAAAATTGGGAATATCATATGGTGGTGTATCTGTACTGTGACACATTTCTTTGATTCTAAGAGATGTCCACCCCTGACATTATGAGATGATGTTGATTTTTTATCTACCTAATACCTGCAAAAGGTTTACAGTAACCAAACCAAATTAAAAACAGTATGTATAAAAGATAATATATGAAATTTAACTGCATCATATATGTCAAATATGATTAAAATAATATTTTTCAAAGCTTTACATTGACTAAATATACAGGTCTGCCCTTGATGAGGGTAAGTTAAAACTATTTATTAAATGTATTTCTTAAGCCTACTGTCTCAGAGGTGTGGTCTCTTTCAGTGTTATTCAAATAATGTGACATTGTCTAAATAATGTATTACTTGGCATGAGCCGAAACCCAATTTTACAATGTGATTATTTAGATCAGACACATTTCACTTAAATGGATAGTTCACCCAAAAATTATCCTATGATTTATTTACCCTCAAGCCATCCTAGGTGTAATGTTTCAGATGAACATAATCTGAGATAATTAAAAATATCCTGGTTCTTCCAAGATTTATAATGTTAGTGAATGGGGGCAGAGATGTTGAAGCCCAAAAAAAAATGTATCCATCCATCATAAAAAATAATCCATATGGCTTCAGGGGGTTAATAAAAGCCTTCTGAAGCGAAGCAATGTTTTTTTTTTTTTTTAAGAAAAATATCCATATTTAAAACTTTACAAATTCAAATAACTAGCTTCTGGCAGAGGACCGTACGCATACTGCCGACTTGCGCCACAAGAGTGTAACCCCTGACGCGATGTGTGACGTAGGATGTAGGAGTAAAGTAAGCTTAGACGCCTCTTGCAGTTTAAATAAATAGGGCTGGGCAACAAACTCAAGCTCCTCTTCTCTTGTATCAAAATTCTCCAACATTTCTCCTTAAAAATTCTAGTCTGATTCATGACCAGTGTTTTATTTTGCTCTATCCTCTGCACTTCCGTATTCGTCATTGCGTCATGCGTCAGGTCAGGGGTTACTCTTCTGCCGCAAATTGGTGCGTATAGCCATCTGCCGGAAGCTAGTTATTATAGTTAATAAAGTTTTTAATATGGATAGTTTTCTTACAAAAAACCATTTCTTCACTTCAGAAGGCCTTTATTAACCCCCTGGAGTCGTATGGATTATTTTCTATAATGGATTGATGCATTTTTTGGGGCTTCAAAATCTCGCCCCCCCCCCATTCACTACCATTATAAAGCTGGGAGGAGCCAGGATATGTTTAAATATATCTCTGATTGTGTTGAAGTCTGAAAGCAGATAGTATGGCTTGAGTAAATCATAGGATAATTTTCATTTTTGGGTGAACTATCCCTTTAAGAATTACAACAAAATTGTAACAAATAACACACAAATAGCTAATGCAAAACATGAAGAGTTGAAAACTCTTACCTCAGTCACCCGTAAGAAATTGTCATCAGCATTGTACTGAAAAGAAATCTGACAGGAGACTTTATATCTGATAAAATAAACGTAACTACTAATAATTCACTTCTAATTGACTTTTACAGACAGTTGCACCCTTCATTTGCAAAATTAAAAATGTCTTCGTTGTCAACATTTGCATAATTCATGCAAATTTCAAAACATTATGGAGAAATATCAACATTCAAATTACCATTATGTACTCATTAAATTAAAATGAGGCTTGAAAAATCCTAGAATCATTCCCCAGATGGACACGAAGACTAATGCGTTAATGATAAAGTAGATAGTGTTGCTCTGGGTCAAAATATATAATTAGTGGGGGGGGCTTCACAACACATTAGCAGAGAGTAATCTAATTAAATTGACAGTGGCAACATTTGAAGGGTTTATTTATCATTTTCATTACTCATTTGTCAGTCTAATTTTAATTAACCACATATTCGAGTGACTATGATAAGTGCTAGATGCAGAGTTTGTACATCAATTACAGGTGACTCAGAAGACATTTCCATGTACCTGTCTTAAATCATAAGCTGTTCACAATATAACAATTATTGACTTTGACAGAGAAAACAGTTACAGTTTTGAAGATAAAAGACAGAACTTTACTCTAGAGCAAGAATGGAATAATTTACTTGCATGCTCTTGAGATTTTGTTCTTCTTTATGTAAATATAGTAACAAAAATAGGAAGTGCCAAAGACTAACATAACCTAGAAAACATGTTTATGAACTGAGAATTATGTAGAGAAATGTTATGTAAAACAGATAATTTGTGAATTTTATGAGTCTATACATACATTTCTACATTTAGATGTGACAAGGTAACACTCAAAAAGTGCAAATTGTCCTGAGTATCAGGAGATTTCCAGGACCTCATTGCTTTAGACCCTAAAACCCACTAATAATTTTTTTTTTTTGCTAGACAGAAGTTAATTCGCACAGCAATGTGCAATTCCAGTGCAATGCAATCCATTAAATCCTCATCTGTTGTTAAGCATTTATCTCCCTCAATTAATAGGAATCAAAGTCGTGGCCAAGGGCGAGAGAATATAACAAACAGAAGCAGCTTTTATTCCGCCGTGCCCTGTGCAATCAGAAAAAGATTAGCACACTTCATCCACAACACTTTGTCCCACTGATTTAGTAGAGAGAGAGAAACAGAGAAAAAAAAATAACTGGGGGCGAGTGATGAATGAACAGGAAAGAGGCTGTGACTGATCAGTATTGAAAACCTGTGCTGCCCTAAACGTGTGAAAAGTGAACCTGGGAAAAGAACTCTGATGTCCACCATGATGGAGTGGGTCGCCGAAAGCCCGGACCCAGAGACGTGTTTCCAGAAATATAGCGAGTACCAGAGTATGATGAATGTTCCAACATCGCCGAAAGCCTATAGCACAGCTGCGAGATTGAGGAACTGAAATTCTCACTAAATTAGCAGGGTCTAATTTTGTCATTTTTAGACATACAGACAAAGCAAACTTGATTTTCAGAAATAGTGAACTCGCTCCATTATCAGGTGCTGTCAATATCATAAAGTCTAAAAATATTTTTGGCAGGTGTTTTGAAGTAACTTAATACCTGAGCCGACATTATGCCTTATTGTCATCTATGTTTTTGAGGTATTGGCTCTTTGCATGTGGAAACAGGTGAGGAATTCATCGCTGTTGGGACATGTACAACACAACGTGTCTTTTGTAATCGCTGAAAAGCAACCACTGTTGAATCACGCAGAGTGGCGTTTCAATAAATAAGATAACAAGACCTGTCGTGTGAGTAAATGTACCTTTTTAACTGAAATATCCGCCAAGTCGGATCAGGTAGAACACTACCAGACCATGCAAAGTATATAACGCCAAAAAAAACATCCTAAAGAATTTCAGTCAATTTATCTAAACCCACTTTCTTCATTAACTCAGTCATTTTCACTCAGCAAATGGGAGCAACATATGAATATAAACATTGGAATACTATATTGGAGTCAATGGCTCTTTTTTTTTCATTTTTTTCTCTCTAGACCTAATAATTTAATAAAAAAAATTCAGTAAAATGCAATTGATAGATACAGTAACTTGAATGCACCTTTTATGATGAGCATGTTTTTCATTTCTGAATTCTGAATATTAATTTTGATATTTTTTGGCAGCCCTAAAGTGAAAAGGGTGATAATGTGCAACTGTCCTGATATTAAAATGAGGAATAACAGCTTGATTAAATGAATGGAATTCTTGAAAAGAAAAACTGAGTAAGCAGTTTGGGATAATTTTTTATGGAAGAAAAAAAAAAAAAAAAGTACATTAAAAATACCATAAATACATCTATCTATCTATTACGATTTTCAGTCATATCCGACTCCGTGATTCTATGGCCATCTCTTGCCATATGATTTTTCTGCGGTAGGTTGCCAGGTCTTTCCCCAGCCCTTGCCATTACATGGCTTGGGTGTGGTGTGGGTGTGGGTGTAGTTGTGAAATTGTGCAGGAAACCACAACACCCAGTGGAAACCCACACAGACACAAGAACAGCGTCAACACACTGTGCAGCCCCATTTATACATACATTATAACAAAATAAATACGCTCTGAACTTGGCTCGTTTCATCTAGATTTTTTTCTTCATGGACACTCTTATTTGCTATTGACCTTGTCATTAGGAGATGAATAACCTGCAGTAGAACTGAGCAATGCAGGATTACTTTTCTGCAACAAATCCAATTCTATTACATTCTTGACCTGATAGAACAATATTGGTGTGGATGTTTGCCAAAGTAGAGGGAAGATAGTCCTAGAACAGCACTTAAGACCATCTCCTTTAAGGAGCAACACTGCACAATTTCTCTGACCAGTAATGGCTATGTTTTCCGGAAGATGTCCAAATAGAAAAATCAATGTGTTGATCTGTTTTGAGGTGTAGAAGCTGAGAAGGACTTGCTTTCATGATAGCAACACTGCTATAAAAAGGCTCTTGAAAAAGCTGACGAGGAACAGACCACAATGCTATTTTTTGACGCAGCAACAAAGGCCCATCCTTTATAACCCTCATACCCCTGTATCTGTTAAAACACAACAAGTAAACAAGATTTAGGTCCAACATAATGGCCTCTTGTGGCCATTTGTTACTTCTGGCTAAATGACTTGCTGCCTCAGAGGATCATTCACACAATATGAACCCTCTGTAACCCAATGACAAGCTCACATTGATTACTTTTTTTTTCTCATCAAATGTCAACGACGACTGATGGTTGACATTTGTTGTAAATATTCCAAACAATGGCCTTCTTCCACAATGTCCTGATTCCAGCACCGGATAGACAGGGTGATGGAATACAACTGATTATCATGGACGATGTGTACGCGGTTATCAAAACCAAACGCACAAGAGATCTTCATCAACAGAAGATTATTTACAATTAGCACAATTAATGAGGGCATATCTTTGTGTGATTTCTCATATGCACCAACTCAGAAGCAATTTTACACAAGATATAAATAGCTATAAGGTGATTTCATATATTCGGTTCCTCATAATTTAGCATATGTTTTAATTGAAAATCTCTTCTAAAGTGAACACTTTTTATACATTTTTGTGTGCAAAAAGGTGTCCATACTGCAACATAAAAAGGCATACAAGCATATTTCGCAATCAGTTGTTAATTATTCATAAATACTGCATATTCATAAATATTGAATAAATATTCATTTGAATCTGACTCAAACCTTGTATTAGACATCCATTTTCATTAAAGACTGTTGGTTATACAACAACAAACATCTTGAAAATGACTCTTGGTTCTTTCTTTTTATCTGTTTAATTAAAACCTAACAGATATCCTCACATTTATGACATTAAAATCACATATTTGCACATCTGGACAAGAAATAAGCTATAAAATGTTTGATATTCCAAAGATTTTGTTGGCACAGTGGTTCAAACTCTTCAAGTTCACATGAATTTTTTATTGTGCTTTCGATTGATTTAGTGGTCCACAGAGTCTGTGCCAAAGCGACAAACTCTGACCATTTCTGTTTACAGTGAATTCATAATTTATGAAGCATAATATTAATGTGAACTTGAGATCATCATAATAGTTCAAACTCTTTGAGAACACCCTGAACAATCACATAAATGAAAAATCCTCACAATATGTTAATATTTTCCTGAAGACACATGTTCTGATATACTCGACTGCTCTGCTTTGAAAACTCCCAAAAGGAAGAACCCCTGCTATTCTCAGCTGTCATTTATCTAATTGGAAAAGCATATTAATCTTAAAAAAAAAAAAAAAAAGCATGCCATGGAGGATCTGAAAGCTTTAAATCTCACTTCCCATGACACACTGTTTATAAGAGTGCACATGGTAACCACAGACCCCTCAACAAATTCAAGCTGTCAACTCCAGCAAGACTCCAGGGTTGACTGCTTCCCTAGCATGGTGTAATATAACCAGATAGACAGCCAGTATGTCAATCTAGTCTGTCATTCAGAACTTGAGGAAGGCATCAGGGGTTCCCTTGAGGTCTGTAAAAGTCCACAGCTTTCATTATGCGGTCTAGAGGGATTTCACTTAAGCTTGTTGATAAGTGAGATGCAGGAACCATATCGAGAACAGTTCAAACAAGTTCATTCATGCACTAAGTGTCATAAAATGTAAGAAATTTTTTTTTTGATGATTTTTCAAAAAAGCAAGGAACTGAAATAAACAATTATAAGGAAGTGCTTCTTCAACAGTTTGCAGTTTTGGGCAGTTTTGTAGGTTGAATACGGAAGGTATAGGACGTAGCACAAGCATTTAATATGGAAGGCAGTCTAGCGGAAGCTAGATATTTTACTTTATAACTTGCTAAATATAGATATTTTTCTTACACAAATGCATTGTTTCACTTCAGAAGGCCTTTATTAACCCCCCGGAGCCATGTGGAGTACATTTATGATGGATGGATGCACTTTTTTTCAGCTTCATACTCGTTGGTCCCATTCACTGCCTTTAGAAAGCTTGGATGTGTCAGGATATTTATTAATATAACTCTAATTGTGTTCATCAGAAAGAAGAAAGTCATATACACCTAGGATGGCTTGAGGAGGAGTAAAGCTTGGGATAGTGTTCATTTTAAAGTGAACTAATCGTTTAATAAATCGAGATTAAATACATAAAGTATATTTGTATTATTTAAGATTTAATTATTGCAGGTTTGCTTAAAATTCTGAGTTTGCATTTTGAAGAATACTGAATCTGTTGTTGTGCAAGTGAGAGGAGTAAATGCATGCTCACATTTAAATACCCATCATGTTTACACAGCTCACACAATGCCTCTGCACTTCCTCCCAATTTCACTCAACATGGAGACAGGAGAGCAATACATGGGAAAAAAAAAAAAAGTAACTTGGGTTTGAAAAGTAACTCCGATATTTTGTAAATTTAAAAGTAATGTGTTACTTTATTAGTTACTTCAAAATAGTAATCTGATTACACACTTTGCGTTACTTGTATTGCCTTACCCCCAAAACTGAATACATAACAGTATAATTCTGTAGTTTTTTTTTTTTTTCCTGATATATAATAATATTAATAATAATAGTTCAATAATTCTGGGAAAGTTGGTCGTGATGGAAAATTGGCACCACAACTGAGGGAAATGTGCAAAAATGTATACAAGTAATATTCACACAATTACATTTTCAATATTTATTATAATTTCATAGTTTGATTGAAAATTGTAAATTGATTGATTTGTCTGTGTATTTATTTACTTCCATAAAGTATAAGCAACGTAAAAATGCTACCCATCCATCTGCTTCAGCATCACTTATGGCTGTTTCCACCTCTTTTATAGACACTTTCATTGTATTGTTTTTCCTCAAATTCACCGTTCATGAGGTGGCTGTTGCAGAGGCACTTGATTAATTTCCTTAATCTACTCCTGATATAGTTCCACACAGTTAAAAAGCCAAATCGCAAGCTTATCCTGGCCCCTTCCCATTTCTCCATCTTGCAGAACTTATTACTATGCACGGCAACCTTTGTTTTGCGAGGTCAGGCTCCAGAGGTGCAGGCAGGGTATGAAGCTCACCATCTTTCCTCTCCATCCTCCCCTCCACTCTTGCATATAATGAAGTCAACTGTTTGAAAAAGGAAATGGCACCGTTCTTGGTTTTATGATAATTGGCCCATCTGTCTTTCCCTAAATAAAGCGGATCAGCTCAATGTGTTTAGAGCGGGCGGTGGTGGGAAGCGGGGCAGGGCGCATCCAGGAATGACAGGGAAAACAAATGACTTCCTCCACTCTGCAGGCGCGGATTCTTCAGGCATGAACATGGCGAACGCGTCAGTGAGAGGCGGCTGTTTTTGAACACATCTTACCCTGCATTAGGAGATCACAATAGCGCAATAGGCATTTGAAATGCACGTCTGTGGAGCAAACCGCTATTCTTGGCTGTTTATCTCGAGAACAATGTTCATGGGTGGGTGACGACTTCAAATCTGTAAGCCAGAGGGAAGACAGTTGGGTGCAGGTAGCCTTGGTGTTTTGATCAACCAAAGGCTCCAGAGTAACTGGGCTGTTGCATTGCCATGGTAACCAACCATTGATCTGCCAAGTTGTGGTGGAGGGGAGTGGCAGTGACAGAGAAAGTGACAGACACATCACAGTGCACAGGAGGCAAGGAAGAGTGTAAGAAAGACAGATAGAGAGAATGAAATATCAAATGGAGAAAGACACCTATGGTAGACCGTGTGGAAGAAAAGGAGAATGCATGCATGTTGAACTATGTATGGGTGAACTAACCCTTTAAGGGACAATATTTGCCCCTTGATGTGCATTTTTTTACACTTTAATGTTTTAAATAAAAATGTTCAATAAACAAATATGCAATAATTGTAAAAACATAAGGATACTTTTAAATATTCAACTAAAACTGCAAGTAGGTGGTGGTAAGTCACTGTCTTAATGAGTGAACCATCGAGTCTTTCATTCATTCAGTAATAAAGCAAGTGGCTGTATTTATGAATGAGTCATTGAATCATTGACTCGATTCGCTCAAAGCCGCAGATTAATTCACAAAACACCACTGTGTGTTCCAGTTCTGCGGTGGATTTTTTGGAACTATTATTTCACTGCAAAATAGAGCAAACAATACTAAAAATACTGTGTTTAAAATATACATCACTTAATATTATCGCTTTGGTTGTTAAACTGTTGTATAAAATCAATGTCACATTTGCAATTGTGTGGATATTTCAGAAAAAATGCATTCACACTCGTAGAATATATATGAGAACTCACACCGGATATGCTTTTGTATCGAAGACAGTTTGAGTCTTAAATCAATCTCTTTGCAGAGTCTGTGTCTGTATTATGTTCTTCATGCTAGTAAGTGCTAAATCCCCTCTTTTACAAAAGTATACAGAGAACAGTAGTAATGTAGTGTGATTTTCTAAGGCAAAACTCAGCATTTTGTTCTCCTATCCCCTCTGTCACCTCACGAACCATTGTCGTAGGAGAAGCCACACTGCAGGACAGCGCCTCAAAACTTCCAGAAACACTGCCAGGTAAAATGTGATCACAATGGTCATTAATCAGCTGTCAGCGAACATGTCAAACTAGTGATCAAAGACTACAGATTTTAGCCTAGGATCAGAGGAGTCTTTGGCCATGTACACACTGCAGCTAAATTCGGTTGTCAGTTCACCTTTTAGTGCTTAATCACGTTCTGTACACACACAGTTCAGTAAAATACGGCAGTTACAACTGCATTCTACAACCGAATTAACTCCCGAAAAATACAGGTAGTGACAACCGCAATTTACAGAAATTCCACGCAGTGTGTACGGAACCGAACTCAACTAGTTGTTAATGACGTTAAGGTGCATCAGAGATTCTGTATGTGCAGTGAATCACAGGGAAAGCACGAACCTTGACTCATCTGTGTTGTCAGATCTTGCTAGAAAAATCTGCGAACAAGAACAAATCCAAATGCTTTATGCTGAAAATAAGACGAATATCGCAATTCATGTCTGCTCACTTTAACAACTCCATAAACCCTTACAGTGTACGTGGCCTTTTAGGATTTGCAAAATTAGTCTCAGACAGCAAAATCATGGCCAAAATTGTACAGTGTGCACCCAGCTTCACCCTATACAGGGAAATAACTAGAATAATAATAAAAGTGTTGTAAATGGTCAAATTATTTGAGTTCACCTTTTAAAAACATGTATTGCACAAACATCCTTTTTTGAGCAACTTCCTTATTTTGTCACAAAAACAGAAACAGAGTCAATTGTAGTACCACTTTATTTTTCATTGTCTTTGTTTCATGTTATATGTACTAATTGTAATAACAGTAAAATATGAATAATTACTTGTAACTAACACTAAACCAAACCTAATCCTAACCCTACAGTCAGAATAAAAAAAAAAATTACTACTAAATCTCCCACTTAACATTAATCTTGCAAACATTATATAACACTTAATTTTAACATTTACTCTCCCTTTTCAAGTGCCATGGGTAAAGCATGCTGGGAAATAGAAATCCCAGCCCAGGTTCAGTTAAACTTAACTTCGTCTAAATTAAAAGAAATAAGTTCACAAAACTCAAAACAATTAAACCGTTCAGTTTACTTAAAATATATCAGTTCTGTGAAAGAAAGAAAAAAAGTTCTAAATACTCATAAAAGTTCATTTGACTTATCTAATTTGTTTAATTTAAGTTTGTCCTACTCAAACCAATTAATTATTTTGAGCGTTAGAATTTACAGTGCAGTAATTTTATGAACACTGCGGTAAACAATGGTAAACAAAAAAATGTAACAAAATAAATGTGTGTGTACATTTTCTACTGATTGTGGCAGCAGTGTTTCATCAAATGATGAAATGTATTTTCATAGATAACTGATATGCGTACCTTTAGTGAAATATATGTGCTAATACATAATGCTATCAGTGGCTGCAATTCATTCTCTCTCTCTCTCTATCTCTCTCTCTCTCTTTTTTCCTATTAGAGTTTAGCTAAAACAGATATGACTGAAATACTCATTGTTCATTTAACAAAAAGAGCAGTCATTTCAATGACAATATTTAGTCTAGAGGCAGTGCTGAAATGTTAAATGTTAAAAGAAAAGTGGTAGTCACACATTAAAAGCTAAAGAGGGAAACTTGCTTGTCATTTAACTCTGATGTGTTTAACTGAAAAAAAGATTATTGAAGCCCCGATAAGGAGTTGCTGCAAGGTCAACGTAATTCCTGGCTGAGATAAAGTAGTCAAGCTGTTAGTGGGCAGCAGGAGTCTCTGAAGCCAACTGATAAAAAGCACCAACGCTGAGGATGCTGAACGTCTTGGGTGGAAAGGTAATGATAACATAGATGGGCCTTTAGATCCAGGCCACCTATTTGGAGGGGAAATGAAGGGCTGACAAGTCAAGTGACAGATTGATACGATTGAGAATACTTTCAAAGCGTACATATAGTATGAAGACAAGATGGTTTATCTAGTGTATTTCAGGTCTCAGCTTCCTCCTCCATTTAGGGCTCTTATTTATTTATTTTTGTAGAACTACACAAATTCTGTTTAATGTGTACCTGATGTGTCTGTCTCTTTAATTTTCCATTCTATCTAACATGTTAGCTCTGCCACTTTCCCTTTGGTTTTGTTTTCATTTGGGAGAAGTTGGTTTCTAAATTACAATGTTTTCTAATCTTTGCTTTAAAAGTAAGCATGTGTATTTTACTCAATTAATGCATTATTTGAATATTTATTGGATTATTTTAATAGTACATTTTATTTAATCACATGTAACACCAGCAAAGTAATTTTAAGCATTTTTGTTCATAAGACATGTTGATTTTGCTAGTTTTTCCTATTTATTATTAGTGCTGCCAAATCGATTTATCGTGATTATTCGCATCTAACATAATAGCATAAATACTTGTGTTCAAAGTATTTACAAAATTTATAATGTTATAACGTTAGATGCGATTAGTTATGATTAATTGATTTGACAGCAACAATTGTTATCAGGTGACTTTATTTTTTTGTACCTGTCCATGACCAAAGTTATTTGTTGTATGAGTATGAGTACGAGTATGTATTGAGTTGCATGCAAAAAAAATTTGTGAAAAACAACTGTAAAAATGAAGAAAAAACTATATCACATTTCGTTTCACGCCGACTAGGTTAATAGGCTAAACTGTCAGCTTGCTAGCTGAAGACTAACTGTGTCCCAAATGATGCACTATACACTATACACTTATAAACTAGGGGCCATATTTTAACTATCCAAGTGCATGGTGTAAAGAGCAAGCACACTTAGGGCGTGTCCGAATCCACTTTTGTTAGTTTATTGACAGGAAAAAATAGTCGGGGCGCGCGGTGCATGGTCTAAAAGAGTTGTCCCTATTCTCTTAATGAGTCATGGGTGTGTTTTGGCCGTAATGTGCAATAAACCAATCAGAGTCTCATCTTCAATTCCCTTTAAAAGCCAGTTGCACTAGCACAATGGCGGATTCGCTATTTACAAGCAGAAAAATTGACCGCGTCTCTAGCGAGGAAACGGATCTGCTCGTGCGTGAGGTTAAAGCGCAGATTAGCAACACGGCAACAATGCGCCTGAACAAACCTCGACCAGTACGCCCATGGGCACATAAATTAAACAACGTGGTGCAGAACATGAAAATGATAACTCCGTCAGGCTGAAACTAGCAAAAAACACATTGCGCTGGGTATATGATAGGGCCCCTTGTACTTATGCACTATGTACTTTTATAAGGTTATTTTGTCATTCAACATTGGAATCTGATAGCCCCTTCCCCTCTGCTACGGAATTAAAGTTGCGACAGTTGAGTGCATGAAGTGCCTAGAGTATACTATCACAAACGCCATCACAAATCACAAACGTTTAACGTATGCATACAGCTGAATGCATAGCCTTTTAAACTCTATTTGATAACTTTGGCGAACACAAGTGTTCAACAATGCACACTAGAAGGTTTCATCTTTGTCCCGTGTCTGCGCTATTTCTCCCTAGAAATAACTTTCAGACGCTTTTTTTTTTTTTTTTTAGCTTAACTGTCACAGAATGGAACACAGGACTGTGGGATATCAAAAGCAGGGAAGGATACATCTATGCTGCCTTCTAAAATCGGTCAGATGAAGGTATCTGAAGCTAACATTGGATTTGGATGTGCCTTGATGCCATTTTTAAGCTTTCAGAAACAGTCAGTATTAGCTAGACTAAAACTTTGTTTGCATCAGAGATGAGTAAATACAGCTTTCAAACAAAGAAAAGGAAACGGTTAGTATTATACTGTTTCAAATTATAATTGTCCTTAAATCATGTTTGATTATCGTGATTTGAAAAACTCACAATAAATACTGGCCATCATTCTACAGAAACAACAGGCAACAGACAAGCAGAGTTGCCAGGTTTTCATAACAAAACCCGCCCAATTCATACTCAAAACTAGCCCAATCACGTTTCAGGGGGAGTCCCCCGGTAAAAAATTGCGTTCCATGGGGTAAAATCCCCAGGCTCAAGTGGAAACACAACTGAAACCGTTTGGCCCGACAGGGGAAAAGTGCCTACTGTTCAGCAAAGTTAGCAACAGTCCCAACATGCAGCATAGGTTTTGTTTAGGGTGAAAACATGACGGAAGGCAGATTGCTGAGAGAAATTATATGAAAAAAAATGTATGAATGAATTAATTCTATGACTGTATATACCTTATGTAGCTCCACCCCTTTTCAGTGCAGAGTTTGCTGCGTTCTGTCTTCCGGTTAGTATTTCCACAGCATGAAGGTAAGATCTTATGGATTTATGAATGAACTGCTCATTTTAAAATCTTCCGGTCTACGGACATTTGTTATGACATCCGCTTTAAAGATTACAATGCTCATGATAACTTTCGCTTACTCTACAACAAGTAAATTCACTTCACCAGCTAATTACTCTTCGACAGCAATGCCATAGAAATGTACAGAGCTTTTGCAAAAATTAAAATTCAAAGATAAAATTCTAAACATGGCTGCACGCTTAAGGTCTATAAGGTAGAACCGACAGTTTCGATGGCATTTGCTTTTCGTCTTCCCTCTGTGTAAAACCTAATATAGTAATGTTTTTAAGCACAGCGCTGCTTTGTTAACAGAGATTACTGGGGAAACAGTTCTACTTCTGCTGTTCCATAAGTGCCATTTACTGTCAGAGTGAATTTACATTTTCATGCAGCTTGTCTGGCATTTTTGTTCAGACCAATGTGAAAAAAAAAAAAAAAAAGTTTAGTTTTTAAAAGCAGATGGCACTGTGTGCTTTATAAACAGCCGTACTGGAACTCGATACACCACACCACACTGACCTTCTATAAAATGACCATTCATAAAGCTCGAAAAGGTTGAAGCGAGTTACAAGGGTGTTTGCAGTGGGCTGTTTACATTAATCTCGCGTCATAAAAGCATTCTGAGGTGCAAGTACATAGCCAAACGCACGAGCGCTCTTCTTTGTCAGCATTTGAGCATGCGGTTAAAAACTAGCCTAGAGCGCCATCTGCTGTTAAAAACTAAGCTCAGAATCGATTCAAGAGAGAATCTCGATGCATTCAGAAATCAATCCACGAATTGAGATTAATCTATTTATTATCCCAACCCAAGTAAAATAGCTGATGACAAAATTTACATCACACACACTGTACGCATAGGTACACATAAAACTGAAGTATACTTTTGGTTTTTATCATCTTGGATAATGAAAATATATGAAGACTAAATTAATCTGCATGTAAATAAGGTCAATTTAAGAAGTAAACAGAGTCAATTGTTTTTATTGTTTTTAAAAAGTGGGCTACAGATGTTTTGTACTCTATCAACTGCAGTGTTTTGTTTTTTTTTCTTCTTCTTATTTGTCCATGTGGAACTCATGATGCACAGCAGAACTAGCCTTATATCTTTGAAAAGCAGTGAAGCCTCCATGACATATTGCTTTTTCCTCCCAATCAAAATATGATTCACACTTTTTTCACACCTGGTACTGTCCAATTATAGCAGCGCTACACTCGGATGAAGGTATCTATTTCCCCCAGCCCCTCTTTGGGGTGTATTTCATTTGCCGTCTTGAATGGACACCAGTGGATTACTGTGCTCAAGAAGCTGTGAAATCCCTTCTGAGACCTTGAACAACCAGGATCACTAGTGTGTGCCCTTTCAACAAATGCCACCAAGGGCAAAACCTCCCTCCTGAATACAGAAGAGAAGCCCCCGCCATACACTACCACTAAAACACACTGCGAGGCCCATTCACTCTATATTGCTGTCTTTTTTAAAGTTAACTGTCAAATTCAAATCCCGATGGAGTCATTTTTCTGATCCCAGCCATATTAAAAACTGAATAATTATCAGCGTTTTTAAATCAAAGTTATCTCCATTCCTTTGTCTCATCACTGTATGTCTGTTTTTAAAGTTATTTCCTTTAATTCACATTTCTTTATCATTCTTCAGTGTCCTTTTATCTTTCATTTCTGTTCTCTTACATTTGATCTAATTTCTTATGGCTCATATTATTTCTTTTCTCAGTAGCAAATAAATCAAATTCAAGGTTCAGCTGTTTTATTTTTTAATTTTTACATGTTCAGCTTGTAGAATTTTAAATAGTTTGAAGATTTTGTAGATGAGCTGTTATGCAGTGTACTGTAATGATCTGATATTTTTAAATGGCAATTTGTGTTTGTGCATCAAAGCAAAAAACTGTATTTTAAGTAGTGTGAGAATTGGTGAACTTTCTTCTGACCCGTGCGGTAACTTTACTTGCTTGTTAATGTTAATATACTTGATTTATTTGGTGTGATTTACTAAATATTCAAAGATATTTGGATATTCATTTCCCTACATTGATTATGGACTATTTTTCTTAACTTAACTTTACTTTACTTTTTTTGTTTAATGGTGAACAGATCACTGAAAACTTGGGAAAGACTAGAAAAGACATGTATCTTAAAACGACAAAGTCAACGTTTTTTTTTTTTTTTTTTGGCTTTGCGTTGCTTTAAAATAAACTAAACAGAACTTATGTGAGTTATGGAAAAGTTAGGAGCCCTGCAACTTGCATCAGTACAAATTATGAATTTATTATTATTATTTTGACTGTGTCATATAATAAACTGAATTATACAGGATCACTGGAATTGTTGTGGGCTCCCATATTTAAGGCATGCAAAAGTCACATTAATATCTAAATAATTCTTTAAAATATGGTATTCTCTAAAATACTTCATTAGCTATATAGTATATTTTTTTCAAGTGTAATTGTTTAAATTTCAATGATTCATAGATGAGATCCTCATAAATGAAAATCCCCAGCAATCTATATAGAATTTTAAAAAATACTATAGAAATATCATATAAACATCTAGAAAGGCCATGCAAAATTATATAAGAACACTGTGCAAATTTCTTCACACAGAGCAAAATCTGTGGATTTATTATTTTTGATTGTGTCACAAAACATGTTTAATGAATACTGGGTCCTATTGGATTTATTCACTATTTTGAATTTTAAAACTGTAATTCTTAAAAAGTCATGGAAAAGTCACATTGTTGCTCAACTCTAAAATACACTCCTAAAATACACTCTAAAATCACATAAATACTGAAGATAAAGTAACTTAGCATGGAATAGCCTTTCCCAACTTGCAAACAGCTTTTTACAGGAATAAGAGTCAGTGCTGTTCCACTCAATGTTGATCAAATGGTTCAAGAGTAGTTGAAAAAGGTCTCCCAGTTTGTTTGTGTCTAATGTGAGACCATATTTTCACTATAGGGTTCAAATCTGGACTCTGTCCAGGCCAAAACATGAGCCTGATGGACTTGTTCTCAAGCCACTTCTTGGCTGTCTTTGCAATTTGGACAGGAGCATGGTCTTGTTGAAAAATAACATCTGATCATTCCTATTTAAAAAACAAAATATTTTTTCATTGTGGAAAGCAAGCCATTCTACACTATTCTCCTGTAATCCAAAGCATTAAAGCATCCTACTCGAATTTCCCTCTTTTCGATTTTAAAACTGGGATTTTAAAGGGTTACTTGACCCAAAAACGAAATTTCTGTCATTAATTACTTACCCTCATGATGGTCCACACCCGTAACACCTTCGTTCATCTTCGGAACACAAATTAAGATTTTTTAATCCTTCATTGAAACCAACAAAATTAACACATTCAATGTCCAGAAAAGTAGTAAAAACATTGTCAAAATAGTCCATGTGACTTCAGTGGTTCAGCCTTAATGTTATGAAGTGACGAGAATAATTTTTGTATGCAAAAACAAAACAAAAATAACTTTATTCAACAATTTATCCTCTTCTCTGTCAGTCTGTTACGCAGTTGACGCAATGCTGCATTTCCATGTATACGTCGGAACGCCGGCTCACTATTGTTCGGCTCCTGTGTCAGCATCACACGCACGACTCGTGCTAGTACACCATCGCCTAGTACAGAGCTGCCGTTAGGATGTAGAACCTGGAAGTTCTTCAATGAAAATAGCGTGCAAGTCTGACAGGGAAGAGGCAAATTGCGCACAAAAAGTATTCTTGTTGCTTCATGACATTAAGATTGAACCACTGTAGTCACGTGGACTATTTTAAGGATGTTTTTACTACTTTTCTGGACATTGAATGTGGTAATTTCGTTCAATGGAGGATAAAAAAAAACCTTAATTTCATCAAAATTTCATCAAATATCTTAATTTTGTGTTCTGAAGATGAACGAAGGTCTTACGGATGTGGAATGACATGAGGGTGAGTAGCCTAAATGACAGAAATTTCATTTTTGGGTGAGCTACCCTTTAAGTGTGGAAAAAGTCGTGGAAATTAGTTGTGTATCAGTCTATAATGTAAAAGTCTTAAGCCTACCTGAAAGTGCAGGTTGTGGCCTTCGAGGCAAGCCCTTATGTGACAAAGTGCGGTAACCTTCTCTAATAAAATGCCACAGCTTATTGCCAAGACGAGTGTGTTGTACCTTCTTCGGGAGGAGACGTTAGTTGGCTTTGACAGGAGGGAGGAATCACGGGCAGTTCAGTGAGGCGATACTCGAGAGATTATTAGAACAGCACCCTCTCCTCCTGTGAACTCAATTGAGGCGTCATTCCATCACTGCGCCAAATCATTTAAAAGCGAAAGACGGAGTCTCCGCAAATGACACGAGGCCGATAAATAAAAAGACGCGCGCATTTCCTTGGGCGGGAACGGTTTTAATAAGGCAGTGAGTGTAATCAGTGGCTTCACTAGCGCCTGCCTCCATATAGCCAGGCATGATTGTCCGCCAGGGACGGTGATTTATGAGGGCAGCCGCAGCAGTGGCTTCTTGCTTGATTACATGGTTGCCCACAAATGCATGCAGCAAACAGATATTAAATCAGCGGGGCATATTCCGATGACACCGCACTGAAGGGAGCGTGGGCGAGGGGCGTCTGCTGCTCGGTGTGAAAACCTGCGTGGGGGCGGGGAATTACGTTTCCAGAGGTTCTGTTGAGTTCGCCGACGTTTCGGTGTATGGCGGTCATTACTTGTCATGAGACTGTAAATACTAAAGGAGGGTTTCGCCATTATTATGACATGTGGGTTACACGCAGACCCTTGATAATCGCTATATGGGAAAAGGGCAAATGGAAAATATTAAAGGGCCTATGTGTGGCTCTGGCTCAGGGTGGTTCGGTGAATGTGCTTTTGCATTATAAATAAAGGCCTATAGGTTTTTATGTTCATATAGAAGATGACTAGTAATTAATGATTATGGTGGTTCCCAGGCATTTTTTTTTTATCGTATGTGCCCCCACAGCCATATTAGTAAGGTTATAGATCTTATGCACCAGAGAAACAAGCGCACAGCCATCTTTAAAATGTGGTGTTTGAACTTCCATTTTTGAGGAACCTCTGTATATTTTTATGGCATTGCTGTCTAAGAGTAATTAGCTGGTGAAGTGTTTTATTGGAAAGTTAACAAAAGTTATCATTAGAATATATATATATATAAAGAAAACATGATTCATCATACCAGGCCACCTTGTTCCATTGCTCCGTGGTCCAGTTCTGATGCTCATGTGCCCACTGTTGGCCCTTTCAACGGTTGACAGGGGTCAGCATAGGCAACCTGACTGGTCTGCGACTATGCAGCCCCATAAGCAAGAAACTGCGATTCTGATGCCTTTCTCTCAGAACCAGCATTAACTTCTTGAGCAATCTGAGCTACAGCTCATCTGTTGGATCGGATCACAGCCTTCGCTCCCCACGTGCATAACCCGGTCACCGGTTCCCCACTGTTCCTTCCTTGGACCACTTTTGATAGTTACTGACCACTGCAGACCGGGAACACCCCACAAGGGCTGCAGTTTTGGAGATTCTCTGACCCAGTCGTCTAGCCATCACAATTTGGCCCTTGTCAAACTCGCTCAAATCCTTACGTTTGTTCATTTTTCCTGCTTCTAACACATGAACTTTGAGGACAAAATGTTCACTTGCTGCCTAATATATACATCCACTAACAGGTGCAGTAATGAAGAGATCAGTTGTTTATCAGTTCAATTAGTGTTATTCACTTCACCTGTCAGTGGTCATAATGTTATGCCTGATCAGTGTGTGTGTGTGTGTATATATATATATATATATACATAAATCGATTAATCACAATTATTGGATTATTATGGAACTGGACTCCTTTAAGTACTGGAAATGCAAATGGTCTAATGCAAAAACCACCACAATGAATCACAACAAAGATCATATACAAGAATAAAAAGCCAGGTTTTGAAAAATTAAGAAATTAAGACCTCAAACAACTTTTCCAATGATTCTTTAAGTACAGTGTACTGTTGCAAAAAAGTGAACACACTGCTCATCTTCCTTAACACAATAATGAATATGGAGTTCAGTTCTTTAAACTTTACAATATGTAAGCAATAAGTAATTCAAAGTTTCTTTTTGTTTCAACGCTGCTGAAAGAGAGAAAGCCGCAATCTAGAGCTATAGAACAATTTTAGGGCCTGTAATATTTAATATTAAATTCCTCATCCTTGGGGTTTTCAAAACATTTATTGTTGACAAAATAACCATAAGCTGGATAACTGATGCTGTTGTTTAAAAAGTGACAGGAACAGCCTTAATTCTTTTTTTTTTGGTTAATTCATAAGGATTAGTGTGGGTAGAAAAATCAATTGCCTTTTTCTTGCAAATGGCAATGTGGCATCTTTTGTGAAAAACAGAGATTAGGGCGCAGCATTAAATCACTTGTCATAAAATGGGGGAAAGGGAAAAAACAGGAATTCTTAAGAAACAAACATTTCTTGTGTTGATTCCGTGTAATGCATTTTACAGAATGGCACAGTGCCACCCTATGGGTGGATGCAAAATTACACTTCTTTCAGATGAAAAAAAAAAAAACAAACAAGGGAGGACAAGGGAGATGTACACATTAGATATTTACAAAACACGCTGGTGAAGATGGACCAATCACTGTAGTTTGTGATTTACTGATAAGGCATTTTTAGGCATTAAGATTACTGTTAATGTTTCTGTTTGCATGTCAGATGGCAGTCCTCTAAATGAATAGCCTACGTTAAAAATATACATAACTTTTAGTGTACACGTGTCTGCAATGGGACAATAAATCGTTCTAGAATATAAATGCGGATTTATGGGAATTGGGTTTCTGACCACCATGGCCCCCTAGAGGAAAACAAGTTTGTGCCTCATTATTTCCAATGATCAGGACAGGCTGGTAGAAAAGTGTTCCGAATATCCCTGAAGGGCGGAGCGTACAGACGGCGCTTTTTACGTCATACAAATGTGGTTCCGGTTGAGAGGTACGCATGTGTTTTGGACTTTATAACAACACAGAAGAAGCATATTTTTGTATATAAAACCGGTAACTGTCCTTGGACAGTCTTTTATTTATAGAGCGGCGCGTGTCGTTTTAAACTCCACGATGTTTACAAGAGGTTCTATATACACATCCAAACAGGCTTATCATATTCTAAGGTCATTATGAGGACAATTAGTATTAGACTATATTTTAACATAACTGTGTACATGCTATAAATTAAACTAAGATTAGAATCAAGACCGCCATTGTTTTTGTCTGTTCTGGACGGTACAAGTTAACCTACTTTAACAGACAAAAGCGCTGTTTTTAGTAGGGTCATTAAATGTTTAAATCCCCCCTGTGTGATCTGATCAGATTACAATCTAGCTGTGTGATCCTGTTTACCTGTTTCAGTCGGGAACCAGACAACAGTTGTTCGAACATGACTGACTTAAATTGTCAGTCTAATTCTCTTGTATCTGCACTAACTGCGTTTGCTTTCCTTGTATCTTCAACATGTCTTTTTTACAGACCAGTGATTATAACAAGGTCATCACGTGTGTTAATCTCAGTCTGTTGTTGTGTAAATGGTAATGTTGTTTTCTCTCAGCCTGAACTAAATTCATGTCGTTTATTTAGAATGGGGAACTTCACGTCGTCTGCTCCTGGTTTGTCAAGCTCAGCATGCAATCAGTTTGTCCAGGTAAGCTTTACGCTGGCTTGTTTTGGTTCAATTAAAGGAAAAGTTCACCCGAAAATTCTGTCTTAATTACTCGCTCATGTCGTTCCGAACCCTTATGACTGTCCTTTCTAAAGTGGAACATCAAAATTCCACGCAACCAAGATTATTAAGATTCGGGAATGATTCATCGAAAAGGTCTGACGAATGTGAATAACAGCTTAAAGGGATAGTCCACCCAAAAATGAAAATTCTGTCATAATTTACTCACACCCATGTCGTTCCAAACGTGTGTCTACACCGGAAGCAACTGTTGATGTGTCACATCGCACTGCAACAGCTAAAAGCTGTCTACACTGGATGCGACAAAGCAATCGTTGCAAATCCATTTGTCCTTTCTATAAAAAGTATGGCGAGTGCTTGGTGTATGTCATAAATAGAACATCAGTTTACTGTTGGGGATTTGTTGTGTCGTGTCACATTATAATCAGTGATGTTGTAGACACCATCACTGATCATAATGGGTTCTACTGTCGCGCCGCTCGCGTCCGGTGTAGACACAGTGTAAAAGAAGAAATTTTGAAGAATGTTGGTTACAGTTTTGGTCCCTCCTTCCCTATTGACTTCAACTGTATGGACTGAAAATACAGTGGAAGGAACTGAAACGGTCCTACCATAGACTGTAAAAAAAATATGGATGTAGTGTCCGTGACGTCACCCGTAGATTTCTAAAGAGCATTTTTTGGCTGGATCTCAAATGGCACCCTAAACCCTCACGGTCTTCCTCTGAGTCTGCACATTTGTGATGTAATGTCGCCTTGACTGCCGGGTAAAGTCCTCCGCGTAGCTCGCGAACTTGTGGGCTCAGCTGAAGTGCGCATTGAGGGCGCTAACCCTTCTGAAACCTAAAATGATGAATGGGACACCCTACGGTCTCGTGGACTTAACGGACACGCGTATGCAGCAGCCATTGTAAGTCCACAAGACCGAAAGTGCTATGAAGTGTGCCATTTGGGATTCAGTCTTTGAAGCGAAAATGCGGCCGAAAATAACTGAAAATGGGCAAAGAGGCAGGACGTGGTTGGAACTGAGGTGCCTGGTTGCTGAAACCACACCTGCCTATCGCGACGTGATCATGTTATCAGGCTAAGGAGCTATCTAGCTATAATATTAATAAAGATAACATGTTATATCATTAGAAAGTTCTAAAGGTTTACTGTCAATCAAACTCGCAAAATCAAAACGGTACTCCATACCTTTATAATGAAATGGCAATCGTGAGATGAATCCAATCTTTTGCACTTGGGTAAAATGTCCATGAAAAATTGATATATTGCCCATTGTTTGCATCACATTTCTTCTGAATGATCTGCTCTCCATCATTGTTCTTCAAGAAATTATGCTCTCTGAGCAGAGTTTATGTTGTAAAAATGTATATGATCGTATACATTAGACTCACAAACAAATGAGCCCGCGTCCAAAGTATAATTTTTCAAAATAGTGCAGCAGTTTTAGTTATAATATTCACAGCAGTGCTGCTGTGTCTTGAGAGGCATATTCTCCAGCCATTGCCACTGTAGTAAATCTGGCGGACAAAACTTTTAGCCAATGCCAAGATGATCCAACAACGTGTGTGCTGTTTATCTTCCGCATGTGTGCACATCTACACAGACATAACATTACATCTGTCTCGACCATAGGCGCAGCAAGCCATATTATTAGATAATTGTATGAAATAATCCCGAAAAAAAGCACAAACATGGCAGAGATGCCAAATTCTGCGGCTGGAATTAGCTGAGGTAACATGACGGCTTACAGACAGCAGCGCAATCCACCTGTCACTCAAGTGACCACGCCCTTAATTATGCAGAACTTTAAGGCTTAATATAATTTAAATGGATGAGTTATAAAAAAATTCACCTCCCTCAGAGTTGTTATGAAGGGTAGAATTAGCTGTATAGAACAAAACCACAATTTGTACCAGGTTGTAAACTTTTATTTCTGCTGTGAAGTTGGGCATTTTAACATGGGATTCAATTAGATTCTGCTCTCTTTTGGAGCTTGTCCCTGTCCCTAGCGGCCAGTCGAGGAATTGCAGTTTAAGTCACTTCCGTATTGGCTTCAAGAGAAACTGGGGGAGGTTGCCGCTTGGGTCCTACATGTGTTGTATATTTGGTTCTTCACAATTAATCAAAATAAAACCAAAATCAATATGGCTAAGTGAAATTTTCAAATCGTAAAGGCTGCAATTTAATTAAATAGATATGTGCGCTGTGTGTTTCAGAGTGAATAGTGGCACTGCGTTCTTTTACATGCAAGCAGCTCATAATCTGATGTTTGCAGTGTTTTTCGAAGTGGCTCAGGTCACAGTAAATACTGATCCACAAAAACTTCATCTCTGCTAGTGCTGTGAGTTAATGTGCATTTGGGAACACAACATGCGGCATCCATCTTTCTTGTAATGATAAGCGCTTGTAACTGGCTATTTCACCCAAAAATGAAAATTTTGTCATATTCAAGTTGTTCCAAATGTTTATTTCTTCTGTTGAACGCAAAAGAAGATATTTTAAAGTATTTTTCAATTAAACAGAAAAAAAAAAAATACTATGGAAGTCTAACTAATGGCTACTGTCAACTGTCTGGATACCAGTATTCTTTAAAATGTCTTCTTTTTTGAAAATGTTTTGTTTTTTAATCTTTTTTAAAAATGATTATTACCTCAAATACTGAAGTTTTTAAATATTATTATTTTCATATTAATGTATAATCGCAAAATTTTGGGCCAAATTGTGCAGCCCTACAAACAAAAAGCAAAGCAAACCTGGAGCTTTTTTCCCCACATTTTAAATTACATTAGCAATTAGAATTTTTTCCCCCCCAAATCTTGCAGCCCTAATATCCTATGCCTTAAATATGTGTTTATTCATTAACCTGGATCACTCTCTCTCTCTCTCTCTCTTTTTTTTTTTTTTTTTGTCTTTTTTTGTTTGTTTGTTTTGTACAGGACGTTGTGTCTAGTAACTGTGTTGTAATATTTTCCAAATCCACATGCCCCTATTGTAAGATGGCAAAGAATGTCTTTAATGAGATAGGAGCTACATATAAAGTTGTTGAATTGGATGAGCACAACGATGGCCGACGTCTCCAGGAGACCTTAGCACAAATGACAGGTGCCAGAACAGTAAGTCCTGTGATTTGTTTATATCTACAAAAACATTTCCATTCCTGGATGCTAATTGGAATTTTGCATATGATTATATAATCACATGCAAAATGTCATGCTAAAATGATTATATAATCACATGCAAAATTCCAATCACCTGGTAAATATATTGTTTTTGTCAAGATAGTATTTCTGACGATAATCCTTTTAACTCTTTTTCAGGTGCCAAGAGTCTTTATTAATGGGCAGTGCATTGGAGGGGGCTCAGATACAAAACAGCTCCACCAGCAAGGGAAACTTCTGCCTCTTATTGAACAATGTCGTCCATGCTGTTTGAGTACCAGCCCTGAGGGCTCAGGCAGTGGTCAACAGCCTAATCAGTCATAATGATTTGTAATATGTGTTTGTACTTTATGGTCACCCTTGAACAGCTCAAATAAAGGTTAAGTATTTATGTTTTAAAATGTATGCTGCTGTAACTGCCTGATTTAAAGACATTGTTATTGTTATTTTGCTCTTTTATTATACATTTCCTGGACTTTTGTCATCTGAAATACAGAAATGTGCTGTATGTTTTCTTGTAAAATATAATACCATATGATATTACATAAGATGACTTTTTTATTTCGACTTGAGTTACAAAACCTCAGTATTCCTTTATGTATTATAAAAAATTTTTTTTTTTTTTTTCCAAAATGTGTTGAAATTTTTTTTTTTTTTTTTTCTGATTAAAACACCCACTGGATTGAAATAAAACCTTATTTTCCATCATTGTAAACAACTCATTATTGATGATTAGGATTCTGTAGGAATGTCAACATTATATCTATAATTATATCCCAACAAATGTATTAATTTAGCGTGATATTATGACACGACATGGAGTATATTAACATTTAAACGCACTATATTTGTTTAACGACGGAAATTTTCTTTCAAAATCACTTTAAAAGAAAAAGGCGAATACGCTCCTAGACACAAGGAGGCAGAAGCGCGCCTACATATTTAAGACACTGCGTGAAGCAGAAGAATGACGCATGTCGAAAGGAATGCCGGGAAAACTGCTGTATGTGTGAATGAGTCTCATTAGCCTCGTTTAACCGCTACGCGAGAACAATTTTTTGTTTACAGTAAGATATATAATTTCAGAAATGGCGGGAAGTGCTGGGGAATGGTGTCTTATGGAAAGCGACCCGGGAGTTTTTACAGAGCTGATAAAGGGCTTTGGTGAGCACTCAATATTTTTCTTAAATTATAGCGGGGCGTGTAAGTGCGCTAGTTTTGCTTCACTTCATTGATTTTGATCACCAATGTGATTGGTTATTATAGGGGCTGATTGCCAGCCTGGTTTAAATCCACATAATTATATGACAGCTTGCCTCACATTTCTGCTGCTTAATTTGAGTCTAATAATGCCAGTGGTCATGCCACAAAAAAGTAGTAAGGAGCCTACATAGACGACGTTTTTGAGCATCATTTGCAAGTTCCTAACAATTAATTTGTATTTTTATTGGCATTATTAGACGAACATTTGAATTCAGTGCATTTAGGCATCACAGGCACGTTCCGATTCATATTTTTTTGGGGCATCATATTGTGTTCGAACATATGATTCAGTATATTTGAACATTTGCACGTTCCAAACATTCGATTAATATTATTTCTTGAACACAAACCTTGAATTCAGTATGTTTGGGCATTATTCACACGTTCCGAACATTTGCTACATATTTGTCATCATTGGTTGAGTATGAACATTGAATTCATTATATTTGGGCATCGTCTGCCCATTCCGAACATCTGATTCCTATTTCTGTGGCAGTTATTGGTTATTTGGGCATCATTTGCATGTTCTAAACATTTTCATCCTTTTTGTGGGGATTATTGGTTACGTTCAATGAGTTTCAGTAAATTTGAGCATCATTTGCACATTCTCAATCATCTATTAATATTTGTCTGGGAGTTACTGATTGCATACGAACATTTGGAGTATACATTGATGAGCTGAAACATTATGACCACCTGCCTTATATGCTGTTGGTCCTCCTCGTGATGCAAAAACAGCGTCGACCCCCTGAGGCATGGACTCAACAAGACCCCTGAAGGTGTCCTGTGGTATATCTGGCACCAAGACATTAGCAGCAGATCCTGAGATCTGGGGAATCTGGAGACCAGAGCAACACCTTGAACTCCTCATCACGTTCTTCAAATCATTCCTGAACAATGTATCCAGTGTGGCAGGGTGTATTATCCTGCTGAACGAGGCCACTTCCACCAGGGAACACCATTGTCATGAAGGACGCTGGTCTGCAACAGTGTTTAGGTAGGTCGGTGGCATGTGACAAATTTACATCCACATGAATGGCCAGACCCAGGGTTTCCCATCAGAACATTGCCCAGAGCATCACATTCCCTCCACTGGCTTGTCGTCATACCACAGTGTATCCTGGTGCACACGTACACAGCCGTCCACGTGATGTAAAAGAAAACGGGACTCGTGGGACCAGGCGACCTTCTTCTGCTGTTCCAAGGTCCAGTTCTGACGCTTGCATGCCCATTGTAGGCACTTTTGACAGTGGACAGGGGTCATCATAAGCACTCCGATTGGTCTGCAGCTACACAGCCCCATACGCAGCAGAGTGCGACGACACATTCCTCCCATAACCATCATAAGGGCCCGAGTACCGATGGTGTGTGTAACTGCTCAGTCAATTAGTCTTCTCCAAAATGAATCACATTTGAGGGCGTAAACGTGCTCAAACTCATGAAACTGTATACGCGTCAGAAGTGCTGGAACATTTACGTCTGATATGGGTTTTAGAATTAGGTGTGGCAAAATGGCTCGATAGCGCCACCTACAATTTCAATTAAGCTCCCTTCGGCCTGGCCTGAAGACATCTACATACAAATATTCAGTTACAGTTACAGTCGTAGTGCTACCTGTGGGCAACTGGAAATTGTTTTACGTTGTGATTAACTCCACATAGAGACTTAATCAGATCAACATCATATGTTGTCAGACTAATCTTAAGGCCTTAGCGATGTTTAATTGCGAAGATCTTTTGTTTTCGTTGGAGGGTGTGTCCGTGGCGGCCTGACAAAGTCTTGACGTTTCGCCATGAAAGAGGAAGCTGTTGTAACTCAGGCATACAATGTCTGATCTGCCCCAAACTTCACATGTGTGATAAGAGTCCTGGCCTGAAGACATCTACATGGAAATATTCAGTCATTGTCATAGCGCCACCTGTTGGCAGCATCAAGTGTGGCACTTTGAAGTGACTTTGCCATAATTCTACTGTATTTACTCACTTACTTGCTTGTCGCCCACTGTTCACAGTTTTCCTAGGCCAACGGGTGGCGGTGAGCCCGGGTGCGAGGGCCCTTTCATCGCTGCTTGAAGCTTTAATAAAAAATGTTGTGACTTGTGCCATAGTAGACCTTCTGTTGGTTCTGACCAGATGGGATAGTCTTCATTGCCTTCGTGCATCGATGCACCTTGGGTGCCCAACACCCTGTCGCCGGTTTGTGGTTTGTCCCTCCTCGGATCGCTGTTGGTAAATTCTCTCCACTGCTGACCGGGAGCAACACACAAGCCTTGCCGTTTCAGAGATACTCTGACCCCGTCACCTTTGCCAGCCCTTGTCAAAATCGTTCAGATCTTTATTCCTATAACATGTTGGTTAGGAGAACTGATTCTTTGCTTACCATCTAATCTACTCCGACCATAATATGTGGCCTTGTTAGGAGATGATCAGCGATATTCACGTCACCCGTGACTGGTCACAATGTTTTGGATCATCAGTGTATTTGGGCATCATTTAAACGTTCTGAACACTCTTCATATTTTTTATGGACATTATAGGTGCATTCAAGTATTTGTTTCAGTGTATTTGGGCATCATTTGATTCCATACATTCAATTCATCTTTTAGTGTGCATCATGGGCGTGTGTTCGAACATAATTCCGCATATTTAACCATTATGACATTTGCACATTCTGAGAATCTAATTTAATGTTTTTGTTGGCATTCTGCTCATCGTTCCCCCAATATGTTTGGGTATTGTTGGTGCATCAGAGACTTTATATTTGATCACCATTAGGACATTAAAATGTCATTGGTGCACATTTAAACATTACATTTGGAATATATGGGCATTTCGAGTCTTTGATTCCGCATTATTGGTGACTTCGAATGTCGTGCTACACTGATTTCTCTATTTTCATTAGGATGCAAAGGTGCACAGGTGGAAGAAATATGGAGCATGGAGCCAGAAAACTTTGAAAATCTCAAGTAAGCAATAGCTATGAACCTATTATTATATGAAGTGTTCTTCCAGTGTTCTAACTGCAATTGTATATGCACGTAAATCATTTCAGGCCCGTTCATGGCCTGATTTTCCTCTTCAAGTGGCAACCCGGTGAGGAGCCAGCGGGGTCTGTTGTTCAAGACTCAAGGCTGGATCAGATCTTCTTTGCCAAGCAGGTGAACAATTATGCATTTCATCAGATCCAGCAGTCTGTTACCAAATGTAAAAAGGATATTTTTGGACTTTTATGTATGCGAACATGCCGTTTCAGGTCATCAATAATGCCTGTGCGACCCAAGCGATCGTCAGCGTGTTGTTAAACTGCACGCATCCTGATATGCTCCTTGGGGAAACGCTGACAGAATTTAAAGAGTTTTCACTCAGTTTTGATGCTGCAGTAAGTTGGCGCATGTTTTGTTTTACTGGATATTTTTCGTTAGTATTGTTTATTAGCCTTTTAAAGACTTTTATGTTCATATTTTCCTTTTTCAAGATGAAGGGTCTTGCTCTCAGTAACTCTGAAGTTATTCGACAAGTTCACAACAGCTTCGCCAGGTTGTTTTTTTTTTTGCTTTTATGAAACTTTTTTTTTTTTTTTTTCTCTGTTAGATATCGTGTATAATGTTTTTGCCATTTTCTTTTTCCGTAGACAACAGATGTTTGAGTTTGACGCAAAGTCATCGGCTAAAGAAGAGGATGCTTTTCACTTTGTGAGCTACGTGCCTGTTAATGGACGACTTTATGAGCTGGACGGTCTTCGTGAAGGACCCATAGACCTTGGTAGATGGAATCCACAGTGTATTATTTATTAGTGCAGTTGGTTCCTGTTCTTAAATGATTTTGTCACTTTTTCAGGTGTGTGTAACCAGGATGATTGGATCAGTGCTGTACGGCCCGTCATTGAGAAACGGATACAGAAGTAAGCATCAAGCTGATGTGATTTATTTCAAGTAGATGGTATTTCTACAGAACTTTTTATTTATTTATTTATTTATTTATTTTTTTAATAATTTCATTTTTCAGATACAGTGAGGGAGAGATTCGATTCAACTTGATGGCCATTGTTTCGGACCGCAAGATGATTTATGAAAAGAAGATCGTTGAACTACAGGCTCAGCTCACAGAAGTAAGACCTTCTGACGGTGTTAAATATTGAAATATGATGCAGAATGATGACGGCTGCTTAAAGGCGTTACTGCTGTTCACAGGAAGAGCCGATGGACACAGACCAGAGTGGGAATCATCTTAGCTCTATCCAGTCAGAGATCGCCAAGTATCAGCTCCTGATTGAAGAAGAGAACCAAAAACTTAAAAGATACAAGGTATGTACATCTTTGATCCCCTCAACAAGCTTTTGAAAAGTAACTTATTAAGAATATTATTAAAATAAAACTTATTATTATTATTATTAATAATATAATGTTTTCCACATTGATCCTGTAAAACGATAACTTCAGATATCACTTTACTTAATATCATATTTATTTTTTTTTTTTCCTAATTAATTTTTTTAAAATGTTAATTTAATAAGTAACATGTTATAAAATATACATTTTCTTCTATTATTACTGTTGTTTTCTTCATTGGCTCTTTAAAAACTGTTATTTGTTATAAAATAGAAAATGCTCTACTTTATTATAATAAACTAATAATAATAATGATTATTATAATTCTTTTCTAATTTATCCTTTTAAATTTTAGTTTGGTTTATAAGTTATAAAATATGAAATCATTTTTAATGTAAATTCTTCATTGGTTCTTAATTTTTTAACTATAAAAAATATCACAATAATAATAATAATAATAATAATAATGATAATAAATTATTAGTAGTATTAAGGTTTTTCCTAATTTATCCTTTTTAAAGTAAATTTTATTCATAAGTTTTATTAATGTAGTAAAATATCACTTTATTTGTTTTCCTCACTGGCTCTTAAAAAGTTGTTATAAATTAGAAAATGCACTTTATTATAAATATAATAATAATAATAATAATAAATGTATTGTCATAAATACATTGTTATAAAATATCAGTTTACTGTATAATAATAATAATAAATACATTTATTATTATTATTATTATATTAATGTTTTTTAACCCCTCAGAGTTCATTTTATTAATAAGTAACGTTATAAAATACCACTTATTATTGTTGTAAAATAGAAAATACACTTTATATTTCATATTTATAATCATATTTATAGTAATTATAATTATTATTTTCCTCATTGGTTAAGTTAATTTTAAGTTGTTATAAAATATCAACTTACTGTATAATATAATTATTATAATGATTATTATTAATGTTTTTTCTAATTTATCCTTTTAAAGTTAATTTTATTAAGTAACATGTTATAAAATATCACTGTTCTTCCTTTATTATTGTTGTTGTTGTTTGTTTTTCCTCATTAGCACTGGTTCTTTAAAAACACATGTATAACATATAAAATACTTTACTTTATTGTAATATAATAATCAATATCATTATTTTATAAATGTTATAAAATAACTTATTTAACTAAAATATAATTTTTTTAAGATTGAGAACATTAGAAGGAAGCACAACTACCTGCCCTTTATTATGGAGTTACTGAAGACATTGGCCGAATATCAGCAGCTGATCCCATTGGTCGAAAAGGTAAGTACAGTCAGAACCGGTGTGTATGATAGTGAATCTCATCATACCACTGGAGGGCGCTGTTAGTGCATTATTTCTACTTAGCTTCTGAGTTTGCAGTGTTTTGTTCTTGCTCTTGTTAATTTAATTGCAAGAAAGTTACTAAAATTTGAACACTAACAAGTCAACCCAAATTAAAAAATCAACACCTAAAACTTTCAAGTAGTTCTGCAGTAATAGCACCAAAATAGTACCCAGTACCTTTGCGTTTATTCACCCAGTGCAGTGTTAGAAATGCTGCATGACAATCTAGCATTCAAATTCAAAATACTAGGAATTCTAAATTTAAATTCAGGATGAAAATGAAAATGTCTGTTTTCTTTCTTCCTCTGTTTCTTCAGGCAAAGGAAAAACAAAGTGCCAAAAAAATACAAGAAGCCAAGTAACCCCACATTGTTAGACCCCGTTTAATTTTATGCCACGGAATCACTTGATGTGCAGTTGTCTTCTGTATCCCGTAAAAGGAGCACCTGGAAGTGAAGTCAAGTGTGGTGCTTGATGTCATTTCCTTCACGTCTGCATGCATGTGAAGAGATGTTTAAATAATGTCTTATTTTCATATAAATTTCATTTGTTCAGTAATAATGTTGTTTCATGTTTTGTTCTTATTAGCGCAAAGTAAAATTATAACTGAGTCTTAAATTACTGTAAAATACTGTACAATAAAGCACTAATCTATTATTAATAATGAACCTAATTAGAATGGTAAATTTTGACTGAAATGATACACATGTGAAAAGTCTCTTCTGTCAGTAACAGTTTAATAGAGGAAGGTTTACAATTATATAATGTATCATAAATCTGCAATAATAACACACTAAAAACTTCTTGTCTATTAGGCAAAAGCAAACTGCTTCATGTTTTCGCACAATTTGGTTACTTTACTTGGAAGTTTTGTGTTTCTCATGTTACTAAATAGATCCCTTTTTTTTTTTTTTTTTTTTTTTTTTTTTTTTTTTTTTTTCCTGTTTCCTGTCATCTGGGATGTTTAATTTGGGAATATGACGCAGACTCACATGGGTAGACAAACTGCGGTCAGGCTTGTTACAACCGTAGCAACCAGTGCTGAAACGGCATCTTTATTTGCATGTACCGTTCCACAAAAAATCACACTACCTAATCCCCCCCTCTTTTTTTTTCTTTTTTTTTGACAATACTGGTAGAAGCTTAGTTTTGTTTATTTTGACTTTTAAAAAATGAAACTGCTCAGAGAAATACTGGTGGAGTAATGGGTATTATTTATATACTATTATTATTTTGAATTGAGCGGAAGTAAAAACTAAGAAAATGTACATTTTTAAATGAGTAGTTTGATAGAGAAATACTATTTTTGTTTTAATTATGCTGTTCATAATGCTTTATGGGATTGTAGTTCTTTTCATCACTTCATCTGTTAAAGGATAGTTCACCCAAAAATGAAAATTCTGTCATTATTTACTCACCCTTGTGTCATCCCAAACCTGTAAGACTTTTGTTCATCTTTGAAACATAAATGAAGATATTTTTGATGAAATCTGAGAGCTTTCTGTACCTCCATTGACAGCTACACAACACTTTGACGCTTCATAAAGAGATCGTAAAACTAATGCATATGAATTGAGTGGTTTAGTCCAAAGAGACTCGATCGCTTTATACACTGAACAGATTGAATTCAGGCTTTTATTCACATGTAAACATTGATCAACAAACATAAATAGTAGCTCAACCGAAACTGCTTGACGTGCAAGAAAAAACGCTTCCGAAAGCTAAAATGTGCTGCGTAAGAATTACACTCTGGTTCTCGCACGTCAAGCGAACATGCTTGAGCTTCCGTTTACCACAACTGATGTGAGTTGATGAATGTTTGTGTTAAAAAAAACGATCAATTCATATGGATTAGTTTTACGATCTCTTTATGAACTTCTTCAAGCGTCAAAGTGGTAGTTGCGTATACTGTCAATGGAGGGATGGAAAGCTCTCAGATTTCATCAAAAAGATATTAATTTGTGTTCCGAAGATGAACGAAAGTCTTGCAGGTGTGGAACGACATACGGTAATTAATGACAGAATTTTCATTTTTGGGTGAACGAACCCTTTAAGTATACACAGTCTGGTACCTATTGTATTTTTGTTTATTTTTCAAATACTTTTTTGCTTCAAATCAAAGTTTGTAATGTTATGATCCACCTTGTGGCTGGTTGACTTGTTTCATGGTTTATAACGCCTTGACAAAAGGTGTGTTCGACTTGAAATGGCGCTGCAGACTTGAAAAATCCTTATGGGAACAATGAATGGAAAAAAATACTTTTGTTTTTATATTTTAATTTTTATGTAGTCTACTTTTGTCAGTTTATTTCTATATAGCTTTGACTATTTCAGTTAGTTGCTAAATCAACTCTTTTTTTCTTTAAATATTTGTTTTATTTAACTTTTTCTTTTTTCTTTTTAGGCCTACCGAAAACAATAACTTTATATTTAAAGCTGAAGTGTATTTGTTGCAATAGGCATCTTATGTTAGACATTTTATGTTAAAAGAGACATCTGAAATGTTTGTCCAGTCAATGATCGTATTGCGCTGTTTTGCAGTTTCGTTTGGTGACGTGCGTCTGCATTTCGCGCCCAAACTTTCTCTGGCCTGGATTTTTGGCTTTCCCGTGCAAGCGTTCCCATGAAGTGATGGAAACTTAAGTAAGTGTTGTTCGAAGTGCTGAAAGGATGCTTTAATAGTCTGCAGCATCAAAGCAGACACTTAAATCCCCGGTGTTTGGCAATAGTTTTGTATTTTTCATCTTTACTTCCAGCGCCGCGACAGTCGTTTCTATTTTTGCTGAACTGTTTATTTACATTCTTTTAAACTCCGCAGACCAGTAGTGATCTTAAGAGAGCCGCTGTAGTATATGATAACCGTGTCACGTTACAGTTCCCCACCCCCGCAAGAACATGCTATCTTGTATTATTTCCGTCATAGCTGATCAAAACACTTAATATAGTCAAAAAAAAAAGTACAGTTGGATTATGATGTAGTCGCCATTACTTGCTTTGTGACGCGCGTATATTGCGATCAGGTTAGTCTTAACAATGTGAAACATCTTTTACTCTTGCCAAAAAAAAAAAAAAGTAAAACGTCTGTAATATTGTGCAAGTTGTGTTGCTACATGTGCTGAAGTTCATAACTGTTACAGTCATAACTTCAATCTAAAGGAATTATCTAGCAACAGCCAAGAAAAAAAAAAAATAAAGCATATTTTTGGACACTCAAGTCAAAAAATATTAGTATTATTACGACATACCTAAATTTAGGCAATCATTTTTTTTATTATATATTTTTTTTAAATTAAACAGCATGTGTGTTTATAGTCAGTAACCAGAAAAAATTAGTCACACTAATAATATAATAATAATAATAGGCTAATAATATTAATCAAAACTTGTTTATATATTCAGTGGCTGTCACAACTGTATTTTTGGACACTTAAGTCACATCAATTATTGCATTTAGATATGCATTGAAAGGTATTTAGAATTTTAAAGCATGTGCATTTATTATTATTATTATTATTTAACAGTACTTAAATAATTATGCATCGAGTAACCCTAAAAACTATTTTTGGACACTTAAATCACACATTTCTTTTTAATTTTTATTTTTTTGGATTAGTCAACTAAAATATCAGTCCAGGTTGTGGACTAAAAAAAATTCTCAACCTTTTTCTAATGCATTTTTCCATTTAACTGACTTGTTTTTTATTTTGTGTATGAAGTCCATGTCATCACATTTACTATGGACATCTGACACTTTTAAAAATATATTTTGCTTTAAGAAAACATGTTTTTTTTTTTTTTTTTTAAATAAATGGCACTTGCATAACATTCCTATATTTTCAAGTGAGGACGAACCATGCAAAATGAGTTGAGGAAAGCCAGCAGTGTTGTTAAGAACTGCTCGGGTTCATCGTGCAGTCTGTGAATACGTTCTTGGATGGGTTAAACAGACAGAGTGTTTGGTGTCTGTTCAGTGTCGGACTGCTGTGAGATCATGTACAGGAACGGATGTGCCACAAAGGTACATTTAAAAAAAAAAAAAAAAAAAAAAGTCATGTGTGCCGGTTTGCACCTGGAACAAAACAAACATGTTGAGTGCAGAATACTCTTCTCTCTATATTTGCTTTAAATGTTTGTCTTTAAGGAGAAGTGAGGTTTGTTCTGCAGGTACATCTCTGGTCTTTCAGGTCATGCCTTAAATGGAAAGATGATAAACATCTCTAACTTAATGTAAATATTTAAGTGTTAATTGTGCAGTAATTCATGGGTTTAGTAAGTTTGCTGGGAAAATTGCAGTTTGGTTTTGTGGAACTAAACTGGTAGAACTGGTTATGGGACACTGAACTGATCAGATAATATACATAAAAGACTCTTAGTAGGTCATTTTATCTTTGCAAATAAAAGGCTTTTAAAGGCAAGATACAGCAGTTAATGCTATCAACTAAAGACTTCAGTCCCTAAACGGAGACAGTTTTCCAGTCACAGTTCTGCTTTGCCCTTGATTTTGATTTTGTCAAATCAACTTAATTAATGTTGTTCAGATAACCTAATATTTTGAGTTTCTGTTGATTAAACCAATCGCCTTCATTGTATTAACTCAGTTTTAATTTCAATGAACTCAACATTTTAAGGCAACCTGTAACTAAGTTAAACTAATTCGTTTTTACTGTGTAGCAGCACAAGAACATCAATGAAAATGTTTTGCGATGCAAGTGAAGTTACACTATGTAGCTTTGTAATTAATGTCTTTGTTTGAAGTAAAATTGTCAATAAATGTATATTGAGAGGATAGTTTGTGTACAAAAAAAGAAATACTGAAAAGTGCATTGTTATTGCTAATGTTGTTTAATACTATTTTGTGTAAATAAAAAATTTTAGGCATCAAAAAATACAATGTGCTGTAAAAAAAATGGATAGTCATTTTGAGATTTGTTAAAGATTACATTTAGCAGTATTAAATTATTAGTGTTTTTAAAGAATAACTATGAGTGAGTGCTAGATGATGGCAAAGGTAATCTATAAATAAAAATAGAATTGAGTATGAACAATTAAATGTACAATACTGGTTTTACCAATAAATTAAAAACTAATCTCTGCTAATAATACGTTACTTTTTGCGTGCATCTTTTTTATATTGGTTATATAAAATCTGAAAAGTAATGAAATGACGGACAAAAATATTTGAATCCAAATTTCTTTTTATTGTTAGTGTTTTTAAAGAATAACTTTTAAGTGTGTGTTTGATTACAGCAAAGGTAATCTAAATGTTAAAAAATAAATAAAATAGGGGAGACAAGCTTGTACAATTAAAATCGCAATATCTATCAATTTAAAAAAAAACAACAACTCCAATATCAGCCGATAACCATTTATACATCTCTTTATATATATCTGTTTTTGCTTGCATCTGTTTTGCTGCATTTATATCAGTCCACCCCCAAAATCCAGAAAAGTAATAGAATGACAAAAAGAAGTATCTAAATGTATTGTTTAGGTCTTTCATTAAAAGCAAAAATAAAAAAATCCTTAGAGTACAACTTCAAAACAGATGCTGCTTCATTATATGACCACTCAATGCTAATACTAATATTTAACCCGACATTCATCCTGACACCTTAACTATTTACAAATCTGTGCAAAATATGCAATATTTAAATACAATGAAATCATAATAGCATAACCACTAAGAAGGACATGACACAGTAGATGCGTGTAGCATTCTAAAACGGACCAGCCATTTGTTTAAATGCAACATCTGAGAACGTTATTGCTCTCCTGCAGCAATTCTGTATAGCTGATGATAGAGTTCAGAGTCCAGGAACCGCAGGTACGAGTTGTGCTCAATCAAGAAGTAAACTCTGCTCTGGGCTGCTTTGAAACTAGACTGTGTTGGGATCAGAAGGCTTTGGTGGAGGGACTCCTTGGTGTGGAAGTCCAAGTTGATCTAGAGAAGGAAGAATTGAAAGAAATGAGTATGTGTGGCACAGCTTGATGAAAACTAAAAACTTTGCTAGCTTTGACGAGACCTCACCTCCTTTGGAGACTCTGCCCTGATGAATTCTTCGTATATTGTTTTTGCCCTTGATCTGAGTTTTGATCTCGACCTGATCTTTCGAAACTCTTCGCAGGCCAACCAGAACTCCATATTCTCCTCGCAGTGTTCAGACTTCATGAAAAGTCGCAAAGCAGTTATTCCATCTGAAATATGAATACAGTAATAAGATCTGTTATTATTATTCAGCATTATTTTGGCATTAAATAATGTATTCTTCCAAATATAATTTGTAAATATTTTAAATAACAATTACATTTGCTGCTCAATAAGTTGTCCAGAGATTGTGCCCATTGAGTAACTTCTTCAGCAGTTGGCCTGTGGGAATATAATAATTTTAATTTAAATCAAAATAAAATTAAGATTTAACGTTAAATTAAATTCTTTTTATTAAGTCCATGATCCCATTTTGTGACATGTATATAGTAATTTTACAAAAAGTATACTAACAAAGTTAATTAACAGTATTTCCATATGCTCACCCGTGCGATTTTCTCGGTGGTGTGGCTCGGCGCGATTCTCTCATGGGAAACGTCTTGAACAGCATTCTTGATGTCCAGTTTGTTTTTCTGTTAAACACAATTAACAAACATTAGCAACCACACATGTATCGCTTGGCGTAAAACCAAATGCAGCATGATAAAATGCATATCTCACTTTATTTCGCTCTCTTCTGTAGTCGTATCAGGGTTCCTGAAGTAGATCAAGGGCTCCTTGCTCGAATCTGATGTGGAATTTCTCATTTTTGCCAGTCTATCAATCACTATCAACTGAACTGAAACATGTTGTCTTGGAGTGTGCTGCTTTTATACCCAAGGACTGTGCTGTGGGTGGGATCATCAGCCGGGGAAACATCTGATTTGTTGCCTTGCACCATGGCCACTCAAATGCTGATGCAAGTCTTGTTGGCAGGAACACTGAAGTTCTTTCTCAAATTATCTTTCATCAAATAAAACTTGATGTTAATTTAACTGTGTTTGTGTTTGTGTGTATATACAAACTCTAAACTACTGCAGATAAATAGAGACTAAAATATAAGGATTGTTCAGCACTTTCTGATCTCATAATTCCCATTTCCCAAAACTTCCATTTGTGCTCGTAAATATTTTTGATGATGTTTTATAATAAAAACATGCAAAGTAGTAAACGTGTAAGTGTACGTGTAAGTTCAGAGATACGCAAAACTGAGTCACTTGTAACTTGAGGATGTTAACGCAATATCCGTCTTGGACAAAAGTACTAATCAAATTGGAATGTTCCCAACCAGCATGCCACATGTTTCTATTTGTGGAAGGCGAAGGAGTGTTTTATTTATAGAAACTCTCTTCTAAAAATAGCTCATGTCTTTGTTATATGTTTTAATTACTTTGGATGGGATTCAAACCACAAAATTCATATAATCTTTGACGTCTTCACTTTTTGACTGCAAATATCTGGCTAAACTGATCAGGCTGCTTGATGCATCAGAGACATTTTAGATTTACTAGGTGATACAGAAAGTTGCATTTCCTGAAGAGGATAAGCAGTGGGTTACCTTTCATATTTAGATAATCCCTTACCCTCGGCAGGCTCTTTAAGAAAAAAGAAATAGAAAAAAAAAACAGGGCTTTAAAACCTTCATTCAGAATCAAGGGCCTTGCCAATAAACATATTGTGCTGTGTTGGAAGAATAAACATCTGTGACAAGATAAGTTGTGTTGAAACCTTGACTTTAAAGTGCTAAATTAGATCAACATGTTTGTAGCTGACAGACTAACCGTTTTTAGCCATCCTTGAGCACAAGTGTTTGTTCTCTTTTGAGAGTAGAGCTTAATGCATTAGCGTATGCTATAGTCATCCCTTATCTCAGATGTAGTGCTTAATTGTGAGAAATGCTGCACAGAAACTGTAACTCGCATGATAAAATGCATGACTTAAATTCCAGGTTTTAAAACCACATGCCAGTGCATTTCTCATTTCAGAAAGCTCAATGTATATATGTTTGTGTGCATGCGTGTCTGTGTGTGTGTGTGTGTGTATATATATATATATATATATATATATATATGCATGCACACGCACACACAGATTTACAAACTTTTATGTTAGATGTAATTTGTTAAATGTGATAATTGTGATCGATTTGACACTATATATACATAAACTATTATACATATGTATATATACATATATAAATATACATAATGGGATATATAAATATATATTGTACAAATCTAAAATATTTTATATCTTTAGATATATAATTAAATATATTTTAATGTATTTGAATACCTATATATTTATATAAAATATAGGAAGTGGGATAAAATGTGGGACGTCATGCATTCAATGTCTTAAAATGGAACACAGATGAAAGACCAACCGTTCTCCGTCTGAAACTTTAGATTATGCAGCATGCATGTGTCATTGTCATGATGCACGTTATAATTCACCTGATCCTATTCCCTTTGAACATGAAATACTGGTTTTCAGCCTTAGTGCTGGAAAGAGAACACATCCCTGAATAGCACAAATAGAGCGGCTTGTTACTGTCACCAGTGTGGCATCAGAACTATGCATGTTTCCATTCATTTAGTCAATGAGATGCAAATATAGATTTGTCTGTGTGATTAGTGTCAAAGCCTTATTTTCACATAGTGCTAAAGAGGATATGGAAAACAGCTTGATTTGCATAGACATGGGGCCATTAAATTTCACTGATGAAGTTGAGGGTTTCCATGTACTTTACAGTACAAGTACGCTAACAAGTTTTGTGTATGGTTACCAGGAGATTGCTAAGGTGTTCTGTGTGGTTGCTTGGTCAAATTCGAAGGAGCCCACCTTCAGTGATGTTTTGGTATCTTCTTCTGTATCTTTCCACATAAAACATCCTCCATGGTTTATACATTAATAATTTGCTTTTTGCAACACAATGAACTCTTCTGACCACTTCCTATTCGTTGTGTCATTACAAATTGTAAAGATGAATATCTGCAGCTCACGCAGGTTTTTCAGTAAACCTCAGCCGATCAGAAGATAAGCTTTTTTTGGAAAAAGACACACTAGGAGACCTACCAGTTGGACTCTCTGCAGCTCTGCTCCATATAAAGTCCATTTTTATGAGCCCATCCATATCATCTAGCTTTGCAGCTGTCAGACTCAGTGTTTTTAAGAGACTTATCGTCTGTTATGGTGTTCAGACTGTAAATAGTGAGCTTCTTAAGTGGTTCGCAGTAAGATTGTTGCCAAGTTTCCGTTCGAATAGACGATAGTCCAAAAGTTTTACGCACAAGGTATTTCCCAGCAGTGACACATGGGCTGTACTCATGGGGGACTCCAAAAGTACCTTAAGATGAAAACAAGAACACTTCCTTTTGTTGAGGGTGCATGTTTTTGACATAAAAGAGGTGTGATGATCTTGAAAAACCTTCATGTATGCTATTTTGTGTGTGTGTGCGCATGTGTGTGTGTGTGTAGGCCTGTGTGCAAGGACAATACAGGGAGTAAAAGTACAGCTGTTCAGTTTGTCCTAAGACAGATTATTTTAGTCCTGTCTGTGATTAGCATTACTTGAACAGACTTTCATATTATGTTCTACAACATAAATTAGACACAAAACCACTGTGTGCTTTGTAAACAAAAGATGCTAACAGGCTAACAAACAAGTATTTGTGAACTGAAAGCAATAGATCAACTACTTTCTAGCATGTCTAATTTGCTAAAACAATCTCTGAAAGTGTTCTGACCAAGTTTGTAGTGGTTTTCACCCCTTGCAACACTCATCTTTGAACAACAGTTTTATGCTATGAGCTCTGTTCCAAAACCTAGCAAAGTGCCTTTTAAGGTAGCATGCTAAATGTCCTAAATTCTCATGTGTGATTGATGGGGAACGTTATAAGAAACAACACAGAGGGCTCAACACGCATTTGACATCAGTAGAGTTTGGTGTTTGCGTGTTGCTGATGCTAAAGGGCAGGCAGTTGTGAAATGAAGCAATTGCTTCTTGGACATGGCGAATTAGCATTCCAGATTGACTGTAAATTGACGTCATGAGTGAACGGCTCTATATTTAAAGCTTTTAAATTTCATTACAAACTAAATTGGGCATTAGCTTTCTGAGCGAGAAACCACACATCAACTAAAGACTTCAGTCCCTAAACGGAGACAGTTTTCCAGTCACAGTTCTGCTTTGCCCTTGACCGACACATTCAGGTTTCTCCAGCAGGACAGTCCCTATTCGTCTGAAGCGTCTACTAAATGGCAAGTCTCACAGAGGAAGACTTGCGTCATAAACTATTAGACATGCAATAGCAAAAATGTACAAATTGCAAGATCTCATGACTTTTCAGTAGCTGCTGCAATGCACACTTCTCTGGCGCTTATGAAGTCTTTCTTTCTTAATTCCCTGTTCTGTGGGAACTGAAACTCATCTGTTCCTGTTTCAAAGGTAATTGTTTCACTAAATAGTCATGGGATCTGTCTGCCAAAAGTTTTGAGAAGAATCATTCCTATAATGTTTTAATTAAATGAGTTGACAGGAGCTGTAAAGTTCACATTTAGTGGTGCTTTTGGTGTTTGATACAATATCGGTAATAAGATGTACTGTCTTGTTTTTCTTGTTTTCTAAACTTCCTTAAAACAAGATAAATTTACCTGAGGGGTAAACTGCATTGGATAATAGGTCATTTCACACAATATATTGACGCCATATTGGTAATTTTTTATTTATCGTATCAGGCGATATTGGAAATTTACTTGTTTCTATATAGTTTTTAGATTTCGATATAGCAATAACTTAGGGAGAGTGGATAGTTGAAGTTTATGGCAAGATCTAACCCTTTAATGTGGGTTAATTTTTTTTTAGAGAAATATATTTATATATCCGTCAGTTATCATTATAAGCTTATTGTGCTGGCCAGAATACTAAATAAATATAATATATATATTCAAAAAATATATATAAACCTCTTTGGTTTGATTTATCCATAAACTAAAACTAAAAAGTAAGTTAATTTACTGGAAACAAGACAAAATAGTGATTGATTATATATATATAATTTATTATATATATATATATATATATATATATATATATATATTAAGGTGTGTGTGTACATATATATTATTGTTATTTTTTATTTTGTTTTGTAAAGCTGAGGGCCATGTGATTAAAACTACATAAATCACATTAAAATAACTTGTTTTGAGTTTTTAATTTTTTTTTTAAGTTTTCAGTAATTCACAAAAGAAAAGCGAAGGAATTTGGGTGAACAATATGAAAATATCACTTTAAAGCAAATCAAAGACAAAAAAAAAAAAAAAAGAAGAAAGAAAATGGAGTGAAAAGTTTAAAAGCATTCAATCTTTATTTTATCGTCCTCAAAAATGACAGTGGACAGAACAAAAGTCAACATCCAACCAGTGGCTGTGGCTAATAAATAGTATCTTCATTTAAATTAAACTTTATAACATTACAAGTAATGCCTACGGTTTTTGTGTGTGGCACACATGCTACAACTGTACTTACTGTTTTTATTATTATTATTATTTTAATTTGACCTCTCTAGTAGGTCATTTCTTTCTTTAATGTTATACATCTGTGTGGCAATTAGGCACTGATGTTGAAATAGGATATGCCAAGATCCTCTCACAAAAGTCTCCAAACCACCTCAGCCAATAGGCTGAGGTAGTTTTTTGTTACTAAAGTCATTGTAGGACATGGCAAAGCAGTTCTGGACGTGCCAGGAAAAGATGATAGTGTTGTCCCCACACTGTAGCTTCGGAAACCACCGGAAGGGCTTGAAGGAGCTGCGTCATTATCTACACAGGAAGCACCCTCAGTTAAGAAGCACTCATGGCACTTCAGTAACATGTCGGACTTGTGTTTCTTGTCATTTGCTTTGATATCATCGGCATGTTCCCAACCATTGCTCCTTTTTGTCTCCTGCTAGTTTCAGAAGTTCCTCACGGTGGGGGGCGCAAGCTTTGGGGTTCTGGTCCTGCGCACAAACCAGACCGTTCCAGTTTTAGTATTGGTGTGATATATCCATATAGTCATCCTCGAGCATCATCTGCAGCAAGGGACTCGAGGAGGGTCTTGTACATCTCAGATCGTAGAAATCTGGGGTAAGAGTCACGTTCCATCAGACCATAAACGATCTTCTGAGCCTCGTCGAAACACTGTGTCGTCGGAGTCCTTACGTTCCTCTTGATTTCCTCCCGTGTGTGATAGTCAATGTTTATCTGCGATGCAAATGAGAGGCATTTACGCTATGCCTACTCTGAAAGCAACCGATTATGAGATGTACTGTACAAATAATGGAAATATGCAAAATTAAGTCGTAAAAATGCGAGAAATAATGTACCACGATTAGTATAAAACAACATTACCACATTACAACCATTAAGGCATTCGGAAGCCATAATTCATGCTGTTTAGGGGCCAGTATGAGATAACATTGTTAATTTCTTTGTTTATTTCACATTCAAGCGATGTTCCTTTATATTTGTTTTACATCTGGTGTTGGGATCCTCTGTTGGGGGGTTATAATATAATATAATATATAATATTTTTCTAATTATATATATATATATATATATATATATATATTCTTCCATTTATATACATATATATATATATATATAATATTATTATTTAAATTATTTTAAATTATTATATTATATTGTTTCTGTGTATACATATGGTTAGATAAATATGTTTTAGCGTAAGTTATTTAAATATAGAAGGTATAAAATTATTTTGGAGAAAATACAGACGTAGAGCAGCACATCAAAAACTATAATTCAGCTGAAAGCAGTTCTAGTATAGACTATCATTTACTAACGTATAGCGACAGGGTGTTGTATGGTGTGTTCTCTACCTCTTTCGGAGATTCTGCTTCGACAAATTGCTCGAAGATTTTCCTCGCCTTCGAGCTCATCTTATAGGACGAGGTTATCTTCTTGTAGTCCTCACACGTCAACCAGAATTCGATGTTTTCATCGCTGAATTCTGATTTCAGAAAGGTGCGGAATGTGGCCAGGCCATCTGGAGGGAAGCAAATGCGGGTGCGCGTCAAAACAAAAGGCGCGAATGGAAACCAGCACCTCTTTAATTTACTAATGTTGTAGTTTACTCTCGCCTCAGCAAACCAATGCCAAAAATAGCTTTGAAAAAAAGAAAAGACTTACATTTGGAACCGAGAAGCCGCTCCAAAGACTGGGACCATTGTTGGGTGTCTTCTAAACTTAGCCTGCTGAGATCAGACGGGTTTGATTAGTTGACCATAACTGGATTAGAAGCAATAACTCTTGTTTGAACTATTTTGGACCTGGTGTCCTTATATGAGTGTCACTTTTTCCTTACCTCTCCGGAGCAGAGGAACTGGTGAACATACACTTTAGTCGGCACATGAGGTTCTTTCCTCTATGGAGAGAAAGTCAGCTTTGTTGTCGGCATTTCATGCTTCACACATCCAAACCTATGCTAAAGCATGCTGGGACCCATAATAGATTCCCTTGTGCTGATAGTTGAGTAAAAATGCCTGCACTTACAAGGTCTTGTTTCTCCTCAAGTCATCTTTATCCATGTTGAAATCCGTTGGGAGAGGTTGTGGGATTAGGCCAGGCATGGTAGAGTGAGGGCTTATTGCCCAGAAATCCACAGCACGGTCCTGCTAGTGATCATGCTGCACTTGGTGCTCTACAGGTTTCCCTTCTGCGTATCCGGCTCTGCTTTTTATGCCCTGCAACGGTTGCTAAGGGCTCATTTCACCAACAGGGACTCAGCGAACCACAGCAAAGAGGAAGCCCCATCGAACCCTCCCCCTTCACCCAGTCAGTTTCTCGTGTGTGAAAAGCATAGCCTGTTTCTTCATATTTTTAGACATGTAAATATACATGTACCTTCTGAAATAACAGATAAGCAAATTACAAATTTGCATGTTTTGGCTTTTTCAGTAATCTACGGACGTAACAGGGCCAAACTGTAATAGCAGACAAATGAAAATAAGAGTCAAATGAGATGGTTAGGCTGCTTCGTCTTTCTTTGTTTTGCTTTTTATTAGCATCGAAGAAGGAATCCTTCTCCAAAACATAGATAATGAGTGACTAGCTTTACCTGCACTAAAAGAAAAGTTCAGATTAGAACCAAAAAGTGTTTTACAGCCTGGAGAACTGATGTTGAAGTTCTTCAAGATCTTTGGTTCTCTCGTTCTTTTGGAAAACCATCTATGTTCTGGTGCTTTAAAGAACCCTGAAACCAACATGCTGATCTGAAGACGAAACATTAAGAACTTTTAGAAACTCTGAGGAAACATATGGCCAGAAATATTTCTTGTTAAGAAAACATTTTAGAACTAACTAAACAAAATAATGCTTTACTATTACATTTTAGTCGAAACTATTTAACAAAACTGTTTTGCAGAAACATGCAGTGAAAAAAGCATATATATATATATATATATATATATATATCATAGACCCATGTAGGTCTATCATTGTGACTGTGCTCAATAATCAGTACATCTCTAAAAGTATCAGAGATAATTCGGGTTGTAATGTCATGTGGTACAACTCCACAAAAAAAGTAATGTTATTTATTAATAAAATATCATATGGTGCAACCAACATGCAGGAATCCGTGCAGAAAAAGAATGATATTATAAATCACGGCAGACAAAAAGTTTTTATGACGTGAGTAGTTCAGTTCAGTAAAAATGTCATGTGGTGCAACTCCACAAAAAAAAAAAAAATTCTAAATTAACAATTTATGATATTTGTAAAAGGAAAAAAAATCTTATGAACAAAAACTTTTTTTTTCTTAATATATTTTTAAAACTTTTGACAAATCAAAGTCTCATGGTGCAACCAACATGCTAGTAAAAAGCGTATTTTATGATGACTGATGACCCTCATGACTGTGTAAAGTCAGTATGTCTCTGAAATGTTCAGTTAATTTCACCTTTATGACAATATGAAATTAGATTAGGTTGTAAATGTCATGTGGTGTAACTCCACAAAATATGTCATGATATTTATGAATTAATTGATGATATTTGTAAAAATTTCTTAAACTTTTTTGGAAATTTTGTGTACACTCGCATGTTTTCAAGGGTATGGAAAATATGTACTTGATGGTCACACTACATGACATTTTTAGTGATATAAAAGGTATAAAAAAGTTTTTCAGTGCCATATGAAACCAACATAAATACAAAAAAGTACATTCATAAAACTAGATTTTTAAAAGATATCCTTTATCATGGTCACTCATACATCATGAACCTTTTCAGTGGGCCATTTCCATGTTTTTTTATGTGTATTATTCCATAGCATGTGACTTTGCTACGTTTTTTTTTCTCCATAAGTTTATCCAAAAATGGATATAGTTAGTCAAGTGTTCACATTAGACTCCAGTTTGTGTAAACATCCTCAAAGTCACCTCAATGGCGCAATCTATCTCACAGCTCCACACATACTGTAACGCTGTCAGTTTCTCCATTATGCGCAATTGAGCAATTTTGTGCCCCGGGCAATGTCAGAACATTACTCATTTCCTTTTAGTTGCCATGGTGACTGTGTTTTGGCAGCAGATGATGGTGAGATTGTGTGAGAGATTTCTTCAGGGTGTCATCTACAGGCTGAAAACTTACAGATTGGTGAAACGATTTGTCAATAATTGGTGCATCCGCTGGATAGTTTCATGAGGAGAGCTTTCATTTAACATTTACCCATATATAATAATTTCCCCATGGCAGTATTACAACATGATTTCACATCAGTCTCATTTCTGAGTGACAACATACATGACAACATACAACGGGAAAATAACTTAACATAATTTTCCTCTGTTTTAGTACTGTTAATTATTCCATATATTTATAAAAAAAAAAAAAAAGGATCATCATATTTCAAGAAGTGAACTTCGTACAGGCAAGTACAGGCAAGCAAAATCTCCTACTTTACACATTACTTTATGTTTTGTCACGTTTGCCAGTAGGAGACGATCTTAAAATGTCAGCCCTGTTACTTTTCTGATTAATATTTTAATTTATATGAATGTGTAAAGTACAATGATTAATTGAATGTTTAGAAGTAAATAAGACATTTTCAGTTGTTTCTCTTAGACAGCCGTGAGATTAAATGGAGCTTGATGCTTATCAAAATTTTTCTTCTGCGAAAGTTCAATTATTGATGTACTTTTACATTATATAAAATATATATAATAAAAACAATTGTCATTAATTTTTTAACTGTATATCAACAGTTGTTGGATTTCAATTGTCGTTTTTTCTCCACAGCTGTTTCTGAGACAGTCGATAAATATAACAGAACTCCATCCTGAGCTTTGAGCAATAACTGAGCAATAACATGTTTTTCTGGTTGTATTTATATCATCAGCATCATATTTTAATAACCAAGTGAAAAGATATTTCTTAAAACAGTGGTGTCTTTATTGCTTTCCCCAAGAAAGGGCATATACTGAGGATGATCTACCATGCATCACATGGCCGTTGACATTCACTGTTTTGGTGGAATTTGAAGTTAATCAAACATAGTTATTCTTAGCAGCTCAAAATTGCCTTTTTAAGTCTTAATTTTCAGGATGTAAGTCACTGTCACAGTGGGGTCAAGCAGTGACATAGATTATTATTGCACTTTATGGCAATGTTTCTTGCTTAAGGCTCGTCTCTGCATCAGTTCGCTCGGGGTCGGACATGTCACCAAAACACAACTATGGAAAAAGTTGGTTTTCTGCTCATAATTAGTCCAGACTAAATATAGCTAATCTGCTATTTAGAGTATGTTTGTGTGTTCTAATCATAAAGATTTCATGATGTTCTCTGATTTTTTGAATAGATGAGATATTGAATGCCTGAAAAAATAGTCAAAAAGTTATATCTCACATAATATAAAAACTATAAAATGGCTACCAATTGTGTGAACTGAATATTTGATCTCAGTGTCTACAATTTGTTAATAACAGTAATTGTTCTCAAAAATAGAAAAATACATATTAATCCATGTATTTGCTAATACATTATAATGGTAACAGGGTAGAAGCATAACCTAGTCAACTAATATATGTATATGTGTGACTGGCAATGAGTCAACCCTGTTACTTTGAAATTGTTTTAGTAATGAATTTTTGTATATTTCTTTGTTCCTTAATATTTGAGGAAATAACGACCATTAAAATGTATTTCTAATAAGCACCTTGTAATTTCATTTGGCCTTGGATACATTGCTTGTAATGTTGAATTAAACTGTAAAAGTCAACCCTGTTACTCAAGATATTTTCATATTATCATTTTTTATAGGATTGTGTAAGGTATAAAGTGAAAGTTTTTGCTGTAATATGAGGGCATAAAAGTTGCGTAATAATTACAAAATAATTAAAAAAGACACCACAAAATACAAACAAGTATTTGGTCTCAACTAACTGTGTTTATCGTGATGTCACAATACAGTTTATCAACAAGTCAAACAGAAATCTATTTTCAAGACCAACTTTTATATAAAAAGCACCCATTTCATAAAACAGAACAGCCCGTCTCTCAAATAACAGTGGAAACCATATAATATACCTTCATTCTACATAATTTCCTGTGACATTTTTATTTTTTCTCATTCATCTTATCACTCAAACCCAATGAGGTTGAGCACACCACATACACTTTCTGTTCTCCTCAGTCATTTCCTCTAAACCACGTGCATATGTCCTCTTTCTGTGCGCTGGTTCATTAAGAAACCTTTTTCCAGTGAAATAGTTGTCACTGGTACAGTATAGGTCTACACTGGTTTCCTGGCTGTGTTCCTTAGGTTCTGATAGGCCTCAGATTTGAGGAACCGTGGGCAGGAGTCTTTCTCCATCAGTCTGTATATATGCATCTCGGCTTCATCAAAACAAGTGAGGTCAGGCTTCACCAAGGATCTCTTGATCTTCTCGCGAGTGTGATGGTCGATGTTGACCTGTGAAAATGTAACATTTAAATCTATGAAAGATAAATTGAAGTATATTTATATAGTGACATTTTAACTAATTTAAATGGTGTTTAAAGCAAACATAGCAGATGCAAAAATTCTGTTTTTTTGACCCGTTATTAATGCATTTGAAAATTTGTCATTTAAATTAATTTGCGACATATATTTTAGAAGAAATCTGGTGCCTTAATGATGTACTGTAATTGTTTGGAAAAGCTCTACTCTTTTTAATGCTTTAATAAATGCACATACTGACCTCTTTTAGAGCCATGGGATGGAGAAACTCTTTGTAGATATCTGCTGCCTTGTTAGAGAGTCTGCCAGATGAAGTCATTCGCTTATATTCCCTGCAGGCAAGCCAAAAATCAATGTTCTCCGCACTAAACTCAGACTGGAGAAATGAACGAAAGGCAGCCAGGTAGTCTGTTTGGAGAAGAATGTTCAAAATAATGTGAAATAATATACAAAAAGGGGGGTTCACAGTAATGCCATAGAAGAACCATTCTGGATTCCCTAAAAAAAACCTTCTTCAAAGAACCTTTTTTTTTTATTCTTAGTGTGAAGACCATTTTAATAATATAAGGGTCTATTCACACTTGGCAGGTTTGGCTGGAATAGAAACAAACTCTGGTGCAATTGCTCTGTTAGGGTGTGTTCACACTTGTAGTTCAGTTCTCTTGGTTCTTTTGGTCCAGACCTGGGGGTAGCATTCACACTTATTCAAATGAGCCGCACTTACAGAGCAATCACACCAGATTTTGTTTTAATCAAACCAGCCCTGCCAAGTGTGAACACACCCTTATAGTGCTCTTTCACTGCATGGAACAACTCGGCTCGGTTTGGCACGGCTTGCTTACTTTTAGTTTGCTTTCCCACTGCAGTTTAGTACCGCTTCAAAATGGGTGGGATTATAGACTGATCGTTATAGTTGCGCTGCCTTTACTGCCGTGGATCCGCTCCTTGGCTACCAACGAGTCACCTCATCTACTGACCATTTAAAGTACGGTCGTTTAAAGCAAGTTGTTTAAAAAAAGTTGCGCGAACAAATGATACTGCGGTGGCTGTTACTGACTATTTAAATCTAGCGGGTTTCAAATCTCGTGTTTCAAATCCAATGACGCTGATAGTGACTATTCTCTCTGACCAATCAGTGATCTGCAGTGTTAACACGTCACATGTAGTATCGGTACGGCACACTTGGAACCTCCACCGAGGTGGTACTATTTAAGCGAGCCGTACCATTCCGTACCGAGCCGTCCCATGCAGTGGAAAAGTGCTATTAGAGTGGTTCATTTGAATAAGCGTGAACGCTGCCATCCGAACCTTGGTGCGCAACAAACAAGCAGACTGAAAAGATGGACCAAAGACATCTAAACTAACCAAAATCAGGAAGTGATTTCACAAGTTATGACCCTAAAAATGACAGTTTGTAACCAGGCTGCTTTGGGCCACCATTGACTTCCACAGTAGGAAAAAAAAAATACTATGCAAGTCAATGGTGGCCCAAAGCGGCCTGGTTACAAACAGAACAGAACAAAGAAATTTATACGGGTGAGTAAATGATGACAGAATTTTAATTTTTGGGTGGACTATCCCTTTACAGTTCAGTACAGGTGTCGGATCTCCTTGCAGCAGATCTTTGATTGTGTGCAACAGAGAAATTCCTGGTGCTGTTTTGACTCCTTTACGTTTTATAAGCTCTTCATGAGTTCTCAGCTGATAAAAATACCATCATACATGCACACATACATTAAACGCATTTAGCTCAGAACACAGCATTGTTTGGGGTGTTCTGTAAGTTTCGTCATAAAATATAGTCATAAAAGCCATTGTTGTTGTATTTGTTTCTTTAGGTTCAGTATTAAAAATTACTGTGAACATTAACAGGACTAAATGTATCATTTTCCTTTTTGGTCTGGACCAAAAGACCCAAGAGAAGCAAACCACACCCCAAAGAACCTTTTTCCACTATAAAGAACATGTAATGCAAAGGTTCAATGGATGGTAAAGGTTCTTCATTGAACCATCAATGCCAATAAAGAACCTTAATTTTTAAGAGTGTGTATACTGAATAGTGGTTGAACTAACCTCTATTTTCTAGCAGATCTGCAAGCTTTGGCCCATGTGTCAAACAGTCCTGTCTTAAAAGATGAAGGAATTAGTGCCTAAAATATTTTCCGCCATCCATAGTGAAACATTTTTAAATGCTTTAAATTTAAATGACCTGTGGTGTGACATGCAATACTATTTTTTTTTTTTTTTTAAATTACCTGTCTTTTTAAAATTATTTTATTAAGACTACATGGACATTTGTACTATTTGAAATGTTATTTGTGTTTAAAAAAAAAAAAATGTCACTGAAAAACCATTTTAAATTATCTATAAATGCAAAAACACTTTCTCCCATACATTCATATAAGGTTTTACTTAAAAAATTGACTTCTTATACATCAAGTACCCATAAACTCTATAGGCTACACATACAACAAAAGGCTATGGCTTATAAACTTACTGATAATGAGAGACTTCAGTCTTTTTCTGAATCAAAACACATCTGATATTGCTTTTCTGCTTTTTTCTGCTCAACAGAACGTCCAGTCTATGGGATGAAAAATTGCTGTAGTATAGCCTATATCCATGTTCAAGCATATCAGTCCATTAAGAAGCTCATATGTAGCCTATAAAAAATATTTACGTCATTGGTTGTTTCTTATCCCGAATGAGATCCTTGAACTCGTAGATCCGAATCTTCGAGAAAAGCAGTTTAGGCATCGTGAGGTGGCGGGAAATATTTATTCAGAATGATCCGCTATGTTTCATGGTTTTGACAGACTTTTCCCATCTATATACGGTCGCCAGGCACATAGAGTGGGATGTTTTCATACCTGAACATGTTCACACAAATCTCTGAATTCCATTAACCCTACGTCTGTCCGTGACTCATACGTATCACAATATCGGTCTGTTTTCATGTTTACTTTTGAACTGAAAACGCATTAGGCCCATGTAAAAGGCTATTTTCTTGTTTCTATGACAGCACAAGGTTTGAAGATTATAATAACAACATTTAGGCCTTGAATGAGGTGTGTGTTAAGGACGTAGTTTCTCTAAAAATTGTTTATTATATTTTTGGGCTAAAATATTTTTTTTAACAAGACATTAAAGTAAAGACGGGAAGTAACTGGAGTTTTGAACGGGATCAGGATGGTCGAGCCGGGACTCGAACTCAGGTCGCCCAGGGCGCGACAGATCAGTAGCTGTCGTCCGATTTTAGACGAACTAAGTTACTTCTGACTAAAACTTGACAAATATGTAACATTTCTAGTAGTTAATGTATGAAAATCATCGTTCATTCTGATGTTTCAAATATGTGAACAGGGTCACATCCTGTTAATGTTGTAATAGATATATTCAGCAGTTGGTGGATGGACCGTCACCGCACCTCCAGACAAGCAGGCTGCCAACGAACATTTTCTCTGAGTTTCACCATAAGTCAGTGTTGGGCTCGTTGAGGCGTATCGTTAGTTATGTGGGAGTGGTAACAATCTGATGGCACTGCTTGGTAGCCTACATGTTTGCTAAGTAAGCTAAACTACAATAGCTTCAAAATGCACACTTCACTTTAAGTCACGCTTTTCCCTAGAAAATTAACCTAACGAATACATAAATAATAAAAATGGTAAGGTTGGCTGTGTGCATATTTACTAATTATTTGTAAAAAATAATAATTATGACTAATTAAAATAGCCTAACTAATGTATTTGTTTGAGGAAATAAGTAGGCTGATAGGCTATATTGTAAATGTTATATTTGCCACATAACTTCTGCTCTATATTGTTTAACCACCAGGTGGCATACATGGCAAAGAAAACACTCTCAAGGTGCAGAAACATTTTATTTGGTCTTGCAGATAAAATTTTGCAAACAGCTAGCAAGGGTGTGTCCATATCATTTTTTGGTGAATGTAAAGCATTGGAATGTGAAAACTGCAGAAATGAAAACTCATGCATTTAAAAACAAACAAATTATTCATTGTAAATGGCTGTATAAATGAATGCTTACAAAATTGCTTACATTTATGGTCATATTTAGCTTTTAGTCTGTCATAAAACCAAGTATCATTATATATGGGTGTATATAATTCTGAGACCGTATTGAAAACTGAGATTAGTTTTCAATGAAACAAGAAATTCATTCAACTTTTCACATAGATTGTTGTGCTGAACATCATTTGTAATGAAACTTAAATTAGAAAAATGTTTTCTCCATGAATATGTATGGAGTGGAATTAGTATGCATAATGATGTGCAAAGTTATTGCTATATAATAACTTTAAGCTTTCTCTAGAGTTTGACTTTGAAGCTTGGTATTCTTCTCGCCATTATTCTCTGATTGTCTCCCAAAGTGACTTTCCCTAACACCCACATCACCTTATGAAGTCGATACAAAGCATACAAGGTGGCCACAATCAGGACTACACCGATGACCAAGAGAACAATGTACAAAGCCATCATGAAGCCACTGTATGGACCAGTTGACGGGACAGTCCACAGGTACACCCAACCACCGAAATGATTGTTGTGAACAATTTCAGGTCCGTTTTCCAAGACAATTGTATTGTAGAACACCAGATCATCGTTGTAGTCATTGCTTTGTTTTATGTATGTATGATCAGATGCAGGAGAAAATAGAGAGGCAGTTGTTGCAAAAGTGCTTGAAGTTGAAGGTGCAGTTGAAGTCGCTGTAGTTCTTGGTTTTGTGCTTGTAGCCGACAAAGATTGTGGGGTTGATGTTGCAGGAACCTGTGTGGAAATGATGCTTGTAGTCATAAACATTGTCTGGAAAACCCCCCGACCACACTGGAGTTCTTCATAGGTCAATGTTTGCAGCGAATGGTTTTGTAAGTGGTACGGTTCATAGCATGCTACTCCTTTGTCCAAGTCATTGATTATTCTTGGGTTGTCGCGAATCCATTCTGCAATACCCAAAATACTACAATCACACTTCCATTTATTGCCACTAAGAGAGACATTCAGCACCCTTGTGTGTACAAAAATATCTCCGGGGAGATACCTTAGATGGTTGTGGCTCAGGTCCAGTTTTTCTAGTCTGGAGGTATTGCAAAAAATTGTCGCTGGGAGAGTCTCAAACTTGTTATCATTAAGCATTAGAATCTGAAGACTAGTCAATTTCGAGAAGAGCTCCGGGTCCAGCGTCCGAAGGTTGTTGTGTCTCAGGGACAGTTTCTTCAGGTTAGGCAGGCAACAGAAGAGGTCAATTGGTAGGGAGGTCAAATTGTCGTTAAAGTGTAAATTGAGAAACAGTAGGTTGGTCATGTTAGCAAAAAGGTTCCAAGGGACAGTGACAAGATTAGTTTCGTAAAGGTAAAATTCTTGGAGCCTCGGCATGTTGCCCATCAGCTTGTCAGGTAGGGAGATCAATGGGTTCTTGTAGAAGGTGAGCTTAGTTAGGTTGGGTAAGTAGTAGAAACTTTTGGCTGGAATATACCTGAGTTGGTTGCTTGACATTGCGAGGGTGAGCAGGGATGGCAAGTGCCAGAAAAGACGCGGAGGAATCTCTCGGATCTTGTTCTTCTGTAGGCTTAAGAACAACAGGTTGCTTAGATGGTCAAAGGAACCACTTTCCAGAGTCTCCAGCTGGTTGGACAAGAGTACCAGAGATTCGAGTTGCCTTAGGTTGTGAAAAAGTGTGCTTGGGAGGTTCCTCAGTTGGTTACCAGCTAAGTTTAGGTAATTCAGCTTCTGCAAGTTCTGGAAGACGTCAGCATTCAGCCAGGAAATGCGATTCTTGCTCAGATCTAGCTCGGTTAGGTTGACCAACCCATTGAAGATGTCTGAAGTAATGGAAACTATATTGTTACCATCTAAATGCAGTTGCTCCAAAATGCTCTGCTCACTAAACACATTGGGTGGGATGACCGTGAGTGCGTTTGATGACATTTTGATAGACAGGAGCTGTGGAGCACCATGGAAGGCTTCTGGTTGAATGGTGTCAAGAGCGCTATGCATGATCATTAATCGTAGCAGAAGAGAAAACGACTGAAAACTTCGGTCTTTGAGGACCTTTATGTTTGTGTTGTTTAAGAAGAGTAGAAATGTTGTGGTTGGGTTGAGAGGGGGTATGTCGGTGATGCCCCTGCATGCTGCGGAACCCCTAGCATCACAAACGCACCCACTAGGACAGTGAGCACTGAGTGTGAGCTGAGGCAGAAGTTGAAGTAGAATAAACGTGAACCACATACTCTCAAACTGGGAAACAAATATAGCTACATGTTAGTATAAGAGTCACATATTTGCATATTTGCCCATGTCTTCATTAAACAGTTGACCAATTCTTATTTTATGGAAATCAATTGCAGCATATACTTCACTTTCGATTAAAAAAAAATGCATTAAATGCATTAAAGGTATTAGTTCACCCAAAAATGAAAATTGTCCATACATTGGAAGTCAATGGAGTCCAAGAAATGTATACAGGTTTGGAATGACAGGGTGAACTATTCTCTATGTTACCAAAACAAATAAATGAATTAGCAATGTTGAACTTACCTCTTGTAAGTATTGAAGACTGTCTGGATAAAACGGATGTGTTCATGCTTTTAATAACCATCATTTGGAAATAGCTCTTCTTTTTCTACCCATATCTTGCTCTGCAGTGCAGCCCACATGGAAGACTGCATCCGTCTTGATGAGTTGTTTTTGTTTATCTGATTTGCCAGTTGAATGCCAGTAAATGGTTTCAGAACTCATATTAATGCACAGTGTATTCATTTTGTTTAGCTCTCAGTCTTCATCATGTGCACTTGTAGAGGGCTTTCTCTTCCAATTTGTTTCCTAATCTAAATGTTCAGTAATGCAGTGAAGGACATTAGAAGTGGTCCCTATTGAAAATTAAAACAGTGGCACTTTTGTCTTGTTCTTCTTTTTCTCTCTCTTTCTTAAAAAAAAAAAAAAAAAATTTAAAATAAAATAAAATAATAAAAAAGATATGTTTTTACCTTATTCTTGATTGACAGTTTTCCAGAGTTTCCTTAAAGAGTGTTTCTAATTCAATTTTTTATGGATATTATTTTATGGCAGTAATTTTCATAAGTCTTCATAAGTTCAAGAGTCCAAAAAAAAAAAAAAAGTCACATTTGGAATGTTCAGCAGTCTTAACACTAGAGGGAGGCAAGAGCTCTTATCATTCAAAGCAGAAGACAATCAGTTCTACATTTATTTGGAAATTATTGCAGTAAAATATATTTACTAATGCGTTTTATTATAAACTCAAGATCCATAAAGAATGAGATGAGAGAGTAACATCCATAAATTTCACTTTATGTTTTATTGATATGACATTTAAATAAAATACATTTTTGTTTTAAGAGTACAGTCATAAGTACATTATGATTATCATGACACATTATGAATACATATAATTACATATCTAAAAATGTTCTGCTTGTTTGATACATCTTAAGGCATTGGATTATTTTGCAGATTTTCTTGCTCCTGGTTCTCCGTTTTAAGATCCTCAAACACAGTATTTCCAGAAACAGGCTTAAAAATAAAATAGAAAAATTAAGTAATACTAATAAGTGCATTTACATTTGCATTCACACATTTTATCCATGGCACTGAAAATATTTTTTGTTCATAAAAAAAGTAACACTCACCATCATCTCTTTTGCTGGTCATCAATCTTTCTTTTTCTATTGCATTTGAAACCATTTTTCTTTCTAGATTTAGTTCTTGAAGGGCCGCAAGCTGAAACGAGGATTTCTGAGGATTAGCTTTCTTAATAATATTTGTATTAATATATTTGCAGTGCTGGGTAGATGACTTACAAAGTGTAGTCCATTATAGAATACAAATTACATGTCGAAAATTGTAGTTCGTAACGTAATCTATTACATTACACATTTTAGGTAAAATAATCGGATTACTTTTTGATTACTTTTAGATTACTTTTGACCTTAGATAATTTTGTACTATAGTGATACTTACGTTGAGAATTATGTTGAGAATTTGTCATAAACAAAATGACATGCATTAAACATTACGTCAGGGTTACTCCAAGCACTGTATATTTGTATATTAAAGGGTTTGTTCACCCAAAAATGAAAATTCTGTCATAATTTACTCACCCTCAAGTTGTTCCAAATTTCTTATTTTGAAGAATATTTTGAAGAATGTCTGTAACCAAACAGTCATGGGGCACCATTGATTTCCATAGTATTTTTTTTTTTTTTTCTTCTTCTTCATATATGTGAGTCAATGGTGTCCCACAACTGTTTGGTTACTGACATTCTTCAAAACATCTTTTGTGTTCAGCAGAACAAAGAAATGTATACAGGTTTGGAACAACATGAGGGTGATCATTTTAATTTTTGGGTGAACCGTCCCTTTAATATATACTTAAAAACAACCTTTTTCTATTAATTGCACATGAGCAAAATTAAACATACCCCCTGCAGCTCTGTGATTTTTCTGGCCAGCTCAAATCCTGTAATTCATCAAGAACATGTAAGTAAGTGCAGGTTTGTGTATTATAAGATGCTTAAAATAAATTTTCTGTGTGTGTACATTTTCTAGTAATCCTCATAAAATGTGTTCATTTACCTAATACATCCTTTTCTTGGACAGGCATGATGTTTTTCCGTAGTAAAAATGCCAAAATCTGATTCTGGACGTCAGAATCATCTTTTGAATGGAAAACCTGGTTTACTGTAAAAATGGAAATATGCAGTTCAGATCACAATCGGCCAGTTAAGAACTATGATCAAGAACATGTACAATTTCAATCTGTCATTTAGTTTAAAATAATAAAAATGTTCTCACCTGGACTTGCAAGGCTTCTTGTATGAACGTTGAGAGCACCAATCAGAAGTAAAAAAGCAAGTAGTGGAAGAAGACTTCCTGAGGATTTTCTGTCCATGGCACTGAGTAAAAGCTTCTGGTGCGTATTTGCTCCTATACCTGACCGAATTCTCTACTGCTGGAGGCTCATCAGATGGGATACTTTTAATCAGGCGTGAAGACGTGAGAATGTGTCATCGCTGTAAATCAAAAGTGTGACGTGTGCGTTCTGTCAGAGGGCGATATCTAAAAGAGGGCCCGTGACAGATGGGACTGATGTTTTGATGTGGTCTCAGGGCCAACGACTAGCAATCAATCAGAAGCGGTGTGAGGACAAGAGTAAATCACCAGTACTACTGGGTATCATTCATCTGTAGATGGTAAAATGTTCTTGGCATTCTTCTTTTAATTTAGCTAAAAGTTAGTGCGAGTCAGTGCCTGGAATAACAAAAACGGTATAATGATGGATATAATATATATGATATAACATGTCATTCTTCAAATTTGGTTGCTTTTCATTCTGATAGAAACCCATATTGCATGAAGACTTGAAACATTGAGATCCATTTCATAATTAACAGGCCTATTGTGTTAAAATAATACTAACCCAATGATACTACTTAATATATATATATATATATATATATATATATATATATATATATATATATATATATTAAGTAGTATCATTGGGTTAGTATTATTTTAACACAATAGGCCTGTTAATTATGAAATAATTATATATATATATATATATATATATATTGGGTTAGCTATTTCCATAACATCAATGACATAATTTAAAAATAATTATAATATTTCTTAAAATTAATCATAGACTAAATAATAATTAATAATTGTAATAATAGTTAATAATAATTAACAATGAATAAACTTTGTATTTATATATAATACTAGTTGATATGTTGGTCTGTATTACTCATACATAAGATTTTTATAGTTTTATCATTTTAAAATTGTGGAAGCCTGACATCAGAGTGGCTATTTTCCAAAGCAACAGAGTGATTTATAGCAACTTAAAAAATGAATAATCTCAAGACTGTTTACTAAGCCTGAAATGTGACATATATTAAACTTAAATGCCGACCATAGCTGAGTTTAAAAAACGTTTTTTTAACAATAAATTTTGTTAGTTCTGAGGACTGCGCAGGTTCAGTGGGTGTGTTATGTTTGTTTGCTCGCGTGCGCGCGCTTCTCTGCGTGCCAGAATGTGAGCGCGTGCGTGCGTGGCATGTCCCGCCCTGCCATCCGTAGGAAACACACACTGCTCAGCTTTTCCCTTAGTGTTTCGTGTGTGTGTTTGTGTGTGTGTGTGTGTAAGCTCATAATCATCTGCTGTGGGTACAGAGGGAGGGACAGAAACCTCGGTTGGCGACAGAAACCAATCAGAGCGACACATTACCGAAGACATCGATCGGGATTTATTTATCTGACGGAAACCGCCATCAGTCTGTCAAACAATAACCTTCAGAAACCCCAGAGAAACATTAAGCGCCGACGACATGGCTGATTTTAGTATTGATCAGAACAACCTGCCTGGCGTAAAAGAGGGTGAGTGAAGATGAAGAAGATGATGGTGCGCGTGCCGAGGCATTGTAATTTTCTGCGTTAAAATAAACAGGCGAATGGCACGCGCTTGTCTCACGCAGAGAGAAACGCATTAAAACGCACGAGACGAGCGCGAGCTTAATACAGATGGCCGTTGATTCCTGTCATATGATTCAAAATTGCCAAAAACGTTAGAAATGATTACAAATGTGTTGAATTATGAAGGTAAAATTATATTTTGACTGTCAGTAAATTGGTCATCTTTTATAACACGTAGGCTAACGGAAATATTTACCGAAGGGAAAAGTCAAACAGAGCAACTGAATACTATCTGTGCTGATTCGTAGGCTGTGAGAAACACCTCTATTAAAATAACTAATATAGAAAGAAAAAGCGATTAAATTCGGGCCTGTTTTGCCTCAAATATCATATAATAGATGGCGTAGAATGGCTGACATTAGCTTTAGTTGGTGTAGTGTTTATTGGCGGTTAGCAGTGTGAATGCTGGCACATGTGTAGACAGATTGGAGCAGATTCAGAATGGAATCTTCTGCATACTGAAGATGACTGTGGTGCAACACAAGCTGTTGATGGCTGATCATGTTATTAAGAGAAAAGCTAGCTTTGCAGGATTTCAACCTACTAATTTTGCCCTCATTTGATGCTTAGGGAGGATTAGTGTGGTAGTATTTACAGACCTTGTAATTTCTGCCCCCAAGTCCTGTGTATGATAGTTTATTATCTGAGGTACAGATTCAGTTATTGGTCTGAAAATGAAATAAGCAATTATAGTAATTGGGGACCGAATGTTGGTTTCTAAACTTTCTTGTTATGTATTTAATATATCATAAATGATTTTAAGTGAAATACAGTCGAGAAGGTTTAAGACCTCTTAGGGGGGACAGGCCAAATTCTTTATGGTTCTTTACAATTTTAAGATGATCGAAAAACAGTTCAAAACGAACTACTTTTCATTCAGATTCAGTTATTTGTCTGAAACCGAAATCCATCCAGTTTAGTATATGTAAGCTAATTGGGACCAAATGTTAGTTTCTAGATATTAATTCATATAAAACAAATGATTTTAGCCTAAATACAGTCAAGAAGGTTAAAAGTGCGATCACATGCATCTTTGTACAGTGAAATTCCAATGGTAAAATGCAGTCATTTCAATAGAATCTGGAAATCTGCATGAGACTAAACATTTCCCCATGCTGATTTTGAGCCAAGTTTATGCCTAAATTTTCAACACACAAAATTGTCCTCTTGGCCAGTAAAAAGCTGCTTAGTTTGGAAGTGACCTGAGTAGCCTAAGCTGTGCTTTATGCATTATTATTGATAATAGACGTTGTACCTTGTTTACCCACAAATGTTTCACTAATGTGAAACAGGCCAAATTCACAATTTTAAGATGTTTGATGTGTTTAAAACAAACTACTCTTTATGCTTGATTCATTTTATGATGGATAATAGTTTATCACACTTATATAGTTTTCAAAACTACAAACATGATGTTGTGCCTCTAATGCTTTAAAAAAAGCCATTAGACACCAAAGCGTCCCATATTCTTGGAAAGTGGCCACTAGACTCTGCATATTTATGAAATTAGTTGGTCACAAGAAGTGGAAGTTTTGTGAATCATTGAACCTATTGAGGATATTTATTATTCAGATACAGGTTCAAAAGTCTGTTAAAACACTAGTGAAATAGTTTTTGTTCAGTTATTCTTCATAACAATTTGAGTGTTTAACTGTCAAAATTTACAATAATTTCACATTGTCGTAGTATTTGAAAGTGTATGCAAGTTTATGCAAAAGTGGATTTGGATATTTTCAACTTATTAACAGGATGAAGACGAACGACATACCACATTTCTCACTCGTTGGTTTCTGTTTGTTTTTCCTTGAAGAATGTCCTTGTGGCTTTCTGTTTTCAGTTGTTTTGTGCGTGTGGATTCAGCATTTTGTTGTGTTGCAGCTGCTCTTTGCTCATGGAGGCAATGTTGGGGATGTTTGCCTGGAAAGGCTTACACATTGCGCTGGTTTTGCTGCCTAGCTAAGATCTCTTGGGATGCGTTCAGCATTGGTTTTGTGTTTGCTTTGGAGAACTTTCAGCTCTTCCTTGTGTAGCTGTTAATTGTTTGCCAGTCGCTGCTCGGGTGGTGCTTAGTGCCTTGAGTATCATCATTCATAATTAATCAGACATTTTAATTGATGTCATACTGTTTGTTTTGCTTTAGGCTGTATTTATCGCATGCTCTAGTATGGTATCACATTCTCACACATTTATTAAACTACATACAGTTTAATATTTTGAAGATTTTTTTGGGGGGTGGAAAAAAAGTAATACTTTTACTCAGCAAGCATGCAATAAATTGATCAAAGGTGACAATTATAATGTTAAAAAAAATTATATCTCAAATTATAAATTTTATTTCTTTTGAACTTTATAATCATCAAAAAATATTAAATGTAACACTGTTTCTACAAAATATTAAGCAGCACAACTGGTTTCAACATTGATAATAATAATAAATGTTTCTTGAGCAGCAAATCAGCATATACTGATTTCTAAAGGATCATGTGACACTGAAGACTGGAGTAATGATGCTGAAAATTTAGCTTTGCATAACAGGAATAAATTACATTCTAAAATATATTGAAATAGAAAACTGTTTTAAATTGCAATAATATTTCACAATATTATGTTTTTTTACTGTATTTTTGATCAAATAAATACAGCCTTGGGGAGAATAAGAGACTAATTTCACAAACCACAAACTTTTGAACGGTAGTCTATATACTTATATGAAATGTAAGTAAATTAATTCATTCAGTCGTTCAATAAAAACATTGAAAGCAAAAGGTTTATCTCATTGTCTAAAATTTGTCTGATTAATCAACTTGGCCCATATATTGGTTTACCCAGTAGTATTTAACTGCATCAACTACTCCAGTTTTCTTATAACGGTAAGCCATGTAACTGCCATATAACCTGAGAGAGATTCCAGTGCAGGGTTTTCAACAAATTGGCCAATGAAACCCTTTATAGGATTAGTTCATCTAAAAAAAAAAAAAAAAAAGGTAATCAATTACCCACCCTCGTGTTGTTCCAAACATGAAATACTTTTGTTTATCTTTGAAACACAAAGGTTTCATTTAAAAAAAAAATCTTAATGAGATATTTCTGTCCCTGAAGAGACTTGATTGCTTTATATGAAGAACTGATTAAATTTAGGCTTTTATTCACATTAATCAGCGAACATAAACAGAAGCTCAACTAAAACATGAGGACAAACCTCTTCCGGAATCTCAAACGTGTTGTATAACACACAAGAATGAACCTCATTGGTTCTTGCACGTCAAGCGAAAATGCTTGAGCTTCTGTTTACACAACTAATGTGTGCGTTGATGAATGTTTATATGTGAAGAAAAGCCTAAATTCAATCTGTTCATCATTTAAAGTGATCAAATCTCTTCAGAAAATTTAAACTAAACCGCTTGATTCATATGGATTAGTTTTATGATCTCTTTATGAACTTTTTGAAGCGCCAAAAGCCGCGTTTCCACTGAAATTACCCGGAACAGTTTGGCCCAGGAACTTTTTTTCCCCCCAGACCTATTGCTAGCTGCGTTTCCATAGTGGTCTAAAATACCGTGAAGATAGTCCGGTGATGTGGGACTGCGTGCGACTTCAGTTCCCGGTGGATTTTAACCTCCACATATAAGCGTAATAAAACCTAAACCTAAACTTATCGTCAGTCCATCTGTCATATTTTTTAAACTCCATTGTTGAATCGAATAGAAAACAACTCTTACTGCACGCACCAATAGACTTAAAAAAAAAAAAAAAAAAAGATAAATAAAATGCTGTGTGGAATCAACCAATCAACACGTTCAGCGCCCAAGTACCACCCCCTAAAATTCCGGAACTTTGAAAAAGTACTACAACGAAAGTCTTACGGGTTTGGAACGTCTGTAATTAATCACCGAAATTTTGGGTGAGCTAAACCTTTAAATAGTCTCCATGCATATGGAGATGAAGCCCATAGTAGATGCACAGTCAGCACCAAGATGCGTGTGGTCAATAGGGACTTTCTTGGTTCCTTATGCCAAATGTCACTCAGCCATTCTATAGGGCATTACGATGTCAAAATAGTGCTTCACCAACCAGTAGAGTGTTGAGTCTTGGTTTCGCATTTAGCGCTATGAATATCCTATATTCTTAGTTCCGCAGTTTTTTTGTTCAGGATACCACTGAAGTTGCTATACAGCAGATGGACGACGTCTTTAATCACAAATCTGCAGCAGTGGCTTAATCTTATCCTCTTCCCATGTCTCGCCCAAGCTAAGTGTACACACCCAGACTGTTGTGAAAATCAGGTAAATTAGAATTGCGTGAATTGTTTTTCACGTCAATATTAAACTTGTCGCTAAATTCACTCACAACTGTAGCACACTGTCTGATTATGGCGTGAAACTGGGTGAGCGTGTTTGGTTATATTAATTACGCTCAATTCCCAGAAACAGTAATGCAGTTTTCCTTGCAGACTGCAATGCAAAAGTTGCTGTTATCGGATTCGGGGCATGTATTAGAGGCTTGAGGGAGTTAGTTTTTTTTATCCGTCACAAATTAAGTACACTATTTCATCTCTTCACCTGCGTGCATTATGAACCGATAGCTTGGAGGCTGCAAGGTGCAGAATCAAGCCTGTATAAAACACAAAAAAGCAGATAAGAGCATGTTAAAGGGCGGATGTGGAAGACATGGTTTCAGTTTCTCAAGATATATTTATAACTGAGGTGATAATGGTCTGTTGCACTGCAGTTTCAGACCCCTCATATTTCCACAGAATTTTTTTATTCCCCTTTTTGCATGATAGATGATGTATGTGAAATATTAAAAGTAGTTTTTTTTAAAAAAGGTTTTACTGGGAGAAATGTAAGAATTTCTGTCAAATAATATTAAACTAAACTAAATGATTCTATATAGTTGTTATTGTAATCTAGAAGTTTGTATATTGAGGCATGTTTTTATTTTATTTTATTTTTGCTATGAATATAGCCATCACTGTTCATATGGCATTAAAAATAAATGTATTTGAAATATACACTACCATTTAAATTTTGAAGTCTGTTAGATTGCTCTAAAATGTTTTTGAAAAAAAAAAAGTATCTTAGGGCTAGTTTCTCGGGCTAGTTTTTGTGGTTTCTTCCACATGTCTGCTCTAGTCGGGCCCCATTGGTGACATGAAAGCGAGCAAAGAAGTCAAGACGGCACAGACAGACGGTTGTTATAGTTTTACGTCATTCCAATACACAAATATTTTCACAACAACATGAGGTGCCTGGAATGAAGAAAGTGATCAGCATAATTGATATTCAGAATGGCAAGCAAGCGCTGCTTTGTTTATAGTTTGTATATCTGCAGTCCTAATTTCGGTTTCCCATTTTAAATGATGAATATAGACTATCGATACCTGCTGATATAGACAGTTATTTCCTTACATGCAAGCGTTGAATGCACATGCTAGTTAACAGTCAGCTCTTTGCCCAGATGCAGCCAACTCCGTGTGATAAGTCGACTTTCTTCGCCGTTCAGCTTTCTTTGACGTTGACTTTGTGTGTCACAACCTTTGTTCACCAAGCCTGCATTTATTTGGTGAAAAATACAGTAAAAACAGTAATATTGTGAAATATTATTACAGTTTAAATGATTGCAATGATAATACGCAGCGCCTGAAAATAGGCTAACTACCGTTAACCAACGTGACCACCTGCTTGCACAGTGAGCGTGCCCTGCCACCATGGAGACATTTGTGAGAGATGACGTACATAACCATGGCTAATCGCACACAGGTAAATCCAGCCACTACCCAATTTGCTATCTGCATCTACACAAACTTAGTACCGGTCACATTGGAAGTTACCTAGCTGGGGACAATTTTCAGGCACTGCGTAATATCATTGTGCCTGCTGCACCCATGGTACGGCATCAAAGTTCCTTGATTATTATGCCGGAATAAGAGTGAAGTTCCTAGCTATATCGGCCTAGAAAATCACAACTTTTCATTTTCCGTTGGTCTTATTACACAATGTACCTACAGAAGAGTTAAGTTTTAAATAGGAAAAATATCGAAACTCTTTGGTCATTTTTGAGCGAGATGCTAACAGTCTAATCAGATTCAATGATCTATGCTAAGCTGCAGCTAAAAGTGGTACCGCCAGACCCGGAGATCGGCTGAATGGATTCGAAAACAGTGAAATTCAACTGTTTAACTCTAGGGGAGTTGGAAAATTAGCCTATTTTTAAAAATAGTAGTGTGTTCCTTTAAGAAAATCTAATATCAATATTTGTATCGCTATCAGTGGAGTGACTGAGTATCGGTGCATCTCTAAAAAAGACATCTTGTGTAACATTATAAATATCTTTACTGTCAATTTTTATCAATTTAATGCATCCTTGCTGAATAAAAGTATTAATTTCTTATAAAACTAAAATCTCACCGAACCTAAACTTTTGAACGATAGTGTAAATCCAGTGCTAACTCATACTTTGTTGTACATTCAGATGAATGCCATGTGTGAGATGGTGTTTAGCTAAACCTGTTATCCTGAGGTTTGCATTGTAAATAATCAGATTTCTATCTTTTTTTGTCCGTCTGCAGTGTGTCGGGACTTTGCTGTGCTAGAAGACCACTGTCTGGCCCACAATCTTCAGGAACAGGAAAGTAAGTCCTTTCATTTAATTTAAATGACCGTTACTGCATGGATGGTTTTGACCTGTGATCCTGAAGTTGTTTGTTGTCACTAAATGAGTCATTCAAAGCCTTTAAGGGTTTTCCCGTCCTTTTAAGAGAGCATGCAACATTAATTACAGTAGAACTTACTATCTTCCCGTTTTGCTGCAATGTAGGTTGTACACCTTCACCACAGATCATATTTCATTATATGTATTTTATTAGCACTCGTATGTGAGAAAGCTGTTATACATGCCCAATGGCAATTGAAAATCACTCTCAGAGCTCTTGAGGACACAATGAAGGACCTAGACAAAATGTGAAAGGCTTTAAGACAAAGCATCTGATTCGACATCCAACTGTGGAGGATCCTTCACAGTTCTTGTGTTTTTGTGAATGACTACACAATTCCAAGGACAATCAAATCAAAAGGAAGTCCCTCTTCCAGGAAGAGTCAGTATCTGTGTCATACAAAAAAAAAAAAAGTAAAGTTTGAAGCCGCAAATAAAAGAAGCAGCTGCTTCTGTTTCCTGAAAAGACATTGCAGATTCTTGATTTTGGAAAGATCTGAAAACTCCCTCTTTCAGATTTGATATGTGGGCAGGTGTTAGAAACACAAGTTCTCTCTTGTGAAATTCAGTTATTAAAAAGTCTGACAAATTTCTGTGAGATCACAAAACTTTTGATCTGCTGCATCAATACAATAAATTAACCCATGAGACTTTTTCTCTTTAGTAAAGCAGTTATTTTAGTTTTATTTAGTACTGTTATAGTATTTCATCATATTTTGCATTAGCTTTATTTTTTATTTCAGTTTTAGTAATTTTAGTAGGCCTACTTCAACTTATTTTGTTTCTGATAGTTGCTAAAACAATTTTTGTTTGTTTTTGTTTTTCATATAATATTTTATTTCAGCTTTATTTTAAATGATTGTTTCAGTTAGTTGCCAAAGGAACATTTTTAATTAAGTTGAATTTTATTATGTAATATTTATATTATTTTAATAATTTTAGTTAACAATAATACTGTATTAGAGCTTTATGATTGAAGAAAGCAGCTTCTTTGACCATCAAAAGGCCTGACGTTTCATCACATCAACTTTGTTTAGTCCCACTGGCAGGTGGTGCTAAACTGTCCCAGCCGAAAGAATTTCAGTGAATAAAAAAACAGTTCTCTATTTGTAATGTTCAAATAGCTCCTTGTAAAAAATGTTGCTGGCTTGACTGACTTGAGCTATATCTATCACACAAATGTTTCAATGGCTTTTTCTTTCTTTCTGGTTCTCTTTCCTAAATATAGCATGTGCTCACAGTCACAGGATCAATAAAAAGTGTTCAGACTTTGGGAGATGATGCACTATGTCGGCTAGAATTGCGTCAATGTCTACGATTTACTGCCTTGTTGATCCAGCACATTGACTCTGCCTTGAAATGGCAACTGGTTTGTTGTTACCCCTCAAATTGCCATTTCAGAGCATGTGCTCTGTTAAAAGATAAAATAAAAAAAATATGATGTAACATGGTCACTAAAAGTTTTGTCTTTTTAATTATCAATCCAGTCATATTTTACAAACTTTAGAAAAAAATTGCAAAAAAAAAAAAACAACCCCACTTTTTATTTATTATTATTATTATTATTATTACATTAGTTTTTTTTCACTGAATTTGTTTTTTTAATGCAAAAAATGGTCATGCTTTTATGCGAGGTGTTTTCGCTAAATTACTTTTTAAATGTAATTGTTTATTATTAATAATAATGTATAATTATAATGTATCACACTAACACTAATTCAGTGATTATTTGTCTTGAGTGAAAATGCTTTTGTTATAATTAATATTATTTAAAAAAATAATTAACTTAATAGTTACTTAATTAGTTTTTATTATAATACATTTCATTATTATTACTATTAAATAACAAACTAAATCTAATTCAGTGATTTTTATTTGTTTTATTAAATTTTTCTTAAAGATCTGTGTAAATATCAATCTTGCATGAAAATGCTTTTTCTCAACCAATCGTGTGCTTTAGATTTAAGATATCTTATTCTTTCGTGTCATTTATTTCATTAGACATGGTGTGAAGTGAATCTTCTCTAGTGTCTGTTACATCTAAAAAGGTTTCTCCTCTTTGACTCCTCTAGTCGAGAGCCACCTGGCCTCGAACGTCCACAAGAGCCGTCTGGTGCAGCAGGACCTGCAGGTGGCCAAACGTCTGCAGGAGGAAGAGGACCTGCGGGCCAAAGCCGAGAGCCAGAGACAGCATCGCCGCATGTGAGTGACCTGAAGCGTGAACACTATGAAAAGACTATATGAGACCAGAAAGATGCTGATCATGTAGAGCTTAAAGGTCAGACTGTACTGTGCCGGTTTGTGAAAGAATGCCAACTTAATGTGAAGAAGAAGGTCGTTCTTTTCTCTGACCTTCCCAAACTCTCGGTAGTAGACATCTGATATCTGATGCTTTGTTGCTTCTTGTTTTTGCTGTATGTTGAGATAAGTAGGTGTACTGTACGTGGGTGTGGATGACATCACGGACATAAGCCTGAGTGTTAGCAGTCCTTGATAACTCGTGTTGTTTAAAGTTGTGTCTCCACTTTACACACCGATTGTAATTTAGAAACATAATATGCAGAGTTTAGTTTGGCATGTGTCTGAACACGAAGGCCTTGTCGTCTCGTAGTACGCTGATGCAGTAAAATGTTTTGACTTCTGCTCATGCCACATGCGGATAAAGTGTTCCTTCCTGCTGGGAGACGTCTCAAGGCCTCTGAGCTGATGGTATCATCAGAGTTTGAGCATGGCAGAGCGAGAAAGCGATGAGCCTGAGGGGACACTCATTCCACAGCTCAGACATTGCAGTAGATGTTGTTTTGTATTTTAGTCTGACGGTTTATTACAAACATACACTATCTAGGCTCGATAAGACTTTAATTAGAGTCAGCCAAGACACATCAAATTGATCAACAGTGACAGGAATGACATTTATAATGTTACAAGATTTTATAATGCTGTTCTTTTAAACTTTGTTCATCAAAAAGCCTGAACAAACAATATCATGGTTTCCACAGAAATATTAAGCAGCACAACTGTCAAAAAATAATAATAATCAGAAATGTTTCTTGAGCAGTAAATCGGCACATTAGAATGATTTCTGAAGGATCATGTGACACTGAAGACTGGAGTAATGATGCTTAAAATTCAGCTTTGATCAGGAATAAATTACATTTTAAAATATATTACAATGGATAACAGCTATTTAAAATGGTAATAATATTTCACAATATTACTGATTTCAAAAACGGTGTTAGGCCTGATAGTGTGATCAGGGTTGTCTTCAGTTCTACATGATTGAAAATGTTGTGTTGCCTCATAAATGTGGCTTTGAGTCAAACTAATTACATTAACTAGGTTGTAATTACTCTCTGAACGGTAATCACATTACTGATTACTTGTGAATTAATCTCCCAAACTTGTATAAATCTTTATGATCAGATACATTTTAACAGTTTATTACAAAAACATTTTGTCTTGTTTGTGTGGAGCTGTTTTATTATTATTTATTAATTGATAATTTTATCAATATATTAATCATCATCATATTTGACATATTTAAACATTAGCAAATATTTTATTATTTATAATGTCATTCCTGTTCTACCTCTGTGCAGTATTTACAAAACCTTAAAGGAAATGTACATTTTATTCAGTGTTGTTAACTAAAACTATTAAAAAATAATTTACAGTAATTTAAATTAAGCTGAAATAAAATAAATAATTATTAGGTGAAAAACTTAAACTTGAATAAATAAATAAAAAAATCTGAAGTTGAAGTACTAAAATTGCTAAAACTGAAATAAAAATAAAGCTAATTAGATGTATTTAAAATAAATTCTAATATGACAAAAGGACACTACAAAATTACTAAAAAAATCTAAAATTTAAAATGAAAGCTAATTAAACATAATAATCGCTATAATAGTTTATAAATAATACTAAAATAACACTGGTTTTATTGTATTATTCCAAGTTTATTGTGAATATATGACTTCTTAATCATTAACATTTTATTTATTTCTTTTTTTAATGGTGGTTATTCCGCTAAAATGTATTATGGTGACAGACCTAGATAATAGAAACATGTTTCTTTGTAACCCATTACACCCAATGCTAGAAACTTGCTTTGCAAGAACAATTTTTTCTTAGACACAAGAAGTGAAAGCCATGGTGGTTGATGTGAGAACCTCACAGTGTGTAAACTCAAGTGTTTTCTTTCTCTCTGTCCTGTCAGGGAACGCATTGACATTGAAATGGCTCAGGAGATTCAAGAACAACTAGTCCGGCAGGCTGAACAACAGAGGCAGCAGGAAGAGAAAGATGAGGTGAGAGCAGGCTGCCTTCCAGCCATTCACAACAATTTCACACTCTGGTTGTGTTGGTCATCAGTATGGCATTGATTTAGCCACACCCACAGCAGTCACGTTACTTCATGTGTTTGTAACACTTCAGAACACATACTCATGTTCTCTGTGTGTTATTCATCAGTAAGGCATAGACGTAACCACACCCATGTTTGTTACATCATTGCTATTGTCATTGCAACACTTGTTTCCCCCCACTCATTCTGAATGTGTTTATATGCGTTCAACTAGGCCATCGCCCGTAAGCTGCAGGAGCGAGAGATGAAAGAAGAGAGAAAACGGCAAAAGCAGTTGGAAGCAAACTTTGAAGAGGAGTATTACGAAGACAAAGGTGTGTAGAGTGCCCCCTGGGGGAAGGTGTGCAATCGAGCAAAGATGAGGAGAAGATGAGAAGAGAATGTGTTCAGATCAGTAAACACATTTGACTGCTGGAAAATCTGCATTTGCAGGGTTTTCTACATGAATCTATAATTCTGCATCAAATATTTTACCACAGTACTGAGTTTAAAATGTGTGAAAACCTTTTATGGTAGCCAGTAAATATAATACAATACAATAAACAAATCAGACAACACGTCTTCATTAGTTGCACACAAACGCAAACATGCAACGCAACTAGTAACACAACTAGTAAAGTCTGATTCAGAAACGAATAACTTTCTTGCAGTGAATCAGTCAAGACTCACAAGTTATTGTTCTGAGCACTGTTATTAATTAAAACTATTAAAAACATTTGTTTATTGAACAGCTTTGAATAAGCTGAAATAATGTAAATATTAGATGAAAACGTGAACTAACAAGAATTTTGAAAAGCTAATTCAAAATGTTAATATAAAGTATAATGGTATATAAATAATACTATAATAACATTGGTTTTGGGTGTATTAATTGCTGAATCTTGATACTGAATTACTAACTGAAAATATAAGTACTAACAGACTAAAACTTAAAAAAAAAAATAATGCTGGATAGATACATTTAAAAAGTAATAAACATGGCAAAACTACAAATTATAAAAATAAATCTAATTTAAAATATGAATAAAATTATAATAGTATAAAAATAATCAAAATAACTGGTTCTGGATGAATGAATTGCTCAATATGGTTTATAAATTACACGCATACATACACACACACACACACACACACACACACACACATATATATAATGTGTGTGTGTGTGTGTGTATGTATGGTTACAAAAAATAAAATACAAAAATGGTTACAAAAATATAATTTGTTAATCATGTTTATTTTTGTAGTTCTAATGTGTTCTATTTTAAGCATGTTACAAAATATTAAAATGCTAAAAATACTGACAATAAAATATTAGGGGGGGGGAACAGTTTTTTGTTTTGTATGTAGCTATGACCAATTATGGGAGTCAGCTAAAAGTAGGACATTGAAGTTTTGACATTCCTGCGCAAATTTTGATGTCCATTGTGCTTTCCTGTTTCAGTTGGTCCGGAGATACTTATACTTTAGGAAGCAATTAGTAATTAACACACTTCATGCATTTCAAACCCCAAAAGCACTTCAGATACTTTCATCTGTTTGTTGAGAAGTTCAACAAAATGTCAAATAAGTTGACCACATGTTAATGTGCAACTTGTGTTTGTTTAATAAACAAATAAAAAGGGATCCGTGGGAAGGTTTTCTTGCCTCAGATCTAAAACAGAACCAGCAGACCATGTTGCATTCGTAATGGGTAACCATTTAGTGACTAATGCTACAAAACTGGACATGCAAGTTGTTCATGTCAACACTGCATCTGTTAACCCTACCCACCCTGCATGGCCGCCCTTGTGTACCAATGTTTGCATTCAAACGGTTTGCTTTCACATGTTATGTAATCATTCTCTCGTGCAATCATTTGGATGTGTTTAGGGCCTCTTTCTGGTCAGCCAGTATCGTACCCATAGGGTCTGTTTGCCTCGTTAAACACTCAAATTCAAACCTTTCATTCATAGGTGCTTAAGGAAGAGTGTGTTTCACCAAAACCTCCTAATGTTGTTATTCTGTACGTAAGGACGCTGCTATGATAAGCACAGATTAGCACCTGCCTACAGGGCACAACATAAAATCGAACCGTGTGACATCATAGCTAAGCTCTGTTCTCACACTACGATGCAAACAATTAGGCCTGTGCCGCATTTGTGCAGTGTGCGGGGAGGAGATCAGACATGTTTATCTGAACCCTCATCCTTTAAATCTGTGATAAAGAAATGAAAAAACGTCTTTCTCCAATGTTTACGTTCACTTTAGACATAACCTACTATGTTTGTTAGGATACTCGCCACAATGGGCATGTTGACATGATTTGTGTAAATTGTGTAAAGAGAACTCAGTATTTGTGTGCTGTCTGAGAGGCAGCACTTTGGAAGAGATGCACGTACAAAGAGGTGCTCTTGAATGTTTAAAAAGGCATGGCTTAAATGAGTTTAGTTTAAACACTGATAGCAACATGTGCTATTTAGGTCTCATCCTATCAACACCTGGGTGATGATGCCGTAAATGACTGGTCATATTAGAGCTAGCAGCATTAGCAGTGAACAAAGTTTACAAAGAGTGACTGTTTAGTCCACGTTTTTGTTGATCATCGCTGTTGTAACATATTGGGAAGCCAGAATGCATATCCATTGACAGAAACATACCGAACTCTCTGTTTTATGCTTTATTTTCAACAAACCATATTATAAATGAGTCTTCAGATTTAAGATGAACAGCGGTGCAAGTGCGTGCAGAACCGTGTGTGGAGAACAGTTCGGGGGTTTTTTTGTTTTTTTTTTTAAACTGAGAACCATTACACCCCTAATAAAACAGTGAGTTTACAAAAATAGCGTTTCAGGTTTTTTGGCTATGGCATGTATGAAGGGTTTGGTACTACTTGTCAGCAATAGCATTTACCATTTTACTTCCTGCTTTATCCAGAGTGAACTAACCCTTGACTAAAGCATGTTTGGCATAGTTAATTTTGGACCCTGGCTGTAGCTTCCTCATTTTAAAGTCTTGATACTACTTGTCAGCAATTGCCTTATTTAACATTTTACACCCTGCATTATCCAGAGTGAACTAACCCTTGTGTACTAACCCGGTTAAGTTTTATTTCCCTCCTTGTTCTGCACTCCACCTATTCCCTTACCTTCCACTCACTTTCACGCAGCCTCCAGGAACCTCCCGCACGATCCAGACTTGCAAGAGCCGAATTCCCATTCCACTTCTCCAGGTTACAGAAAAGAGAAGCATCACAACTACAATCAGATTCTTTCCCCGTACAACTCTCCTGAGCCAGACAGAAAAAGATTACCCAATGCTCATAGTCGTTATCCAGAATATGAGCCTGTTGAACTTGGCCGATCTAAGCATTCAGAGATTCCAAGCAAGGGAAGGATCCTAGAGTACTACTCACCTGAGCAACGACCGAAGAACCCGGAAAATTACTCAAAAGAGAGAAACAGACCTCTCGATCTTGATTACACAGAACCTCGTAGAAAAAAGAAGCAAGATCAATGGGGCGACCTAGAGCCTGTGGTGCGGCGGAAGGAGAAACCTCCCAGGGATTACTCTGCCGGCCAGGACAAGGTTTGGGACAAGGAGAGAATCAGGGATCGAGAACGAGAAAGGGATCGAGAACGAGAAAGGGATGGACAGAGATCCAGGGACAGGCCAAGAGATCGAAACCGGACAAGAAGTCAAGAAAGACTGTTTAGCGGAGATGTCAAACAGGTTGACAGGGGTAGAAACATGGACAGGGAGATGGACAGAAATGGCTATAGACATGGTAGCAGAGATAGACAAAGAGAACGAGGCAGAGATGGGAATAGAGTGAGGCACAAAAGCAGAGAGCCAGAACTGGACAATTACAGTCCCACCCCAAATAGAGGAATGTCAGAAGACAGCCTGGAGTGGGTGGATCTCAAGAGCAGGCCGAGGCTCCCCTCAGGCCCTAATGAGGTGTTTGAGGAGCCCACTCTCAGAGGTCCATCAAATGAGGGCCGGTCTCCTGGCCATTCCCCCAGAGAGAGAGGTATGGACCTGGGTCCATGTGTTTGATTAAACCTGCTTGGACTTTGCAGTGCCATCTGGTGGTGGGAGTGCTGTCGAAGGCATACTCTGATTTCCTTTTTCCTGTGCATTGGTGATTGTGGTTTGTGGGAATCTTGTGCACTAAATCTTGACTGTGGCAACAAACCTGCATTTTTGATCATCCCTTCTCAATCCCAAAATAAAAATTTCTTCTTGGGCTACTGTGCAAATAAATTATGAGTGTAGCTCTGTAGTGTTGTCTTTGGGCTTATATCCTCTAATGCCCCCTGCAGGCCGGAAGGTTCGAGGAGAGTATGGCATGAAGGAAGCAACGCATGGATTGGCTCACTTAGACCTACAAGACCAGGAGCTCAAAGACATGGAGGTGGCACGCAGGCTACAAGAAGAAGAGATTAAGGTATCTTGAGTGAATCTTTCTCAGTGGTTATAATTATTGGAGATTTGTAATCCAAAAAAAAGTAACCACACATCTTTTTTTACAGGCGAGTCAAATAGACAAACGAGCCGCTCAAGTTGCTCAAGATGAGGTACAGCATGTTTTTTTTGTTTTGTTTGTTTTTTTCAAAGTCAGGGTTATTATTATCTCCATACCTGATTAATTTGTGTGTTTTATAATTCGTTTTGTAATGTATTTTAAGGAATTAGCCCGACGACTATTGGAGGAAGAGAAAAGGGAGTATAAGAGATCGAAAGAGAAGGAGAAGCAAGTGATAGAGAGAAGACGACCCGAGTTGGAATACAAGGTAAGTAACATCAATTCCAACTTATAGACCTTATGTAGCCCAGTCCTGAATGCTGATTGGTCAGTATAACATTCCAGCCATGCTCAACACTTTAAAACAAATTTTATTTTTAATCGTATGGTCTATTGATACTTTAGACAATTTTTTTTTTAAAAAGTGTGTGTGTGTGTGTGTGTGTATGTATATAAATATATATATATATATATATATATATATATATATATATATATATATATATATATATATATATATATATATATATATATATATATATATATATGTGTGTGTGTATATATGTGTGTGTGTAAATAATTCAGACACCTTGAACATTTCATTCATTAATATAGTTTATTCACTATAGTTTAAAAAAATGGTAATAACATATGACAAGATCTTAAACTGTCAGAAAAAATTAATCTTAATTTTGTCAGATAACACTTAAGCAAAACATGGTCAGGTCAAATTTTTGGTTCCAAATTTGTATCAGTTTTACTGGTAGTCCACTGTATGAAGAATTTTTGGGTATAATATAATATGGGTATTGGGTATAATATAAATATATATATATATATATATATACACACACACACACATACATACATACGTTCATTAAAAACGTACATATATATTTAAGGCTGTTTTAATAAACAATTTTCTATAATAAATATTTAAATGTAAAATGTATATAAAATATTTTAATATTTGATTTAAATACTTAAATACATGACACATTTTTTTTTTATAAATAATAATTGATGTAAAGGTGTTTGGAAGCCATTTATAGGGTTAAACGGACAATATAGTAAATGCTGATGCTGATGGAATCCACAATATTCCATGTGGGCCTGGTGACGTGGACCCTGTCAACACTACTGACATGCTCTCTTCTGCTCTTTCATATTAGCCAGTGCAAGAAGATGTAGTACGACCACGAATGCGAGAAGAGGTGCGTAGCAGAGAAGACGAGTACCAGAGAGCACGGAACCACAAACCTGTGAGGTACTACATCTCCAATTCATTTACACACTTGCGCTGTCAGAAGTCCTACAAGAGTCACATGTTCTCTCGGTTCTTTGTTCCAGGCCTCCCCCTCCTACACAGCACTATGAGAACATAAACCCTAGCTATGCTTATGTGGAGAGCCCATATTCCCCTCGCCCTCCATCAAGACCAGAGGCGGCGTACAAAGGTTCACACTGCACTAATGCATTTGAGGTATCACGCTTCTAATTCGAATGAATTTTTTAAATATGCACGTCTTTATCTCTTCCTCTTTTAGGTGCCTACTACAGACAGTGACCATAAGCCTCCACTGCTGTCCCATCATGAGTCCATTCGGCCCTTTACTTTGTGAATCAATAGAGGAAGTTATTCTGAAACTACTTTGAGTTCATGAGGCTTTCGGCAGAAGCTACTGACACTTTAATTTTATTTTCCTCCAAGTTTCTCGGTTCATCACATCAGATGAGCCATTGTCGTCTCTTCGTGTTGTGAATGAGTCTTTTACCCTGGAAGTTATCAACTACTGGGCGACAGGGGTGGTTCCTGTTTGCTTCTCATGTTCTTGTCTCATTGTGGATGACTGGACAGGAAGGGATCTACTGCACAGCTCTTGAATATCCCTTTCTTTTCATCCCTCTTGGCATCTATATTCAAGCCTGGTCTTGATTCCATGATGCATTGCTAATCAGGACAGAGCAGAAAGGTTTTTTTTTTTTTTTTTTTTTTTTTTTTTTTAAACTTAATTTAATGGAAAACATATGCTTGAATTGTGCTATATATTTATTGATTTATTTCGAGAGGATATATTTTATTTTTTAAATCATATTATGTTGTTTTACCCTTTCACCGATCTATCCGAAGAGACTGTTAGCATAAACTGAAGTGATCAAATTTCTGGAGAACAATTTAATGCAAAATTCCAGCCCTGCTCTAACACATCTCAACATCTTAAGAAGCAGGTTCAGTCTTCAAACCAATCAAATATCAAGGTGAGGTTGTCAGTGTTTCATTTGCCCTTCATATCATTTGTGAGAGACTCGTCACGCACACTGTCGGCTCACGTACAGCTAGGGTTCGAGATGCTCAGCCTTCGGGTGCCTTTGTTATAATGATATTTCCTGCAGTGTCCATAGCGATTATCTCATCTACTTTGTAGGTGCTGCTAATATGCTCCAATGTTCAAATGCATGCTGGCTGAATGTGAACTCTATGGGGTCTATATGAATCTTGTCGTCCGGAAACAAACAACAACAACAAAAAAACAAAAAAAACAAACAAAAAAAAAGGGCAAAAAACATCTCTTTTTTTTAATTTTTATATATTTTTATTTATAATTCAATAAAAATCCAAAATACAAGTTTTAAGGCATGTGGTAGCATTGCTGTTGGCACAGATATAAACAGTTTTCTTGCTTGCATCATCATGTGCAATTCATGTTAATATCTCAGTGTTCGGATTTACAGTGCTTTGCATTTGGTGGCAAACTTACTTTAAGCAGGGACATAAAAACTGACCAGCAAACAGATCAAAGCAGCAAACAAGTGTGACTGGCAACGTTTATCTGGCACTTTCCACAAATAGCGTATGAAATGGGGCTTGAAACTCTTGAAAAAAAATGTTTTGTTTGTTTTATCAATGAAAAGAGGAACTTCCTAGTAGTTTTTTGCTGACAAGTAAAAAAACAAAGGATCAATGAAAAGATGAACCTTCAAAAGTTTTTGTTTAGCAGTTTAAGCAAACGTGTCACCACAGTTCAGGACTTGTCTAAAGAAAAAAAAAAAAAGTAAAAAAAAAAAAAATATATATATATATACCCTAAATAACCCATAAATGTGATTCATTTTTAGCAGTTGTTTATTTCTAGCAAAGAATGAGAAAAATTACATCAGGGGTGTCCAAACTTGGTCCTGGAGGTCTACTGTCCTGCAGAGTTTAGCTCCAACCTGCCTCAACGTTTCTAGTATGCCTAGGGAGACTTTGATTAACTGGTTCAGGTGTGTTTAATTGGAGTTGGAGCTGAACTTTGCAGGACAGTGGCCCTCCAGGAGCAGTCCAGGTTTATTTCTAAAGCACACTTAAAACACATTAAATAAACAACAACAGAGAGACTAGACTTAAGACTAGATTTAAAAGCAGAGTGTTTGGGCCAGCCTCAATGACAATGGTAAATTATTCCATAGTTTTGGGCCAGCAACTGAAAAGGCCCCATCTCCCCTATGCTTCAGCCCTGCTCTAGGTACAGCCAGGAGCATGTAGTCCGCCGACCTAAGGGTTCTCGATGGGATGTATGGTTGTATGTGGTCAAAAAGGTAGATATAAACTATGAATATACATTAACTAGTAACTGTGTTGCAAATTTAGCCTAAATCATTCAGTTAGAGCTGGCTAGTTTGGGACCAAATGTTGCATTTTTGGTCATTAAAATAGGTTTAACAGTATTATGATGTTGTGTGATATCATACAAAATAATAATACTAGTTATGTGTAAAATACTTGAGCAAATCTAATAGTTCTCGGTTAAGAACATGGGATTTGTGCATATATTTCAAAGAAAAAGACCAATTTTGTACCCTATTCATGGAAAGAGCCGTATGCACATCACTTTATCAGGGCATTTTTTCCTTACTGATCAGTTATTTCTTACATTCCATATTCCTGTCAAAATGTGTTCTAAAGGGATAATATTCTGCTTCGCTTTTGGGAATATGATTGTGCGGGCTACATGTAGCATCCTGTACAGATACAACTTAAGACAGCAGCTACTTTTGTATCGCATTAGTGCCTCTTTAAGACCAGTGTTCGATCGCTAGTGCTGAACGCTCTCATGTTAATATCTTGAAAATGACAATATGCTAGTTTGTGTTGGTGCATTCCAATGAAAGGCATGGCCTGAAATGTGTCCAGTAAACTTTTAGGGAAAATATCTTATGTTGCCATCCATGCGGCTATAGGCTTACAAGGTGATTTAAGAACATTTTCTATAAATTGTATTGCTGAATCAGTTTTGAATCACTTTGTGTGTGATTGTTTTAGTGATGAATGTGCATATGTATATCTCCCTCTCTTTCAGTGCTGTGTCAATCTAGCGCATATCACAGTGCGCTGTAGTATTTGGAAAGAACATTTTGTTACAATTCTGATACTAATTGGCTGGATTGGCCTGTGCCAAATGTTCAACATTCAGGGATTTAAAAAGGTATTGCTGTAAAACTGACAATATCCAATGGTCATCTGTTTGTTCTGGGGGAAAAAACTTCTGGTTTACAAAAGTTGTGCAAACTGAACTTTTCACACCTGTTATGCCATTGTAAATGTATGTATGTGTGTGACTGAGTGACAGACTTTAGAATTTTTCACTCAATGTATGGAGATGAAGTTCATGCCAGTTTCTTTTACAATCAACTGGTGCTGGAAACGTTTTGTGACCGGCGAAAGTGTTTGTATCTTGCACATTCTCATAGCTTCCACTGGCCAACTGTAAATACCAAATAAATTACTTTTAAAAGGTATGTTTGTGTCAATGAAGTATTTGAAATCCAACACATCTGATTCAAATAAACAGCAAGCTCCTGGTTATAACCTGACAGAAGGTCTTGTATATCTATTCAGTAAGATTTTTATTTGTGTGTGTGTGTGTGTGTGTGTGTGTGTGTATATATATATGCACTAATAAAAATTAAAAAGAATCTATTTTCAATAGTGCTGTCAAATCGAATAATCGCATCTAAAACAAATTAGTGAACGTGCTGTATGTGTGTATTATTTATATATATTTTATATAAATGACCCTGGACTACAAAACCAGCCAAAAATCATTATGATATTAAGTAAACATCATATTCCATGAAGATATTTTGTAAATTTCCTACCGTAATTATATAAAAAAAAAAATTGAGTGGATATGCATTGCTAAGGACATTTGGACAACTTTAAAGGATTCCAGATTTTCAATATAGTTGTATCTCGGCCAAATGTCCTATCCTAACAAACCATACATCAATGAAAAGCTAAGGCCTATTTTTTCAGCTTTCAGATGATGCATAAATCTCAATTTCAAAAAATTGACCCTTATGACTGGTTTTGTAGTCCAGGGTCTCTCACACACACACACACACACACACACACACACACACACACACACACGCACACACACACGCACACAAACTTTTATGTTAGGTGCGATTAACAGTTGACAGCACTAATTTAAAAAAGTTATAGTATAATCACTATCCAAGAAACTATTTTGTTGTCTTGTGACAAAAAACAGAAGATACAGAACAGAGAATATCACATCACAGAGGGGCCCTGACAGACCTCCTTACTAAAGTAATTATTCGTTGTTTAAGAAAATGTTACTTGGTGGAAAATAAGGTTTTAATTTAGCCTAATGACAGACTTTATCCACAAACTTTTTATACACATGAAACGATCATAAACATTCATCATCTTTATTTGTCACTGACACAAACAACCCAATCTAAGACAACAAAAAATGAAGAGAAGCTTTAAAAAAAAAAAAATTGCTATAAATGATCAAATGCATGATCAAATTGTGTGGTGTGGTTATTTTCTGGATAAAGGCCTCAATTACAAATGAATGAGGAAGTCTAAATTCCTGACAACTGCCTCTCCTGGGCAGGTTCACCAACATGCCAAAGATTTTCAGTTACTTGCATGTTGCATGCAGATCAGTTGTCCTTTGTCACTTTCCTTGCAATTTACTGCCATCCAGCTGCAACCAATATGTATATACATATGTACCATACATGCATTGTATTAGACCTTTTTTTTTTCTCATTAGGATTGTAGATATGACTCCAGATACTCCCAGATATTCATGGCAAGAAGCTGAATATCTGCAGCGCCCACTACTAGAAACAATGACTGAAATCCTCCTGTTCATCTCAGCCACGATTCCTAGCAATGTGCAGTGCAGGTCAAAAACTCCAGGTAAACGGGTGTTATGCAACATCTGAAATAAAACATGAGTTCATTTTTTGAAATTTCATCCACTATGAACAGAACCTAATAGCTTTAACAGAGAATCATCTTTGAGCATCAATGGTTGATATTAACAGGGACCGTGGTTTCTCCAGTGTGACACGATAATTCTACAGTAAAACATATTTTAAACATAAAACATGCCGTTTTTATGAATTTACATTTTACTAATTTACACAATACTAGGGCCTACATAATAATAATTAAGAAGAGATGCTTAAGTATCAAATGTATCATTTGAATATGCTAAAGCTAGGCCTCTTAGTTTAATATTTTAGTATCACAGAGCCCTGAATCACGAGGTGAAAGTTTTTGCCTTCCTGAGTCTATTTTCTTGACTATAGACTATGGTCTGTTTTTCTAGAAGTGACAGCACTGTGGCACTAATTTTATATAATATATATATATATATATATATATATATATATATATATATATATATATATATATATATTTCCTATCTTGTGGTTCTAGCTTCCGTCATAAACAATTTTGTTTAGTGAGAGCCATACAATTCCACGTTTGTTTTCTTTAAAGAAAAACAAAAAAAACATTAAGAACAAACCGTAGCCTAACGTTTTATTTGAACGTTGCACAATCTTAAAAACGCAACGCACGGTAAGACGCAACACAACAACCAAAGCCACCAATTTAAGACGTGTGTAACGCTACACGTGTATAAAAATATCAAGAACGCGCCATGACTGAACACATAGGCTGTGTGTATGAACCTGGAAGTCTTTATTTGTATCATATTTTATATAACATTGAACTATGTCACTTAAACTGTCTGTCAGTTACGCAAACTGTTCCCCTCAGTATGGCAGTTGCTTACCTGAGAGAAACGCAGCAACAGCGGTCCAAACGCGAGTCCCGTGTCGAAACATGGATATTTACACACCCAATACTCAGCAATGACAAACTCCAAGCAGTTTTAAACTGTACACTTCAACACTTTCTCCTCCTCGAGTGATAAGTGGAAGCTTTTAGGTGTGTCGGCGCGCAGGTGTGAATGTCTATTGGCTTTCCTTTAATTCTCGGCATTTACCCTTCTCGGACCGATGAGCCTGCGGCACATCTTCAGGAAAAACCGGTACAGGTGGTCACATGAGGGTGTGTCGAGTCAGTGATAATTAAACTCAAACAGGTTGGATATGCGTGTAAAAACTTATTCTGCTGAATTTAAAAAAAAAAAAAAAAACGACCAGGCTACATGAAAATAAGTCCACCATGTTAGTTATAGTTTTGCTTTTGGCACAGAGCAAAATTCGAGTCCTGAAACTCGAATCTTGAGACTCGGAGATTCGCGAGTCCTACTTAAAGGGATATCTCACCCAAAAATGATTTTTTTTTCTCTCCCATCAATTAGGCTACTCATGTCGTTCCTACGGAGCTCCTATAGGGACATAGTGATGGGAAAAAAATATGAGATGAAAAAATGTATTTCAATGCTTTTACATTCCCTCACAAAACTTTTGCGTTCTGCTACCTAAAAAAAAAAAAATCCCTCATATTAGCTCCACGTTTCAGTAGTGTTATTTGTGTATGATATAAAAGGAGAGAAAGCCAGATACATTCTTATTGTGATTGTCGTTGGGCCTTAGGCTGTCTTTCCAGGAATGACATCTGACAGGTTTGAGAGCGGCAGTCCTAGGGCGCATGCTGGGAGTTGTGACATGAACTTGTAACTGATGTTTCGGGGTATTGCCGGTTATACTTCGTAATATCTTTAGTAACTTTCAAACATAAGTCAGTAAAAAACATTATTATGATATATGCTTGATAGGTTGGTCTGATGATACACAATCAAATATTTAAAAATCTGAGAAAACCATAATTATTATATAAATGTTATTTAACATAAAATATTAAGTATGTTTATATTTTATTTTATAATTTATTTTATATATATATATATATATATATATATATATATATATATTTTATATTTATGCAACTAATATTTTACACATTATAAAAAAACAACACTTTACAAAAAGGTTCCATAGTTAATGTATTAACTAACATTAACAAAAAATACATTTGTTACAGTATGTATTAATAACTGTTTATTGTTAGCATGTTATAGCTCAGGTCTCTTAAACAATAGGCTACATATAATGTTTATATGTGAGTAAATTCAATCTGTTCATCATATAAAGCGATAGTGTCTCTTAAGAAAATTCGCTCAATTCATATGGATTAGTTTTACGATCTCTTTATGAACTTTTTGAAGCGTCAACGTTTCAGTTGCGTAGGCTGTCAATGGAGGGACAGAGAGTTCTCAGATTTCATTAAAAATATCTTAATTTGTGTTCTGAAGATAAACGAAAGTCTTACGGGTTTGGAACGACATTGGGTGAGTAATAAATGACAGAATATTCATTTTTTGGGTGAACTAACCCTTTAACACAGCATTGATAATGTACTCTCCAATCAGGCAGTATACAGAAGGACCACAAGATGGCATTAGATTGTTTTTAACAAGACCCTGTTAAATATTGGCGTTGTGCTGTAGACACTAACCATTTGTGCTTCAGACATGACTCCTGCAATGAAACAAAACAGAATGTGTTTGTACAGTCATCAGCTTGAGTACTGGAATACATTTTTGTGCAGGAGCCAAAGCATACACTGCTCTGCTGTTGCTGGGGCATTTTCTTTCTTTCTGTTTCGGTATTTACTTCTAAGTGTCACACAAACAAGTTTTGTGCTTGAATTAAATAATTTCCGCAAAATATATATTTAAATGGTTATTTATTTAAAAGCATTTTACAGTAATAAAATACATAAAATTCTATTTAAAAGGGGTGTTTAAAAGAAATTTAATTAAAAAAAAATAATATGATGAAGGCATTGTTAAACATTTCCCAGGCTATTTTAAATTGACCTTTACATAACATAAAGAAAGAAAATGTGAATTTAAAAAATATCCGCTGGGACCCATAAAAGTTAATGACAGAAGCATTCATATACAGTCAAACCAAAAATTATTCAGATATTTTTGATATATTTTACTAGTGGGTTCAGGACACTATAGTTCATTTCTGTAAGTGAGGATAGCAAAATAAAGTAAACTGTGACATATTATACCCAAAAATTCTTCATACAGTGAGTGGACTACCTGTAAAAATGATAAACATTTGGAACCAAAACTTATTCTGACACTTTGACCTGACCATGTTTTGCTTAAGTGTTATCTGACATAATTAAGATTAATTTTTTTCTGAAAACTCTGAGATCTTGTCCTATTTTATTACAATTTTTTTTTAAACTATAGTGAATAAACTATATTAATGAATGAAATGTTCAAGGTGTCTGAATAAATTTAGGTTTGACTGTAAATTAATCATAAAACAGCTTCAGAAATAAAATAAACAGTAATAGCTTATTTTTTAAAGTCACTGTTACTATTAATGGATTGCTTTCCCGACATATTAGTGTCCATCTTCCCACCCACCCACTTGTTTCCTGTTACAATCACAACCCCCCCAAAAAGGAGGAAACATCACAAGATTATGAGTGGAAATAATAAACATATCTTTTGGATATCCATGAATAAGCAGGTGTGTCTGAAACAAATTGTACAATTTATCATGATCATGATGCATTTATCATCAGATGGAATGTGCTGATTTATACATTTTGAATTTTTTCACATCATTTTACATGAAACATCATTCATCTCCATCCTCCTTGATGTTAATACATCAAAATAAAAATGCAACTGTTTATTTAAAGGATGCTTTTATCCAGAATGACTTTTTGTAGGCGACTGAACTTCCAGTTTTCCAACCCAAACTTCAACCGCTACACCTTTAACTTGAGTTCAAGCTAGATTTTTCCGGAATAAAGCTGTTACTTCCAAGAAAATCTGACCCAATGTCCTGTCCATGAATGACATAACAACTGATTCACACCTACTCTTACGATAATAAATAGCAGCCCAGATTACTGAGCTTCAGTAACATGACAGTGGACACATAGTACTGACCGTCTTCAAAGAATTCTACTTGTGCATTTGTCTTTCAGTTCATCAATGGCTCTTCAGCTCTTCGGTTATATTATGTCTATTACTGGATTATGTGGCCTAATTATAGGCACATTTACAAACGAATGGAAAATCATTGGACATGACAATGACAAAACTGTGACTAGGGATGAATACAAAGGACTGTGGATGGAGTGCGAAATAAGCAGTTCGTCTGTAGTGCATTGCACATATTACAATTCTCTTCTTCATCAAACCTGTGAGTATCTGTCCCAAGATTTATGGATCTATCTGCTGTTTGACTTCTTTTCAACAGATGTACTCTGATTGTTGCTGTGTGTTGTTGTAGATGAAATTCAGCTGGGTCGAGTAATGATGATCATCAGCATCGTCTTTTCAAGCCTCGCCGCGCTGGTAGCCATTTCAGGCCTCAGGTGTACGAGATGTCTAGATGAGAACGAGCAGTCGAAGGACAGAGCTGCCTTTGCAGGGGGAATCCTTTCTGTATGCAGTGGTGAGTTCAACCCAGATTTTAAAAATCATTTAAGGATTAGTTCACTTCTGAATGAAAATTTCCTGATAATTTACTCATCCCCATGTCGTCCAATATGTCTGGGGTTTACCGGGTTGAAGGTCCAAATTGCAGTTTCAGTGCCGCTTCAAATGACTCTACACGATCCCAGCTGAGGAATAAGGGTCTTATCTAGCAAAGCAAACATTCGTTTTCTAAAAAAACAAAAAAAATGTATATACTTTTTAACCACAAATGCTTGTCTTGCACTGCTCTCATGACGTAATCATGTTACAAAGGTCATGCGTGACATAGGCGAAAGTACCGAGCAAGTGTCTACAAAGCGAACATGCAAAGATTAAGCTAAACGCCCTTTACAAAAAAAACCAAAAAACAATAATATTGGACGATTTTGAAGTTGGAGGAGAAAATTAGATGAAGTTTTTCACCCTACCGCAGTACTTCCGCCAACATCAGGCCTGACCTTTCAACGTAATGCATGGCGCATCGCAGAGCAGTGCAAGTTGATCATTTGTGGTTAAAAAGTATATACTTTTTTTTTTTTTTTTTTTTAATGACCGATCGTCTCGCTAGATAAGACCCTTATTCCTCGTCTGGGATCGTGTAGAGTCATTTGAAGCTGCATTGAAACTGCAATTTGGACCTTCAACCCAGTGAACCCCACTGAAGTTCACTATATGGAGAAGAATCCTGGAATGTGATTAATTGCATATATCAGGCTCTTTTTTAGCCAATCATTTACAAACTTTTATGTTGTTAGATGCAATTAATCGTGAATAATCGGCATTACTATTTTTCTATGAAAGTGATTTTTGTTAAATATTTCCCAGTATTTTTGTTATAAAAAAAATATTTAAAAAATTCTTAAAATTGAAACTAGTATAGTAGCTAGTCAGTAACTTGTAATTCTACTTTAAAAAAAAAAGAAATGAATACAACTTTTTTGGAAACCATTTACATACTTTTTTTCAGGATTCTTTTATAAATAATAATAAATAAAAAAAAACAGCATTTATTTGAAATAGAAATCTTTTTTACCAATATAAAAGTTATTACTGGCACTTTGATCAATTAAATCTATCCTTGCTGAATAAAAATACTATGTATTTTACATATACATTACCATTTAAAAGTTTGGGGTCAGTAAGATTTTTTTTTTAATTGAAAGAAATTAATACTTTTATTCAGCCAGGATACAGTAAATTGATCAAAAGTGACACTAAAGACATTTATAATGTTACTAAATATTTTTATTTCATTTACTTTCTATTGATCAAAAAGTTTTGAAAAAAGTGTTATGTTACTGTTTTCAACACTTATAATTATAAGTAATGTTTCTTGAGCACCAAATGATTTCTGAAGGATCATGTGACACTGAAGACTGGAGTGATCGTATTGAAAATTCAGCTTTGCATCACAGGAATAAATAACATTTTCACATAAATTAAAACATAAAACGGTTATTTTAAATTGTAATAATATTTTACAATATTACTGTTTTTACTGTACATATATTTGAAAAAATGTTACAATTGCCTCTGTCGTCCCCTACAGTTAGACTTAAGACTTATGAAAATGTGCATTCTTTTTCTTATAACCTTTCTAGGTCTGTGTGCTTTGGGCATAACCTGTTGGTTTATGTATGGAATTGTTGATGGTTTCTTTCAGGACACACGTGATGATAGGTAGGAGTTGTTTTGTTTCTAGTATTCATTGGAGCTTCATGTCTTTTTGTGAGTCTGAAATATTGATTATGAATACTAACTGTGCTGGGTCTTTGTAGGTATGTGATCGGCACTTCTCTGATTGGTGCATTTGTTGCATCTTTGCTTTGTTTATTTGGAGGCGTGCTCTTATGCGCCTGCAGCGTAACGCACCTACGATCCAACAAAAATCTCAGCACACATGTAATCTCCAAGAATCCTGGAAAAGACTATGTTTAAGGATCCTGAGACCATCTGAATACCTGAACTTAATCTGAACGGCAGACAGTTATTGTGTACAGTATGTACATGCATTGTGTTAGATAAACCGAAAACTAAATGCAGTGTATTTATACTTATGTCATGATAATTATTTTTTTACTTAACACTTTCGCAGCTTTGATGTATTTTTAGATGTTTGGGATGGATCTCCACATTAAACTTTGACCTCTGAGTAAGTGAGCAAGAAAATTGCTTAACTAACAATTCAGTGCTGTTCTCAGAAGAAGTGATGTCATACCCAGTAACAGTAACTCTGAAGATATTTTTACTATGTTAAGGTTTTTTTTGTTTTTTTTTTAAAGAGGGAGATTCTAGGCTTTGATGTAATGTAGATTATATGCCAATGCACAATTTAGACAGCTTCAGCATTTGATGCTTGTTTGATAATGATTTCAATATTTTATGTAATTATTTCAGAAATACACAATAAAGGTTTGCTATCACCACATGCACTTGGTCGCTGAATGTTATTTTCTTAATTTCAAGTGTTTTTAGCACTTTTACATTAGCTACAACATCAAAATATTTTGATTGCCAGGTCCATTCACTTCATTTGTGGGGAAAAAAATATGACCTTATAGGCCATACAAGTTATATGTAGCCTATACTTATTACTTGGTTCTCTGAAACGGATTCTAATTGTTATATTAAGGGGTCAAATATTTACTTAATTCAACATATCAGTAGCCTGCTATGTCTCTCGCTCCGGATGCTCTCTTGTCTCATTGGCGCCATCTTGCGACTCAAATGGCTAATAAACTTTGCATTAAAAAAAAAAAAAACATGTGGAAAATTATCTTAATTCCTGAAATATATCACTTAAAATAGCTGTCCTGAAATATCACTGTGACAGTCCTATAGTGCACAGTCACCGTCAGGTTTTTATAGCCAATCAGAAGGCTTTTAAAGGTAGAGTAGGCAATTGCGGAGAGGCTAACAATAGCAAGTTAGATTTGAAAGCAGCTGTCTGTCTACAACTCTGCATATAGCCTTACGGACCACGCTGATGACGTGTGATGCCGTGCAAGCAGGGGGCTCAGAGGGGAATAGACCCATTATGCGTTTTTGTGGGCGGAGCCTACCTGGTTGCACAAAATGACAGTTCTGCAGTAGCAGTCTATGGAAGTCATGGAATAAAAGAATGAAAAAATTCATTTCAAGTTTATATCTCACAATTCTGACTTTTTTTCTCGCAAATCCAAGTATATATCTCACATTTCTTAGAAGAAAAAACAGAATTGTTACAAGTTTTCACCCCGCAATTCTGACTTTTTTCCCTCATCAGAATTGTGATATAAACTGACAATTGCGAATTATAAAGTCCGAACTGGGAGATATAAGCACGCAAATGCAAGACAAAATTTGAAATAAAAATGTTACAGGCTACGTTTAAAAGTTATTTATGTAAAATGTTATAGGTTTAAATATTATTTCATGCTGTAACTGCTATGTATGTGTGTCCCCTATGCATATGTGAACATTATGTAGACTTACTGTTTACATCAGATTCATGCTTTAATAGTAGACTAATCATTGCAGGTTTCATCAGTCCAGTCTATGACTTGCAACATGAACGTCTCGGTTTAGCTTCAAAGGGCGTCTTCAACAACAGTATTTTATAAAAACGAAGTCTATATTTTTTGCATTCCGATTCTGACATCCATTTCTCTTATTCTGTGGATTTTGCAACTTTTTCTTCACTTGCTAACCTCTATTTTTCTGCTACCACTATGCAAGTGACGTCACTGTGACGTCTGCTCTGAATCGGTCTATACATATGTTGACAGGCAGGTAGGACATAGTATCATCAGACTAAATCAATGATTGGATGAACATTTTTTTTTTGGTTCGGAGACTTCCACGGAAGATATATGTACATGTTTCAATATTTAGACAATTTCTATTATTGGTTGCTATCAGGATGTGAAGAGAGTTTCAACCAGTATAACAAAGCGTGTGAAAATTGCCTACCCTACCTTTAAGGCTTTTTTTTTCAGGCGTGATATGAACACAGGGCAGTTTTTGTGAATTTGTAGGGTGCGACGTCACGATTGTCAGCAATAAAACTTTTCATCGCTGGAGGGAGCGAAAGAATCAAAGCACTTGAAATGAAAGGCCGAGCTTCTTTGGTTTGTTTCTATTTGATAATACGTAAGCTCTAGTCTGTAGAAAGTTGGGGAATCTGATTGGGTATTATCCCTTTACATATAGGCCTACTCATTTAAAATGTTCATTAAAAAATGTTCAAAAATCATAAAAACTTATCCTACTAAACTATAGAATCAGATGGATGTTGTGATGGCTGATATTAACGACATTGAATTTTCAGGAGAGCTGCAGTATGATTTATATCCTCTAGAGGGAGACGTTTAAACGGCGACAGGAGGTCTTCGCTTTGAGGGCTTTGTGAGGATCATCTTACTGGAAAGTTCTGTCTGTCAGTCAGTGTATTGTCTGTAATAGAGACACGACTTTTTTTAATATTTAAAATACCTTTTTATTGTTCTAAAATTCAGACGCTCTAATATGTCGCTGTTCAATGACATAAAAGTCAGACAGCTGGGGGTCGTCAACTATTGCTATTTCCTTCTTGTGTGGGCCGTAGGGGAGGAGTCAGCTCAGAATGGATGGGAGGGACGGGGGTCATTGCTGAAATGTTTCTAGTAGTAATCGGTCATTCATTATGAGTGACAACGAAACTGCCTTGAAGCTTAAAACGGTAGTTCAGCCGTCACATTCATTAGTCTGTAATACCTCCTGTAATATCCCACACTAGGCTCATCGGGATTGTTTATCCATCATTCGGAGCGCATTATTTTGCGCACCATTACGCGAAGATGGATGTGAGCCCCAAAATCTACGGCTTTTTGGCATGTATCCTCCAGGCACTTCTGCTGTCATCGGCCACCCTGGAACCGTTTGACCTGCTGTTTGATAACGGAGTGGAGGCTTTTCAGAAAGGAGACTATGGCAATGTGGTGCGGTACATGGAGAGCGCGCTGAACAGTTTCTCCGAAGTGCGCCAGACCAAAATTACATGCAGACTGAAATGCAGAGACCAGCATCGCTTTGACAGCCTTCTGACTGATAAGTTTTTCGAAGTGATTCTTTATAGGGCTCACTGTTTAAACGAATGCTTTGAGGGGAAACTCGGAGCTCAGTCCTTGCATAAAGTTAGTGAGGATGTCATTCAAGATTTCAATAGAAGAATTCCCTACAACTACCTGCAGCTTGCGTACAGAAAGGTGGGTACAAGTTTTAAAGATGCGACAGACCACGACTTGTTTAAAAGCACTGCGAGGCGCCTACATAGAAGGTATTTCGTGAACTAAACGTTTCTGAGCATCATATCTGTTCGAACGTTCGAGGTTGTGTTATATGTGTTTGAATGAAACTTGTGCGGCATAATTCTAGCGTTCGAACGTTAGAATCAAGAATTTCCGTAAATTAAATTTGAGTTAGACAATCGTTCATAAGGTTGCATGTTCATAAGGTTTTAATACACAGCGTTAGTTTTCTGTTGGTGAACGTCGTAAATACATTGGAATCGAAATTTAATTTGTAGTACGACATGTTTGTTACGCAATCCTGTGAGCTACTGTAGCCACCTACTGGGATGAGACGGGGGAACACTCTAGAAAACTTGTCTACAAGTTTCTTAACTTAAAATGATTCATATTCATATCAGTATTTCCCCAGTTAAGTATGTGTGTAAGTATAAGTGGCTCACGATGTAAATACAGCGCTACAGAACTGCAACTGAGGCCAAACACACTTAAAGTCATAGTAACCATTTTATTTTATTAGCTTTTTTTTTTTTTTTTTTTTTCCTATAGTGAATAAACTGAATTATTGAATGAAATGTTCCAGGTGTCTGAATACATTTCGGTTTGACTGTATATAAATTAAGAATACTATACAAAACAACAAAAAGATTCTGGAACCTTCTTAAACCAATGATGGAGCTATTTTACAGATCTAGTTGTTGTATTTACATAATATTACAAATAAGATTTTTTGATTTCATGAAATAGAGTTCGATATTGTATTTCCAGTTGTTGTTTTTTCTCCTGAAAAACTGTCAATAGTTTTTCATAGTAAATTTTGTGAGGTAGTTGACACCTTTCACGTTTTCAAACTTGACCATATTGTAAATGTATTAAATATAAATAGACAGAATAGGTTGACATAGAGAAATGAACACACAGAAGACCCCATAGATGAACCTTCTGCATTTTGCATGATGTAACCCTTAACATCGTCCCCTTAAAATCCTAAAATAATTGAGATATTTAGACCAGTGCTTGGACGGCAGTCCAGACAGATGGGAACAGAGCGTGACATTCTGAAAGCAGCGGTCTATGCTAGCCAAATCAGACATGTGCCTTTGCCCAGAGGCAGAAAGTGATTAATAAAAAGAAAAGCAAAGCAAAGCACTAGACCTAAGTAGATGAAGTCGGCACAGTTCTACGATGACCAGGGAGAGAGATCAGACACATTCCTGTCAGCACTCCAGGTCGATGAATGTCATAAAGAGATGTCTATGTGTTTATATTTGGGGTGATATTTGTGAAACATTCCACCACTCTTTGATATTTTAACCACACAGCCCACTTTTCCATCATATTCCTGGCATAATGTGGCTTTTCGGCCTGGACGCAGGCGCCAACTGTTACTTCATTGACAGCTTGTGTGTTTGTTTTCCTGGGTCAATCAGCATTTATCTAGGCAAATATTTTTTTTCCTCTTAAAGTGTGTTTGCTGTTCTGAAAGGAAAGGCACCAGCTTGTTTTGGGGTTATGAATAGGTGAGTTTTTTTGTGCCAGCAGTATTGACCCCTGTTGCTCTGTCATTCGTTTTGCATCAGAAAGTCCAATCAGAGAAGGATCAAAACTCAGCAAGAATGTCCTGTCAGATCTGCCTTGTGTAAAGCAATTGGGGGGGGGGGTTCCCTTAAATAGTGAACTAGGATAAACTAGGATCATGTGCCACAAAATATCCGTGCAAAAGCACATTTGTGCTCACGGGCTTACATAAAAACAAATAGCACACAGTTATTCAACAGTTCGATTCAAGTGCAAATGACTCTCATGGGTCGGTTGAATTCTTCAAAATTACTTGCAAATTTAGAAATTACCAATTAGAATCTGAGTGACAAATCCTTTTCTGATTACCTTTATTAATAAGTATTATAATAATATTTAGGCTGTCATATTGCTACAGTGTTTTAAATGGTAATTTTTTAAATCTTTGTTTAGGGCTATGTCTATTAAACTGACATAATCATTAGACTACAGCATTAAAAACTTTTATTAATAATAATATTGACAGCATTATTATTATTTAAATCTTAGAACTTAGGCTACGTTTACACTGTCAGTCCAAATCCGATTTTTGTGCATATCTGATTGAAAGCCGATTAGATTTCACATGAAATGCGATTTTTACAAATCCGTTTCGAGCTACATTCATATGTGGTTTGAAATTCTATTCAAATCAAATTTCTGGAAACACGTTTGACTGACCTGATTGGATTCACACCATGTAAAACATTAACGTCAGATGTTGTCTGAAAGTCGCTGCAGAAACGAGGTTGTGTTGTTGAAAAGTGTTGGACAAAATAACGGAGACATTTTTTGAAACCGTCGGAGGCGACAGCACGGAATAAAGCCGTTCATACCAGCCTCCTACGGTTCTGCCGCTGCCTCAGAAGACGCACCAGTCCAGCGTAGCGACTACACATTGTCGTGTTGTAAATAAGACGTCACTTAGAGCTGTCAAAAGTACTGACTTCGGTACCTAGTTGGTACTGAAATAACGAATCCGCTTAACAGCGCTCAAAGCGTCACAATTTTAAAATTTCAGTACCGATAGGTACCGAAGTCGGTACTTTTGACAACCCTAACATCATCTGTATTGCAGACCCCTCCATGTTGCGGTTGTTGTTGTTTTTGCCGTATACCTACCAACGCAACGTCATTGGCATAGAAACCAATGAAGATATTCCGGAAAACAAAAGAGCAGCATGGGACACGCAAATCGGATCTGAACAGTTGCGATGCACAATGTGGACAGTCAATAATTTCAATATTTTTTTTAATCAGTTTTTGTGTTTCCAAAATGATGTCCTATTTTGATACTGTCCTATCTGTGACCTCAATGTTACTGTTGTTATCTTTCAATCTTTTCAGAAACTCACAAAGCCCAACCCATATCTATTGTGGTGCAACCAAGATAACATCATAGAAAAGCCTTGTGAACTGCACTGTGGCAGCATTTTATCACAGTATGTCTACCTTTGTCTTTCTAATCAACCCAGCACAATTCAATATGCAGTGCTTGAGAACATGTTAGTATATAATAGAACCCACCGTATATATTTTCCTAGAGATTTCAGCGATGTGACTACCCAAGCGCTTCATTCTAGCTATGCAAGTGCTTGTGCAAACCGTGCACCTGCATTGCTTGAAAAAAGTGTGTGAGTGTGTCAGGTTTCCCCAGTCACTCAGTGGGGTTTGGTTCGTGCCCATCACCACGCTCAGCCAGACAGCATGGCACTTCCTCTGCCAAACATTTTCTGGATGACCGACTCTAAGCGGATAACAGCACAGCAGGAATGTGTGGGCATGTTGCCTTATTTCGTTGCACAATAAATGGCCCTGCCTGGGATTACTAAGAAGAAAACATGACCACTGAATTGCGTGTGCTTCCAAGAGACTGCAAATTCTGCAAAGGCAAGCTGCTTCGTCAAGCCAGATGCGTATCTCATGGGGGGCTGTATTTTCCAGATTACAGGGCCAGAATTTTGCACTAGACGGAGAGTGGAGATAAACAACAGGTCGCAGAAATGTGAGTCTTCGACTCTGTCCGTTCTTGTTAAATCTTGAATTACAATGCATGTTTTACTTTTAGTCTCTTATCGGTGGATCTTCTTTGATTTAGTCCCACATAAAACTGTTTTGGATATAATGTGACTCCATAAAGATAGTAAACCCATGTTGCTCTGGTTTTAGGAGTCCTGCGGGGTCACAGGAAAGACCCAGAGCTGTTGGGCAAAGCAGATGAATGAAAGGACTTTTGGGGGAATTTTGGCAAAGCCTGAAAAAGAGTGGAAAACGGGATGCTGCGGCCAAGCAAACATCTGTTTGCTCTGACAAATGGCTGTCTGCAGTCTGGAACAGTGTTCCTCTATCACTCTTGGCTTCTCTTGTGCTTATGTTGAATGAAATTATGGTTTTCTTCTATAGAACAGTGTTTAACATTACAAATATTTATCCAGTATGTTTTAGTTTTTTTTAGACTTTCACAAAACATATGAAAAAAGTTAATGGTCGTCTTGAAACTCAACATGGTCCCACAGTGATTTCATTACCTGTCAAAGTATATTTATTCATTAGAGTAAATGTAATGTTTGTGGGCTTTGCTGTAAACTTGGTCTTTTGCAGTCTACCTCTGCCTACATAGAGACAATAGCTCTGCGTGTGTCGCATGTGGGACTTCGAAGAGGAAATTGTTTCTATTTTGGACAGCTGAGACATGGGGAGTTCCCTCTTTTTGTGTAGTTAAAGTATAGTGTCTGGCAGATAGAGCGAATTAAAAGAATACAGTAGTTCACCCAAACATTAAGATGTTTTGCAGAATGTTCATGCTGCTCTTTTCTATAAAACATTGATACCAGGGGCTTGTGAAAAAGAAGTGTGCTTAATTCTATTGAATGTGCACTTGTAGTGTACTTCAAATCTTACTGATCAGATAATATTGATGAAATAAAGGAATCTTAAGTGGAGTACACAATTTTATTACTATGTTTCTTAACGCACGTAAGTACAGTTTTAAAAAGTGCCCTTTGTAATAAGACAAAAAAAATAAGTTCTTTAAAGTAGATTTTAGATCATAATGTTTGTATGATCTTTTATCATGCTTTAAAGAAGTACACTTTTGTTTTGACTAGCATGTATAACCCCTCTAGTTCGCACCTGCCCACTTTAAGTGGGACGCGAACCCGGGCTCTAATAAGGGGGCGAAAGATCGCAGTTTTTCAGCGTCAGTCGCTAGAGCACCTCTTGAGTCCAGGGACTGTGGTTTACACGCACAACTCTTACTAGCCGACGTACCAATGTAGCCCCTCCAGTTCGCACCTGCCCGCTCCAAGCGGGATGCAAACCTGGGCCCGTTCGCATGGGAGGGGGGCGCTCTAACAAGGAGGCTAAAGGCAGTCTAGAGCACCTCTTGAGTTCAGGGGAGTGAGGTTTATACACACAGCTCTTACTAGCCTACGTCTGTTACACATGCTAAAGCACATGTAAACTGTGCATTTGATATTACGTTTAAAGTTAATATATTTTAAAGTATATCATTTTTCTGTTATAAGTACTTTTTTTTTTTAAGTATGCAACAAGACTTCTGTAGCCGTGTGACAGTTTTGTATGAGGAATATACCCATTTAAGTTGTTATTCACTTAAATAGTGTTTGATGTCATTGATGTTCCATTGCCAAAAATATGCAAATGTGATTTGGTCTGTCTCTCACACAAAGCTATTTCTTGACTTTAGAAGACTTGGAATATAGCGCATGAGTCATGTGAACTTTTTCTTGCACTTTTTTTTTGTTGTCATTTTTAAAGCTTGATAGCCCCTGATCATTGATGTTTCTGTTATATGCAAAGGAGCTGTGTGAACATTTTGCGAAACATCTCTTGTGTTCCACAGAAGAAAGAAATTACATTTTTGGCACTAAAGATGGTATTTCAAGTGAAGTATGCATTATTTAAATGTGGCTTTTAATTACTAGCAGTCATTCAGCATAACCTCAGGGGTCACACACAGCAAGGGTACATCAACATAATCTACTACTTCTTTCTCTACTTAACTTCTTTCCTTCATCTCACTCATCTCATCATCTACAGCACTTCTTTATTGCCTCTCATAAATGGCAAGCAGGTTGGCTTTAATTTTTCACGACCCTGCATTGACCTGGAACAGACTCCACTACATGTCCGCATCTGTTTGTAATAGGACACCTCCACAGTAAATTATTGCTTACATTGGCATCAACAAGTACCTGAGAGTGGAATGCTAGTGTGAGGATGTAGAGGACTGTTGGAAATAAGGATGGATGTCAGGAGCACATTTGAGTGTGGAAAAACAATCAGTCTTGTTGTTTTTTCCTATTCAAGTCATGGAACCATTTTTCTTTGCTCATTTTATTAACATTAAAAATATACGTTATGTGCTTACTTGCTTATGCAGTAATTCACTGGGAACAAGTTTTGAAGTTTATTTGAAGTTCTTCTGTTGGTTTTTAAAGTACATAACCAACAGACCTTCCCCCTTCTTTCATTTTTACTGCCTAAGTTTAAGACAGTTGCTCAGTTTGAACTCTGTTCTTCGAGATCGTTAGACGGCCCTATGGGGAGGCCCGATTTCATTCTCAGCTCTCAAGATCTCTTCTGAAGGTCAGTTGTATGGTGAGGGGGTAAAGTACACTACTCCATTGTTAGCGGATGGTTACATTGGAGAGATTATTGGCACTCTAATCACTTTGCCCTGCACTTTCACTCTCTCATGTATTTAATCTTGTGGGATTTGCCTAAAAGCTGAGGGGATCTCAGGTTCGATACATAAATAAACCTCACTAGCCTCTCCAGTGTTGGAACATTTCGGAGCACTTTCCTGGAAAGTTTGCCGTGTCCCATACCACTGAGTGATGTTTCATTATCTCTGGATCTCTTATTAGTAGTGCAAGTTAAAGGAAGCATAACCTGCTGCTTATTGGGGGAAAAAAATGTGTCATAGAGTGGACCCCTACAGACTGTCATGACTGTGTGTGAAGGTTTGTAATATCAGATAATTTTACCTTTTTATGAAAAGGCAAATTTATTTCAGGTTGTAAAATGTCATGTGATGCGACTCCCAAAATAAACCAAAAGATATTTATGAATTAATAATTCATGATATTTGTTAAAAAAAACAACAACAAAAAAAACATTTTTGAGAATAATGTATTCAAAGTGTAAGGAAAAGATGTTACTTTTTCATTTGTTCACTACATGACATTTTAGAGCCAGTAAATTATCAAACCTTTACTGGAAAACCTGCCTATATTGTTATAAATATCTAATTGATTTACATTACAAGCTGTCATGTATTTTCATTTTTGGCCATATAAATATCAACATCTGCTCCAAATTGCATATTTTTGTTCAGTTTCAGCCTCTGAAAAAAAGAGGTGTTTTTTTTTTATGATACTCAATAAAAAGCACATATGCAACCTTTTTATTGATTAAAAAAAAAAAAAAAAAAAAAAAAAAAAAAAAAATATATATATATATATATATATATATATATATATATATATATTGTCTTACGCGTGAGCATACTGTGTACATGTGAAAATCACCAGGGGTTTGGTATCATTTAACAAAGAAAAGTACACAGTCATACACTTGTGGTAGACCAACTTTAAACACAGACAGTGTGTAGTCTCAGCATGTCTGCTGAGATGATGATGTCGGCTAATAGTTGGGATGATGTGGAGACTCAGACTCCTGCAGGAAGTGACTCATGTGTATAAATGCTGGGAGCCATATTCTGGCCTGCTGGTTTAGTAGTCAAAAAAAAACAGGGCCTCCATTCATAGATCCTGTGACTTTGACATCTACCACTGTAGAACCTGAAGTAAGTGTGATTCATGAACTCTGTAAGCTCAGGTCATGTTCCATATTACCTTATTAAATGCCCTAAAGACTTGGATTCTCATATTATTTGCTTTTCCAGGCCTTAATTTATATGGAAAAGTAATTTTGGTATTTGCATCTTGTTCATTTTCTTGTACGTTCTTGTCATGTGCGTGCTCAACATCATTTTAATCATTGTTTTCCTCAACTCTGACATGAAGGAACTGAAATTTCCAACAATTTCCACCAATTATTTCCAAGTGTTGGGATCACACTTCTCCACCACAATGACTCAAATTGTTTATTGAGACTTCTCTGGAATTCTCAAATCACCTTAGTAAATTGCAGAGAGGGAGTTTCCTACACTTATTGGCTTTTGAGTAACTTGTTCAAGCTTGAATTGTGTACACCCAGTGAATATTTTTTTATCACACAAAATTGGTAATTATTCCCTTGGCTACTCTTGAGTGGTCTACAATGTTAAACATTCACACAGAGAAACTTTATAGTGTCCTTTTGTCAAGGCAAAGAATTGAGATGCAGGTTAAACCTTTGAACATTTGTTGTTTAAGTACATTTCTGTAAACACAATCTTTGCTTGTTTGGACAAACGGAGAGACTTGTCAAAATGAATGTACAGATGACGTAGTTGCAGATGCTGTCGAACTTGTTTTGAACCTGGAACAATTGTTTTTTTGTTTTTTTTAAGATTAATTGTTTCCTCACTTCCCTAACTCATTTGTTTCCATTTAAGCATTAAGAAAGAATAATGAGCTAATCTTTCATTTCAAAGAAAATCACAGATACTGTGTCAGATTCTGGTTCCTAATGTGACAGTAATCAATAAGATTAATGTGAAGCATACTACAAAATTCAAAGCAGAACGCATTGTTTTAAGGCTGTTTTTGATTGGCTAAAGCCCAAAGTATATGCGTTTCTGAGTGTCTGCGTATGCAGATTTTATCACCAGAATAGTACGTCCGGTGTCATGAGAAATCAAGGCCCCCAGGAATTGGGTCTCATTTCTGATTCATTTATTTCAATACTGTATGATGTTTATTACTTTAAGTGCACAAACAACATACTCAAAATATGAATGCCTATGTATTGCATAATAAAACAAACTGGAAACAGATATTGGAAGAAAAAAACATACCTAATATAATATAAGCTAAGCTATGCTAGTACATGAGCTAACTAAAAAACAGTAAGAACGAGAAATGCTTGATTTCACAGCCTATAGCTTCAGTTATATACTAGTGTAATTTAAAAAACATTAATATTAATTTATGGTTATTAATATTGCAGGAATTATAACCAGGCACTAAAAATACTACCCATTAAAAGCCTGTTGTACACATTAAACAAACAAAGTATGCTTTGGACTTAACCCTCATTTTATAATAATATTAAGCAGGATACATTTAAATCATATTGGATTTTGTGCTTTCAATGTAATTATTACAGGCAATTATTTGGAACATGTATTTGAGACAACTGCAGCTGTTTGTAATGTGATGATATTTATTTTGGGTCAAAATCAACTGTTTTCCAGAACATAATTAATAAGCATTTAAAGTTGTGCTCTTCATAAAGGCTTTTTTTTTTTATTTTTTTTACTCATTTTAAGTAATAGAATCTTTATATTTGGCTTGTTGCCTATGAATATTTGGTCCATCCCTTTCAGATCCTTCCAAAGATCCTTACAAATAGTTACTAGGCCAACGGTGATACAAATAAAGATCTTAATGAATGGTTAGGAGCTCTGCATAGTGGCTCTGGGAATATCTTCATGAAGAAGGAATTTTTATAGGCAGCATTGATGAAATTTGTTCCATTCTGTGGGCATTTAGAGCAGATGGCAGGCTGATAGTAGTAAAGCCCTAGAGGAACACTTATGAGGGGTGCCAGTGATCCTCAAACCCTGCTGGGGGTTCATGGGTTCCATGTGCCTCAAGTGTGTCCACTGATTGAGTTATTTGGCATGTGGTATCGATTTAAAGAGCTGGATCGTGAGTGTGAAATATGCGGTATAAGACCGCTTTGGTTTATGGAGATTAAGTCATCTACTGTATCTTCAATCTCTTAAAGTCTCCTGGTCGGCTCAGTGTATATTTATTTTACACCATAGGAAATGTTGCTTTTTGGACATTCTTTCTAATTTGTTCTTTCATAAAAATAGTATGTTTGATGTTATAGATATATGTGATTGTCTTGCCAATGGGAAGACAGCAAAAAACCAGAAGGTGTTTCTATCATATTTCTGACCTTGACTGAAATGGTCCGGATGCTCTGTCATGGTAAACCTCAGAGTTGACATGATCTGCCTTCATCCTGGGTTGCTGCTAGAAAGGTATTATAAAAGTCTTTGTGATCTCATTGATGCTCTAGGCAGCATTTTTTTTTTTTTTTTTTCTTAAGATGACCTTTTCTATGAATATCCCTACTTTGTAACAGTGCCACAGAGGGTTACACATCAAGTGAAGTGCTTATTCTCACACCATGTTAGTAAAAAAAGTGCTGGAAATGGTTATTTCGTGTCCTGAGTGTGTTTTCAATCATTGTACTGTCAGTTGTGAACACACACCAGAATCTAAGAGCACTTTACCTTTAGTTCACAGAGGCTCTCATGGCCTCAGACTTCTGGAGTCTCAATGAGATTTGACATGTTTGAGAAAGCAGTAATACCTTCCTGCAAAGCCCTGCAGGTTGCGGACAGGCTAAAGTTTCAGTCTTTGCTGGGTCATAAAAAGATTGTTTGTCTTTGAAATCAACAATATTTGTGCACTATAAGTCTTGTAAAGCCATGAGATAGCTTTGTGTGAGCAACAGACTGAAATTTAAGTTGTTATGTAGTGAAAATCATATCTATTTTAGCTCTCGAATTTCATTTGCATTGGTTCCATGATTAAGTATCATTTGTGCCAAATTCGGCACAAAGCATTTTTAATGTGCAAAATGTTAATATGCCCAAATATGATTTGAGAGCTATGGGGAAGAAGATTTTAAATGATTTAATTTTTGGTGAGCTTTTCCTTTTAGCCTCACCCAAGAACTGTCAGGGCAGAACATGGAAATTTGCTTTGAAAACAATTACCGCTGCCCCTGGGTTTTGCACAGAAGCCAGATATTATGTCAGCCTGTAACTATAGCTTACTTTGACTAACTCTTTGTAGTGCCAGTGAAAGTTGAAGCATTTAAAGTCAAGCATTCAGCTGTCACCTGCACTCTAATTAAGTACGCCCTGCTGCAATTGCCCTAGTGGGAACATCAGCCATTACCTCACTAATGCTTTTGTGGCATGTTTCTTAAACTTTTACAGTGCGCCCTATCTAGTTTCCTCTCAAATCCAAAACCACAGGCCAATTATCTCATTCCTAAAGCTACCTGTCACCATTTTCCTATCGCCTAGATCCCCATTCAGCCACTCGGATGGTCGTTAACTTTGCCCTTTTGACAAAAGGGCAAAGTTAACAACCCATGGAACATGGGAACTTCGATCTGAATTACACCTAGGGATGTCAATTTACATAAATTCCCATAAATTACATCATTAAAAAAATGTCATCTGTAAAATCGTTGTTAACTTGTCATATATTATTGAGAACTAGCAGAGTTAACTCCACTAGCAGAATACAACAAGCATATTTGTTTCAGCTAGAGACCAAACTATACCAAGTATTTGTATGAAAAATCGCCACTGACGCACATGTAAACAGTATACATGTTTTATGTTATTATGTTTTTGTGGCACGTTTTGGTTTGTAACTTTGTGAAACATTAGTAAACCATAGTAATCGTATATCTATTTAGAGCAGGTGGTCTCAAACGAGCCCATATGCAGCATAAGACATAAGTTCAGCCAATGGAAACTGGATCTCGGACATGGTGGATGGGTATAGTGGGTAGGGATGATGTGTCTAGACCAGGGGTGTCCAAACTCTGTCCTGGAGGTCCACTGTCCTGCAGATTTTAGCTCCAACCTGCCTCAACACAACTGTCTGGAAGTTTCTAGTATGCCTAGGAAGACCATGAACAGCTGGGTCAGGTGTGTTTAATTTGGGTTGGAACTGAACTCTGCATGACAGTGGCCCTCCAGGAGCAGGACCCGACACCCCTGGTCTAGACCAATCGGACACTGTTTTACAACTGGAGTGCGCTTAGATTGGTTGGTTTGAACGCTCGGATTGACAGGTCTTGATTTACCATGCGCCATAGAATTGGAGTGCACAGCTGAAACAGCGCTGGAAGATCATCACTCATCAACCAGGATCTCATTACTTGTTTATTCTATGTACTTTTATTGTGTCGTTTACACAAGTAGTAAAATCGGACCCTTTTTTTGGACCCTTGGTTAATTGTTTCAAAATAAACAGCTAGTCTACCCAATCCATTACATGGCTTGAAGACATTAATACATTCAGAATATGTAACTACGGTGTCCATTCTTCATTTTTCCTTGTGTATCTGCTGCATGTGTTTTGCGCATGAGCCGCACTTACCTCAAAACTGCACTCTCTAATGATGACCTTGCTTAATCGATCATCATTAAGTTTTATTAATCGACAATTAATCGATCGTTGATAAATCCTTAGCATTACTAATTATACTAGTGTTGCATAAAAGGTTAGATGCATCATTGCGTCCTCTCCATGCTGTGCCATGTACAAAAAGAAAAGTCTAAATTCCTGAAGACCTTTTTACTTAACTGGTATTTGATGACGTGTGGTATGGGTTTGACAACCTTTCCCTGGAAAGAATCTTTGAACTATGTAATACAGTTGAGTGGTTTATATGAACTGTATTTCTAGGCCAGGTCCTTCAAGCTCGATGACACTTCGGAAGTTTGCAACCAGAAAGACATGGATGACATGGTTTTTTTTCCCACATTAGCCGCCTACACCAACCCTACATCAGGGATTATGAGGGTGATCTCACAGTCCAGAAATAACTGTAATATAACCCTCCTTCAACCACACCATCATTCAAATTTGACCACTTCAACTAATTTTACCAATCATTCCATCCTCCTACTGCTGCAGCCACAATGTTGCTTGTGGCTGTGGTTCGATATTTGCGTCTTAAGAGGGAATTCAGTGCTGAGGTCATAACAGCATATCATATCATACTAATTATCCCAAGATGGCTTTGCATCACACTTGGATTCTTCTGGAAGCTTAATTAATCCACTGACCAGGCCACCAGGAGCGCTTGCCTTGGTGCCAAGAAGCAGAACCTGGTGCATACAGTACTTCCATTCAGTGGACTGCCAGTGCAGTTTAATATTTTTCTTTTTTTAGGAATACAGATGTTCTGAGTCCATGTTTAAAGATGGTTATCATTGTAAAGGGATAACTTTAGCACTCTGAAGCGTCATCATGCCTATAGTTATGCTTAAATAGTTCCTGCAGGGTCCACTAATGGAAACGCTCCAGTGAGTCTCAGAACCTTTAAGAAACAAGGTACATTACACCCATCCGAGACATCTATACTGAATCATGATGTTACGTTGCATGTGTTTCTACTTTATATTATTATCTACAGATTATTGGCTCCAGCGGCTACTTGTTTTACAGCCCCTAAGAGCAACATCTCAGAATCAGCATGGAATGAAGCCAAGGGTTATTTTTTATTTATTACCTCTGCATTTGAGGCTGGAACACGCTTGCTTTTAGCTGCACCTGTGTGAAAAGCCCAGCCTGTACTTTCCTGTCTAACTGGCCAGAAAGGAAATAGCACTAAACCGCCAGTGCTTTTGTCGTCTGGATCGTACCTTGCTGTCAGATTTGGGTGGCGGATGATGTAAACGCATGCTAGTCTGGTTTCTGCAACCACAGACATGTGCTCTCTCAGTTCATGCATTGTTTGCCAACAGACTTGCGTATGACCAATGTTTGATCACGGGTCTCCCAGAAATTGCTGAGAGCGTGCATTGTGTTTCCTTTTAAAGTGGGTGAAGCTGGAAAGCATTTGCGTTGAATCCACTGTCACACTCACTTAAGTGTAGACTGAATGCAGGTCTGGTAGAGTTGTTACAGACTCGCTGTTCTGGGAGACCCTGTTTTTGGGTGCAGTGTTTTAGAGTCACATATGAGAGATTAGAGTTCTCCCCAGACTATTTTAAACACATGCTTGTGGTCACAGTACACTTGCAATGTTTGTTTGACACAATCTTAAATGTTTCTAGAACAAACAAAAGTATTGCTAGCGTTTTCTTTACGGGGTTTTGTGGGGTTCACCTGTCATGGTCCCTGTTGAAAATTAGGAAATAAACAATCCTGTTTGCTGGTCTTAGGTGATTTAGGTGATTTTTTATTATGCAAAATTCACTTTTGCATGTTTGGATATAAATGTGTGTTGGCAGTGTGTGTACACAACCACCCTATAATGATAAAAATCCAACCACTCCTTTTTTTAAAATCCCCATAAATCATAAGCAGTGTTTCAGAACAAGCCGTTTGCAGGTGCCTGGCAATGTGACATCACATTAGCCACAGGCCACGAATGTTGACAGACACTGCTGTTTTAACATAGAACCGCCCTGAGCGAGTTCACAGGGAGTTGTACACAGTCCGCCATTGCTGCACTGACAAGAATGTCTCCCAAGCGTTTTAGGTGTTCTGTAGCTGGATGGATTAATCCACATAGCTCTCTCCATTTACTCCCTAAATCTGAGCCGCTGAAGACGAGGTGGATTAATTTTGTTTTAGAAAAAAATGCTCCCTCAACCCTACCGAAATTCGTTTATGTCTGCGCAAATCATTTCACACCGGACTTCTTTGTGAACGAATGTCAATACAAAGGGACAATACAAAACAGAGGTTGTGCCAAAAATATGTTACTCAAGGATAGGTCAGTACAAACTGTTTGTGATCCAGCTTACAGCCTCTAGAGTGATACTGGATATGGCAGTAATGAAGGTGAGGGCACTTTATTACAGTTCATCAGAGTTGATTTACAGATATAAAGTTTACCAGTTTATTAAGCACCACCCGAAAAGACATAATGTTTTCATATATTTGTTTACTGTTGGTTGTAACAAGTGTACATGTACTTTGCTATGTATGTTGATGATAATGCAAGGGAGAGAGAGAGAGTTTATGGATAATATTTTAATGCACACTTGCACTGTTTTATTAAGCTCTTTCAGTGATTTTCCAATAGTTCGACAGCATGTTCGTAAACTAAAAAAAACATAGGGTACGTTTACATGACAACGATGTACTATAAACGGAAACATTTTTCCTTCGCGTTTTTTGCGCACAATGTGAAAATGACTAAAAACACTGTATTATTCATGCCAGGCCAGTAGTTGGTGATGTCACTTTGTAAAGAAACACTACACGCCTATAGACTGAACACATACAGTAATATGCATGTGCATGGCGTCACCATTTTCATATATTCATGTTTTTTCGTAGTTAAGTAGATAATAACAGTACCGTTTTCAAAAATTGCACTTTGAAACCCGTTTTTAAAAGTTTGCGCTTTCAGGCCCATTGTTGTGTAGTCCTAACGACGCATTAGTTGAAAACGGTGTTGTGTAAATGGCCCCTTAAAAGGTAGAATAATGTTCCCTCCTATATTTGGAACAAGCTTTGTGTTGTGAGTGTGCCTGTGACTAAGTAGGCAGCACACTAGGTTTTAGAACAGAACTCTGGCTTTCTTTTCTGTTTCTGGATAATTTTAGAGAAAACTTTAACAGTTTTTTTTGTGCTGCCTTTTTTAAGTGCAGTTATTTCCTTCAGGAAATCCAAATCTGGTTTATTTTACCATTATATGAGGAGATTGCAGCATAGAAAATGAAAAAAATATATATACTAAGCAAAGGTTTGAGTCATGACTTTCTTCAGGGCTTGTTGAAAGCCCTCTTTCATCAGCTTTTGCCACTGGTAAAATCGCAAGCTCTTAAATGAAATTATAAATAGTCTCTGGCATCTCTTGTCAATGTTTTCACTTGGGCAGATATGTGTTTAGGCTTTTATTAGAACTATTTTGCATTTCATAGTTCAAGTCAAGTGGAAAATGTCTAGCTCTGAACACCTTTTATAAATAGTTTAAAACCATCAAGGACGTAAGCCAACACCTCAAGATTGTTTTCCAAAGGTGTGTTAGACCTGCAAAATTACTCAGCGTCTCATTTATAAACCAGAGAGCTATTTACAGTTTGAACACTATAGTTTACTGACTTGGAATAAACCTACTACTGACATCTGCGTTTTAATAATCACGGGCTTTGTACACCGGAATAGTGTTTATCCACTATATAATTAAACTTTTCCGAACGAAACAGATGTGTTAAGTCCTACAGCATTTGTGCTGCAGTTTATTTCAACAAGAACAAAAGGAACGCTGCTTTACATTTAACAGCTGCGTAATTGTAAACCCTCAGCTCACAAATGCCATACCACTTTATAGCTTTGTTGCTAAGGAATGTTGTGAGATGTTTATTTGTCCATGCAAAGTCTTGCTGTAAGAAATGTACCCCCTCTTTCTTGGAAGCACATCCAAATCTATAGTAGTGCTGAGATAATGAAGTTGATCCTTATGTAGCCTTTATGTACATAAATCTAAACTCAGGAAGATTCGGCTTTGCTAAACAAATTTGCCAATTAAACTGAAACTGTGAGGTCTTGTGTCAGAGTCTGGGTAAACAAGGATATGACATTTTCAGTCTTTCGACCTCTTTTGGTTTACAAGACTCTGGGGAGATGCACAGCCAGGAGCAACATTTAAGGCAAGGATCTTTGTATAACCTAATATATCTTTATTTCGACTCTCCAACACCCCCAAAACATCCCCCAGATGTACAAATTTAGTGAAGAATTCAGCCGCCCATTGGAGAAAATCACTTTTGGGCTATTTTTAGACTACGGTTTGTTCGGCCATTGGGCTACTTTTGAAGTAGACCTGGCAACCCTGAGGTTTTCTTTGAAAGGAAAGACATCCCCTCTTTCAATATAAAGTTAAATCAGTCTTTTAATTTAGTCCTTATGGCTTTAAGCTAACTCATCAAAATCAGTTATATCCTCAACATAGTAAAGTTTCTACCCCTAGAGCAGATGATGCTTTTAATGAAGGAACCAGAAGGCCACTCTTTCACAACAAAAACTGTTGTGGTTTCTGATGTTAGTGTATGAAACATGTATAATTTTACTTTTGCTTCTTAAGTGTTTGCTTTTGCAATAGTCGGATTCGCAAAGACATTGTACAGCTGGCATTTTATGTGTGAGAACATTTAAGTTACATCCTTAAAACAATGGAGATCTTCTCATGGGATGATCTCCAGATCATTGTATTTCATTGAATCATTATTAACATATGGATGCGATCAGTGTGGTATTGCTACAGTGACAAATAGCCATGTGTAATGTGGGTTGTACAAAGTTACATTAGTACAAAATTTACTTCACAAAGGTTTCATATTTGTTAACTTCATACTTGCCAAATAAACGAACTGCCATCATATTTTGTGCGTCAAGCATTAGTTGAGAATATATCCCTTATTTGGCTTCGTCATCCTCTGGATTCAGCTGAGGTTTCCATCCATGAATTGTTATTGAAATTTGTCAGTTGGTTTTGGTGGATGACATGAACATTTGTCCATTTTAAGACTATGAACAGTAGAAATGATGTTTGAATGAGAGCTCTGTGAAGCATTCATTAGCATTAGCATATTTATTTAGCATGAGAAATTATTGGGACACACAATATGCTGTATAAAACCAGTTTATTTAAACAGAAAAAGTATGTATTTGCTTAATTTTTCATTTCCACATACTCGAGAGCTGAATATTGACATAACATTTTATGTTAGTACATCTAACCTAGCCACAAACAAACCTAGCACATTGCTATTTTATTTTGATAGCATGAACTGGATTGTAACATTGAATGCTACTGAATGGTTACAGAAAATACTGGCTATAACTGTAAAATTGAAGATTAGTTGTACTTAAACATAATTGAAAATAGTAGTTGTGGGATGAAAGCATCTGTTAAATGTCTACTTGAATTTAAATAGTTATTTGGAGATGAGCCGTTAGGATCCCTTGTTTCTACAGTCCGGGTGGTCAGTGCAATTGTTTTTCTGCTTGTTTTTGCAAGAGGAGTGTGTCAGATCCTGCCAGGCGTAACCTTTGACCTTTTGCAACCATCCCAGATCAAACATCCTTGGATTCCTGACTACTACAGACTCTTGGCACCGGCCGCCAGTGAGGTCATCACCCAGTGGGTTTAGCACCCCTGACCTATTGACTGTCACAGTGTAATCAGAGATGACCTGTTGTGTTTCCACTACCCCGTCAACCTCCATTATCATGTCCTTTGCCTCTCATAAATATATGACAATCCAAACTTAACTTGCGGTCTTTGATCCAACCCATTTCTGGCGGTGTAGAGGTCAGCAGAGCAGTTTTGTTTTTGTTATTTCTGCTCATTTTCCCATCTCCATCAAAGCTGATTCCATTGCCTTAGTTGGAAATCATCAGATCTCCTGTGGTTCGTGTGGATTTTGCTCCTGCTCTCACATTTACATGCACTGTAAGTAAACTGTAGGTAAACTTTTCCATTTTTCAGTGCATTCAAACAACTAAGAAACAATATAATGTAACAGGCCAGAGAAGTTTTTTTTTTTTTTTTCAGAATTGAATATTTACAAATTTAGAAAAGATGTTTATCTTGTCAGAGCTTGTTTTTTGGTTGTACTACACTATATAAAAAGCAAGCAACACTACCTGTAATTTACATCAGGTATTTTTCTTGCAGTATTCAGTGTTTGGCTCCTAGTTGTAGCTGTAATTTATGTGCAGTGGATTTGGTTTGGAAATACCTCCTCAGCCAAAGTGTTATTAAATCAACCACTTACCATCAGTCATAAATCAGTGTGTTTGCCGAGTGGTTGTGAAAACAGGCAAGAAATGTGGCAACGTTGAACCTTTGACATTCAAGATGTAAATATTGATCAGTAATGCTCTAACATCCACCCAGAACACACTAGTCACTGCATAACAATATGCTAACAACCACTCCGAAGAAAATCTAGTTGTTTATGTCTGTTTTTACTGAAATTGTATTGTATGTTCACAACTTGATTAATTGATTTGTTTGATCTTCTTCTTAGTTAGAAACATTTGACAGTAACTAAAAATCAAATATCCTTTCCAACATTACCTCCCTAAAATCATTTTAAAAACAAATTAATAACAGTCATCCTTAATAAAACAGTCTTCCCAACCTTAAAAAGGGGTTACCTCCCTAAATGCAATTACCTCCCCTCCAGAAAATTCCCATTTGTCGGAGTACAGTGGGAGTTGTCTTCAGCAGGGGGCCGGGATGAATATCTGGTGGAGATGCTTTTGGCGGCTCCCAGGCTGAAGGGGGCTTCCACTTGGCTCATTCATCGCAGTGGTCTGCCAGCAGTGTTGGTAGCCAGGCTACTGTCAAAACTCAAGCCCTCCACTCCTCCAAAGATAACAGGCCCCTGCACCTCCTCCGCTGGTCTCCCTGGGTTAAATAACCTGCCTCATGCTGTGATCTGAAACGAGGACCCATGCTTGGCGCACCATGGATGCATTTAGAGTTGGCCTGTGCTAACATCACCATAAACCAACAAACAAATAGGTTTTCCAACACTAAACTTTTACAAACCTCATATTTTAGCCTGTTAAAGATGCATAATGCAGAATATTGTAATAGTTTTGCCTTGTAGATGGCTTTGTTTCAGTTGTGAATTAGTAATGATCTACTAAAGCAGCCCAATGCGATATAACAAACATTAAATAGCGCTCAGATTCAGATTCAAGCATTCAACAGTACAACAGGTCTTAAAATCTTAACTGAAGAAGAAAAAATTCACCATCGATCATTTGTTTCCATTTCCACACCACTGCGAAATCTCATTGGTCCAAAAAAATCTCATTCATTTTCTCCATTGGATAATTGACATTAAAATATATATATATCTGACTATAAAGCCATAATGTACACAGTCTTGAACGTTTTGCCTGATTTGAAAATTTGAAATTTGTAATGTGGTTTACCTGTGATTCACTTTAAATCCCTATAGGAAAAAGTGAATGGAAAAAATACTACCAGAACGAAAGCCACTGAAAAAGTGGGTGGGCACTAATGCAGTCTATTATACATCAACTATTTTCTGATTGGCTGTTAGGTGTCACATTGCACAGCAGTTTCACGTTCATTGCGGACATGCAAATCGTTTGTTACTGGAAACTTGCCGCATCGTGCCCGCAATATGTGTTGCGTGGGAAGTTGAATTCAGACTTAACTGTACAAACATCAATCAGAGGTTTTAGGCTTTTCTGTCTGACAGGATGTTTATGTTGCTTTGTGAAAAGTCTTCAAAGCAAACAAAATAAGAATAATAATGACAACTGCCAAAACTTTGTACAATTTTCTCCAGTTGAAAGATAAAACGGGAGAAGAATATCCCATAGAGAAACCTGAGCCATATCTGGGGTTTACTTTGAGTTTGCATTAAAAACTTGTCAACAACGCTGTGGACAAATCATTCATCACTTAGCACTAAGTACCTCAGGGATCCCAGAATTCTTTTGGGCCTCATTAATGGCTATTCATGAGCATTCACACCTGACCGAGCCAATACAGTAGTCTTTAGCTCTGTACTGAGTACAAGGAAACTGAGCAAAGATGCAGATGGGCATCTGCAACATGACAAAATACAGTGCGCAGATCTCTAGGGAGGAAAATCGAGGGTGCTGGTGCTTTCGTTGGAGAATGAAAGGCAGCTTTGTGAAGTCACAGCCGCCTTTATAAAGCTCTGTTGTGTGTGAATAAAGTCTAGGCCTGCTTTAGATTTAACTCTTTAGTACAGCTTCCCCACCCCGCTCTGTTTCCAATCCATGCATTTAAATGGCGCACTTATATGCCTCACTGGAACAAGAGCCGTAATGGGCTCTTTGACCTCAAGAGGAACTCATTCGTAAACATCATTAGGGAAAAAAGGCGCTTTGTGATGTATATTGAATAAAGCTTTAACAGCTGAAATGGATTCAGCTCGTAAAAAAACGCCTGACAGAGGGTGAATGTTAGTTCGCATCAGACTCGTATTTGAACTAGAGATAAATTAGGCTATTTTTTTATCAAATGTTCCCTACACTCTCTAGTGGGGAGTCTGGTCATTAGGAGGCCAGCGTGAGTCCGGGTTTGCTGATCCGAGGGGGCTGCCCTCTCTCAGGCCTAGGGCTCTGCAGGAATGTGGAGGGAGTTCTGACTCACCCCTCCGCTCCAGGCCAAGAGATCCCACAGAGTGACATGAAAGACGAGGTGCTGGAACAAAAGATGTTGAGGACTATTAATTGTGTGCATTTATTACATTTTTGGGCCACATAGTCTTCGATTTTTAAAATCAAGTGAAAGCTGAATGATGTTTCAAGAGAATTTTAATGCAACAGGCAAGGAAAGGTTGGAAGAAAACGGCCTACCATGAGTTATAGAACGATTACTATTTAATGAGCTTCTTAAGCCTTTAATGGGATTTATAGAAGTGGAGATGCAAAAGGAAATGGTGGGATAGTTTTGGGAAAGGTGAGCTTGGATACAAATGGGATACAAGTTCCCTCAACCACCCGAGAAAATGCTGTGTGATGAAAGGAAATGCTAATTTCCTAGTTTTTTTCCCAGGCATTATGAACCTCCTTAGTTGGAGCATGTGGGCCACATGTCCAAGATTTAAAAACTCTTTTTATTCTATATTAATAAAGAAAGTGAAGTCTGAAGGCCTGTTCACACCAAGACAAATGTTTGGTGGGAAAATTTGGTCCAATAAACATGTACATTTGTTAAAACGTTTAGAATTACAATTTTTTCAACGCAACAATTTTTGCACTGCAAACAACTGGCCAACCAATAAAATTTGGTTAAACAGCTGCTGCTGTTACATAAGACAAAGATCAGCTGCCGCCTGACAAAAGCAATGCATTCTGGTTAGAAAATTTGTCCAACTTTGATCGGCGTTGCAGCCGCCTTACGATCACGTGCCATCTAAGTACAGAGAGAGCAAAATTAGACCAGCCGTTCAGCCGTCAGGCACTGCAGTTGCTCAAAATCGGCTGCGAAAGCCTTGATGATGACATATTCCCATTGGTCAGATTCTGTGATGATTTGTGTGTTGCGTGTTTTTTCTTAGACAAGTTCATGTATTTGACCAATCTTGATATTGACTATCTGATATTCAAACAAAACACACAAAACATTAACAAAAATTAAGATTATGCTATCTAGCAAATGTTTATTCTTATTTCAACTGCATCCACTTCTCCGGCTACAATCGACGCAAAAATCGCGTGGTCTGCCATGAATGACGTTGGTTCAGCACACTACGGAAATCACATGACACGGAAACCTAATGACTCGGTGAATAGCAGAGGAAGAATCCCATCTGCCACTTTTTATTCAAAAGACAAACTTTTTTCTTTACTTTATACAACTTGAAATCTTAATTATTATTAATATATGTAGAAATTGCAGTGCAAAATAACTATGTAGATTAATAAATGCTGTATTATTTATTGTTAGCTCATGATAGCAAATGTATTAACTAATGATAACAAATTAATTCATTGTAAAGTGTTACCAAAAAAAAAAAAAAAAAATTAATTTAAACAAAGAAGGTGATTGCATCTCAAAGAGTATAAAAAGATGTTATTGCCTGCAGATCTTCTTTCAGACACAATAGAAGTACTGTCACAACAGAAGTACTACAAAAAGGCTTATAGGTTACAGGTCTGACCTTTAATCTAACTTCTAATCTTTTAATGTGCCCTCTAATTATGTACAAACAAATCAACTACAACCGAACACCTCATCTAAGCAAGAAACAACCAAAGAAACCATTTGAATACCAGACCCCACGTACACAGACGTCCATTGAGTGCTAGCATACAGTAGCTGGATTATTGTAGGCCTATTTTTACTTTTTCCAGCTATCCCATGTCTTCACGTGTTCACTCTAATGAAAGAGGCTGTCTGTTCCATCCTGCTTTGAAGACATTCCTCAGACATTACCTTATTAAACCAAGATGTGTTTGGAGTGGGTGTGGCCTGGGGCACAGAGAAAAGGGCCAGTGTGTCAGCACTAATGGAGGTGTGGGGAGGCCACGCCCCAGATGTATGACATCATCCACAGGATTCCCACAAGTCTGGACTGTTTTCTGCAGCACGTGTTGTACGTGCCCCATAGCCATTTGACTTTTTAGCTGCAGTGAAGAAAGACAGGGATAAATAATATTTGGGTGGAGAAAGTGGATTTGTCCTCATAGCTGACTTTGTGGAGGAAAAGTTTTTTTTTCTATTAGTGACTATTACTACCTGATGTTTTGTGTCACAAAAGCTCAGTATAGTTTAAAGGGTTAGTTCACCTAAAAATGAAAATTCTGTCATTAATTACTCACCCTCATTTCCTTCGTTCATCTTCGGAACACAAATTATGATATTTTTGATAAAATCCGATAGCTCAGTGAGGCCTCCATTGCCAGCAAGATCATTAACACTTTCAGATGCCCAGAAAAGTACTAAAAACATATTTAAAACAGTTCATGTGAATACAGTGGTTCAGCCTTAATATTATAAAGCGATGAGAATACTTTTTGTGCGCCAAAAAACAAAATAACGACTTTATTTAACAATATCTAGTAATGGGCGATTTCAAAACACTGCTTCATGAAGCTTCGAAGCTTTACGAATCTTTTGGTTCGAATCAGTGGTTCAGAGCACCAAAATCACATGATTTCAGTAAACGAGGCTTCGTTACATCATAAGTGTTTCAAAATTTCAATAGTTCACGTGACTCTGGCAGTTTGATACACGCTCCAAACCAGTGATTCGAAACAAAAGATTCGTAAAGCTTCGAAGCTTCATGAAGGAGTGTTTTGAAATTGCCCATCACTAGATATTGTTGAATAAAGTCATTTTGTTGCTTCACAACATTAAGGTTGAACCACTGTAGTCACATGAACTGTTTTAAATCTTTAGTAGCTTTCTGGACATTTGAAAGTGTTAATTATCTTGCTGGCAATAGAGGCCTCACTGAGCCATCGGATTTCATCAAAAATACCTTAATTTGTGTTCCGAAGATTAACGAAGGTCTTACAGGCGTGGAACGACATGAAGGTGAGTAATTAATGACTGAATTTTTATTTTTGGGTGAATTAACCCTTTAAAGACGAATGGCAAAACAATCAATATTTACTATACAAATTTCACTGCTGTGGAAGTTTTTTAAAGTGAATTGAATAAGTGCATTGTGAACTAAAATTGACATAACATTTAATTTGAAAATACAAGAAATAGTGCTTTTTATGTTTCAAAAGACAGGAAAAGAATTAATAATTTTAAAACTGACTACTACTGTAAATACAAAACTTGTTATTATTGCTAGTTTAAGTTTACTAAACATGTTTGTGATGGAATTACTGTTTAATGTGATGTACAAAAAAATAGACACAACTAACTAAATCAACGCTTCTTGTAAACACATTTTAGTGCATTTGAACAGATTCTTGTGGTTTCTCTATTGCTTAGTGTTGAGTGAAAACAGGCCAATGGCAGTTTTCTGCTTGAAGCCAATATCACTGCTTTAGTCAATATACAGCGCACTGATTTTATTAGTGACAGATTGAAGTGTTCTGCTTGAATATATTAAATATTAGCATATCCTTGGATTAAACAATAAGTCTTTGTTTGCTACTTGATTAACAGAATTAATAACAGAATTAAGCTTTATTCATTATTGAAGCCAGCATAAGAAGTGCTTTCAGTTGTACACAAGTTCTCAGGTTTATTCAGGTCCCTGCCTCTAACAAAAGAATAATAGCATTTGTAAAATTTCCTATTTACCTTTGTTCCTTTATTAGACCTTAGTAAAGGTGTAATGGACATATAATCCCACAAATGCATTTGTTTTGTTAAACTTGGCATTGTGTATTATGAATACTAATAGGTCCAACAAAAAATTGCTTCTAAATTAATAAAATCATTTAATAGACTTTAGTGTAGTTCACGTTAATGGGTTCTCTTTCCTTGTTAACACCTAAAAACATTCTTTAAAGCCCTGAATGTTTCTAGTTGATCTCCACCAAACAGCATGATTTTTCTCAGTACATAAACGCATATGCAGCCCCATCAACATGTTGTTGACATTTTTCACCATAAATGGGGCTTCACATTGGCTATGACTGTATACCACATCAAACAAGATGTTTTTTTTTTATTTTACAGCCAGTGAGTAAATGGTTTGTAAACTCTGGCTGGAGATGCAGGGGGAAAAAAACTTTGGTGGTGTATATTAAAGAGCAGTTACGAGGGCCACAGGTGCTCTCTCTGGAAAATATTTTCCCAAAAGTCTGTTTATGCAATTAGGAAAAAACTACTGGTTCATGTCGTTTGATTTTTACTTTTTTTTTTTAAGTCTTGCACACTATGTTTGTATATGGGGGTGATATAAAATGAAGGGTAAAATCTTTTTATGCTACAAAATGTTTATATGTAATCGGTTTACTAAGATTATCTATCAAACCTAGAACTGTGGATTTGTGTGTAAGTGTGTGAAATGTGTGTCTCAGCCGTAACACCATCTGTTGAAGTCATTTAGAAGTAGGCAAAATATGTTTTCACTAGCAACATGGTCAGTGACTCAGGTCTTTGTTTAGATGTTATTCCAGCTACTCTTTCAGTTGTGCTAAATTAGCCTAGCGTGCACTAAAACACAGACATTTGACACTTTTTCATGTCTCAAGTGTGCAACAAAAAGCCCTAGATAATAACTAACAGCATGGCCTCATTTCTGATGGTTAGGTTAGGTTAAGTAGTATGTTAGCTTATATGTTATAGGTTATGTTAGGTTCAATGTTATGTTAGTTTAGCTTATATGATAATTATGTTAGGCTGTATGTTACGTGAGCTTATGTAAAAGGTTGTTAGGTTAGCTTATGTTACGTTAGGATGTATGTTAGGTTAGCTTATGTTACATGTTGTATGTAATGTTAAGTTATGTTAGGTTGTATGTTATGTTACAGTTAGCATGTTACAAAGGTTAGCATGTTGGATGCTTATGTTATAAAGGTTAGGTTTATGGTAGGTTAGCTTACATGTTGCACGCAGGTTATGTTTGTAAGTTATGTTAGGGTATATGTTGTATTATGTTAGTTTAGGCCAACATAATATTATAACATGGCAGAATAACCTTGTAATACACACCTTAGCTGCATTTAGATGTGTAAATGTGCAACAAAACATTAAGGACAGAAAAGTATTTCGCAATGTTCACAAGGCCTTAAGGAACATAGCAAGTCCATGCATATGAGGTTATTGTACCGCAAAGAAAACTAGCTGCTTCAAAACATTGATTCACTTAAAATATGCTGGTTGTAAAAGAGCCATGTGCTTCTACATCCCTTTGTACATCAGGTTTTTGCAAGTGTGAAACATGACAAAGATTTGTGAGGCAGTGATTTTACATAAAAACATCAAATGCTTATGAATACAAACAAAATTTGAAAACATATGAAACAAAATTTGGAGCTTTAAGCCTTTGAAGTCTCAGAAATGTTGCATTTTTGCTAAATAAAATTGAGAAACAGCTGCGTGAGATTTGAATGTGAGCAGACAATGTGCCGAGCTGGGCTAATTCCCAGCTGCATTTGAGCTTTTGTGACTAGCTGGGCCATTTTCCAATCACCTCTTGTGAACTCTTTGGTCACTGTTCTGTGATGATTACAGGATTTGTCAGGGCATGAGGATTTTTTGATAGGCTACTGTAGCACATGTGGGCTAAACTGGCCAGGTGACTGAACATCACAGTCAGATCTGAGGGGCCAAGTCGCTTTTTGGCTTTGGCTCCTGGAATCTGACTGGCTTTGGAAGAAAATCGGACAGGTCAGCATTTGGATGGGATACAAAAATACCCCCGATATCCAATCCATTCGCAGCTGGGACACAAGAGTGCATGTGGATGAGGGGGTGGTAGAAAGAAGACACAGGAATGCAGTCGACGCCAGCTTGCTCTTTGGCCTTTCAGAGGTAACCAAGCATATCCTCCTAAGCCTTTAGCCTCCCTGCCTCATTCCGTAGCAGATAAAAGACCAAACCTTGGCTGAGTCGCAAAAGAGAAGGAAAAAAGAGGCGGTTGATTCAGGATCAATCCTTTCCACTGTGCAGTGGTCCATCTATGGTTGGATCTGGAGACATTAGAAGCTACATAACATTGTACTAAAGGTGTGGTCACATTTCAACATTACAGCAAAAATTTTTTGCAAAAAAGGTCCATTGTCTATTGTCAGTAGTGTAGGGATGTATGAAGTACAGCACGCACAGAAGTCACTTTCAAACCAAGCTTTCTTTTGATCAGCATGCCAAACTTGTATGACCAACTTTTTATTCTTTATCCTTTATTTTACCAGGAATTATCTCATTGAGATATAAATCTCTTCGACCAGGGAGTCCTGGCCAACATGGCAGCACAGAAAGTTTCACATAAACAGATTACAAACACATATAAAACCAGAAATATAAGGGAAAAAGTCTATGTAAAATATTCACAGGTTACCTTCAGGTGGGACTCCAATAGGTTTCTAAAAATATTTAAAGATGGGAGTGTTTCTAACATCATAACACTCTGCATTTCACTCCATAACCTAGGAGCATAGGAGGAAAAGGCAGTTTTGCCAAACTCAATATGCTCTTGGAACAATTAAAAGTAATTTAGAAGAAGATCTAGTCCTATAATTACAAGTATATATGATAAGAGATTATAAATTTACCTAATAATGGCTTGGCAATACATTTTTCTCCTTTGGTATGAGGACCAACCAACCAATTTTTTAAAAAGTACAATGATGGGTACTTAAATTCGTTGTGAAATCTTTGAAGGGAAATTTTTCGCCTACACGTGAAATTCCAGATTGTGTGTGTTTCCATTGAAATGACTGGATTTCACCCATGAAAATTCATGGAACAGCGGTAAATGTGACCATACCATGGTCTCACTTCAAATTCACACAAAGAAGACAATTCTGCCATCACTGTCTCATTTTGTTGCAAACTTTCTTCTTAGGAACACAAAAGGAGATATTTTGAGAAATGTTTAAGCTGCTCTTTTCCACACAATAGCAAGGGAAAAGGGATGAAGGGATGCTTCAAAAAGATTAATAAAGCACCATATAATGTGGTCCAAGCAACTATACAGCTATATTTGAGAATGGTTTGTTGAAAGATAAAGCTTTGATGTGCAAAAAAATGAAAACAAGATCAGTTTGAGCCTGAAAGTGTCTTGATGCTGATAGCCTTCTGATGTATTTTGTGATTTGTGGTGGTAAATTCCAGATGATCCATCTGATACTGTTGTTTTTCTTTTTTCAACTTTGTCATTGTTTTGTAACGAGTGAATCATTTAATATAGACTTAAAACAGAGTTTTTATTCATACAATATATTGATTCTAAGAAGAATTAAAGAAACAGATGGCAATCCAAGATCTGCAGAACAGATTTGAGGTCTGTAGTTCATAAAAGGTGAAAAATAACAGCTGACGGCTTCTGTGAACTTGTTTTGACATTTTTTTCTTCCAGTAATTTAGCAGAATTCATTGGAATTATTAATCAAAACGTCCCCGGTATATTTATTTAAATTCGTAATCCCTTTCAGAGGCCAAGATGAGCATCCCTGCTGAAAAGAGCAGTTCAAACCAGAATGAATTTTCCTGCTTGTCCGAATTGGTTATACTATATTGTTCTGTGTTGTTTAACAGGATTTCTATTAATTCTGATAATGATTTGTTGTGTACTAGTTGTGGTACATAGTTGTCTCGTTTATTATGCACATGGCATTGCATTTTTATGACTTGATCTCGCAATTACAACTTTATTTGACATTTGCAATGTAATTTCTCAATATTTAGACAGCACATTTCAAAATTGCGACAAGAAAGGGCCTCCAGAGTTCATTTTTTAAGATGTTTCTGTTTTCTCTTTGTTTAAAACAGCTTGGGCAACTGGACAAAGCTGTGTCTGCTGCTCATACATATTTCCAGGCCAACCCTGAGCATGTGGAGATGGGCGAGGACCTGGAGCAGTACAAAGCCCAGAAGGGTGTAAAAGAGGAACACTTCATTGACCGGGAATCCCGCCCACATCAGGTGAGTGACTGTCAACCCCAATTACTAGTCATGCACTGAAATGTAGTTGTTAGCCAAAAACGAAAGCAAAATTAAAGTTTATTTAATAAACACTTGAATAAAAAAATAATAATAATTGCATTTAGTTTTTTAATAATATATTAATCTGTTGTTGAAATATAAACATTTAAACGGTGACTGTAATAAAAACTTGTTTGCGTGAATAATGAAGACAACAGGATAGGTAGAAATATAATGAATGCATAATATAGTGCATATATTTTGCATATCAAAATGCTCTTTAGAGTTATGGACATTGAATGGCTTACCTGAGGTAAATGTAATGTTACGTGACATTGTTTACAAGCTGTTTTAATTACATCTTTCCGTGGTTGAAACACTGATTGAGCGATTACATGAGACATGATACATTTCAGTAAGTTGTACTGTATCTTTCAACATACCTTCTGATGTTCATTAATGTTTATTTTATGCTATAACTTGTAGTAAAGAGGAAGAGATAATCGGTTCACATGCTGCTTGAACTGAAGCACAATGACATTTATTACTTGAATTTCGTTCCAATTTAAAAGCCCAGACTTTGTTTCATATCAAAAGCAACAATTTGTGAAGAGTAACAATAAAGGATTATTGGATGGCAGGCATGCTACAATTAAAGTTTGGTGAAATTGTTTTCACGCATCAACTGCACAGTGTAGACTAAAAGATCTCAGTTCATCAAAGTGAAGATTGATTAAAAACGTCAAATCAGCCATCCAAATCTGTTTTGGCTAAAAAATTTAGATTAATTTTCATTTGAATATTTTCGGTTGCCGAAATTTCGGTGCATCACTATCAATTACACCACTGCTTGATGCTTCTTGAACCTGCAAAAACACCCTACAAGGCCTGAGACACCAAGTTTGGTATCTTTGTATTTACAGAAAGCCTTTTTTGCTGGGGTGAAGCTGTACGACAAAGGCAACTACGAAGCGTCTGTGACACTCTTTGAAGAGGCTCTTACTGAGTATTATCGTGCCGATGTGGAGTGTCGGGCCCTCTGTGAAGGGCCACAGCACTTCGAGGAGCAGGATCATGTCTTGTACAAATACAACCTCTACGAGCTAATCTCAGGTACAGATGCTTATGTACTCAAAGCTTTTCTGCTTCCTCTTAATGTGGTAAAGCTATCATCTGCAGTCTTGAGAAGGGGTCTGGGAATTTTCCATTTTCAAGTGGATCTTTGGGACTTTCTGTTGTGTATATCAAGTCTCTAAAGCTATTTGTGTTTCCAGTAATGGAGATCTTCCTGTTCTCTGACCTCTGTGTAAATCTTTTCTGAGTAGGCAAGTGCCTGACCTTTTTTTTTTGCAGTACAATCTGTTATTGTTGTGTCTGACAGGCAGTTCATGATAGTACAACAATGAGCAGCTTCAAGGAGTGTGACATACGGTTGCCCTATACGATGTTTTGCTCATAAATTTTGCAACTTGAAAAGCTACTTTGGATCAAAGCTGAATCCACTGTTTTATTATTTATAATTTATCAATACTGAAGTGGCTCACTTTAACTTTAGGCTTTGAAGTTACTCTGGGAAAAAAGGCTTGTCTGATAAACATGCAAAACACAAGCCATGTTTTGTCTGCATTGCCTTCTTGCTCAAAACCAGACTACTGTTTTGAAATTCAGTAGGCCACATGTAGTCCAACTGAGATTTAATGTTAATATCAAAGTGATTTTATATATTTAATGTTTATTTTATTTTATTTTACTGTTTAGTTTATTAGTGTTTGCTTTATTAAAAACACTGTTTTCAACATTGACAATAATAAGGAATGTTTCTTGAGTAGCAAATCATCATCAGAATGATTTCTGAAGGATCATGTGACACTGACGACTGGAGTAATGTTACTGAAAATTCAGCTTTGCATCAACATTTTTAATATATTCAAATAGAAATTAGTCATTTTTAAAATCTAATAATATTTTAATTAACCTTAAAACAGGCAATGTGTACCACAAGATACTCTTTAGTGTGTTGTTTGGGGCATAAGAAAGATTTTTTCATCAAATCCTTTTATCATTTACCATAGCCTGGTCTGTCTTGACAAGACAGCTGGTCAAATTATTTGTTTCAAGTTTTCTGTGATCAATTAGTCAGCCTGACCTAAATCCAACATAGGCACCATTGGTGCAGGACATTCAGAATCAGAATGAGCTTTATTCGCCAGGAATTTGTTGTGGTTTTCTACAGGAGCTCTTGGTACACACATACATATGACATGAGAACAGAAAGAACATTTAAATAAGTAAACTAAGAAAATAATAATAAATAAATAAATAAATAAAATAAAATAAATAATAATACTAATGTGATATACATCTGGAACAGAAGACATACAGATGTGTATTGTATATACAGCAGCATGAACAGAATATATATATATATATGTATGTATATATAAACAAATTTTTACTCTCTCTCAAGTACTAAAAGTGAATACTAAAACAGGGGTAATTGCTATGTTAGCTGTTTAAGCTGGAGATTGCGTGGGGGAAAAAACTTTTTTAATGCCTAGATGTTCTAGTGCACAGAGATCTGTAACGTCTGCCTGAGGGCAGAAGTGCAAACAGGTTGTGTCCAGGGTGAGAGGGGTCTGTGATGATGTTACCTGCCCGTTTCTTCACTCTGGCATTGTACAAGTCCTGAAGGTTGGGCAGGTGCATACCAGTTATCCTTTCAGCTGTCCTAACAATCCATTGCAGTCTTCTTATATCTGATTTGCTGGCTGACCCAAACCAAACCGTTATAGAAGTGCACAGAACTGACTCAATAACAGCTGAGTAAAACTGGGTCAGCAGCACCTGTGGCAGGTTGAACTTCCTCAGCTGGCGAAGGAAGTACAACCTCTGCTGAGCCTTTTTCGCAGTGGAGTCAATGTGATTGTCCCACTTCAGGTCCTGAGAGATGATGGTGCCCAGGAATCTGAATGACTCCACTGCTGCCACAGTTCTGTTCATGATGCTGAGTGGGGGGAGTGCAGGGGGGTTTCTCCTAAAGTCCACTATCATCTCCACTGTTTTGAGTGTGGTCAGCTCCAGGTTATTGTGACTGCATCAAACAGCCAGCTGTTCAACCTCCAGTCTGTAAGCAGACTCGTCTCCGTCCCGAATGAGGCCGATGACTGTGGTGTCGTCTGCGAACTTCAGGAGCTTGACAGAGGGGTCTTTAGAGGTGCAGTCATTTGTGTAGAGGGAGAAGAGCAGTGGGGAGAGCACACAACCCTGAGGAGCTCCAGTGCTGATGGTGAGGGTCCTGGATGTGAGTTTTCCCAGCCTCACTAGCTGCTGCCTGTCTGTCAGGAAGCTGGTGATCCACTGACAGATGGAGGAGGGTACAGAGAGCTGGATCAGTTTATTCAGGAGGGTATCCGGGATTATGGTGTTGAAAGCCGAATTGAAGTCCACAAACAGGATCCTTGCATAAGTTCCTGGTTTGTCCAGATGTTGTAGGATATAATGCAGTCCTATATTGACTGCATCATCCACAGACCTGTTTGCTCGATAAGCAAACTGCAGGGGGTCCAGCAGGGGTCCAGTGATGTCCTTCAGGTAGGCTAGCACCAGTCTCTGAAATGACTTCATGATCACAGATGTCAAAGCAACAGGTCTGTAGTCATTTAGTCCTGTGATTTTCGGTTTCTTGGGTACAGGGATGATGGTGGAGCATTTGAAGCAGAAGGGGACTTCACACAGCTCCAGTGATCTGTTGAAGATCAGTGTGAAGATGGATGACAGCTGGACAGCACAGGCTTTGAGACAGGCTGGTGAAACACCGTCTGGGCCTTTGGCTTTCCTTATCTTCTGTTTCCTGAAGACTCTGCATACATCCCTCTCAATGATCTGTGCAGGTTGAGAAGCAGGAGGAGGGATGGAGAGGGCTGAGGGTGTTGATGGCTGTGTGGTGAGCCGGTCAGAGCGGGTGTAGGGTGTAAGACCAGGTTTTTCAAACCTGCAGTAAAATGTATTCAGCTCGTTGGCCAAATGTTGGTTCTCCACAGTGCTATGGGATGGGGTCTTGTAGCTGGTGATGGTTTTCAGGCCCTTCCACACTGATGCTGAGTCAGTAGCTGAAAGCTGGTGTTCTAGCTTCTTAGCATAACTTCTCTTTGCTACACTGATCTCCTTATTCAGTGTGTGTTTGGACTGTTTGTACAAGACTTTGTCCCCGCTCCTGTAGGCATCCTCTTTGGCCTGGCGAAGCTGTCTGAGTTTTGCAGCAAACCAAGGTTTGTTGTTATATGTTAAATAAGTCCTGGTGGGGCAACACACATGTCACAGAAACTGATGTAGGATATCAGTGAGCTCATCCAGATCAGTGGCTGCAGCCTCAAAAACACTTCAGTCAGTACTGTCGAAACAGGCTTGTAGAGCCCGCTCTGTTTCACTGGTCCATTTCTCTTTACAGTTCTTACCACAGGCTTAGCAGATTTCAGTTTCTGCTTGTAGGCTGGTAGAAGATGAACCAAACAATGATCAGTAAATATTTTTGATTTTGGGATTATTGATTATTAAAGATTTTGGGATAAGTAAATATATATTAATCTGACTTTTTTCAGAAAAAAAAAAAAAGCAAAACAACTGCTAATATTAATTGTGAACATTGTCTTAAGATGTTGAAAAAGAAAATTAAGTTATATGTTGCTCATGCTGTTATTTACCGCATTTTGAAAAGTATGTATCTCCTGATATACATTGCCTGTTTAGGGTATAAAAAAGGGATTATCCACAGTATTGACAATGAATGGTGTTTCAAGATAAACTGGGCTCCCTGTACTGGTCATTGCATTATTGCCAATTCCGGGGTGATGAGTGAGAGGTGGGTGGTGGGAGGGCCAGTAGAAATCTCATTCCAGGACTGGGGCCCCTAGAGAAGACCCTTATTGGCCCTCCAGGCCTCTGGGCCCACTGTACACAGTCCCCCTTCTCAATCTATGTATTTTGAGTTAAAAAAAAAAAAAAAAAGTGCTAATGTTATTATTTACTCATAAAACTGATATTATCATGTTTAGTTGACTACATTTACATCTACATTTTATGGTAGAACAGGGGTGTCCAACCCGGTGCCTGGGGGGCTACTGTCCTGTAGAGTTTAGCTCAAACCCGGATCAAACACACCTGAAAAATCTTAACGCAATGTATACAATATATAATTTTCTAATAAGTGATAAGTAATTCTGAAGACTTTGGTAAGATTTTTCTGTTGTGTTTGATCAGGGTTGGACCTAAACTCTGCCGTACAGTAGCCATCCAGGCACAGGGTTGGACACCCCTGTTCTACCATAAAATGAGCTGTGGGAAACTCTGCAAGAAAATATCTAGTTAAAACTGCAAAGATGTAGTCAATTAAACATAATAATATCAGTTTTTCGAGTAAATATTACCATTGGCACATTTTTTTAAACTCAAAATACACAGATTGAGAAGGGGGACTGTGTACAGTGGGCCCAGAGGCCTGGAGGGCCAATAAGGGTCTTCTCTAGGGGCCCTGGTCCTGGAACGAGATTTCTATTGGCCCTCCCACCACCCACAACCAACCTCTCAGTCATCACCCCGGAATTTGCAATAATGCAATGACCAGTACAGGGAGCCCAGTTTACCTTGAAACACCATTCATTGTCAATACTGTGGATAATCCCTTTTATACCCTAAACAGGCAATGCATCTTGGGAGATACAACTCATAAAATCCAAACTACATCAAATATTTCAAAAATTCCTTTTGATATGTTTTACTTAAGTCCAGATGATATAAAAAATGACATGAAATGATTTTTTGCTGATCATTTTCCGGTCTTGCCTGTTTAAGGGTTAAATGCAGCCTTGGTGAGCAAAGAGACTTCTTTCAAAAACATTAAAAACAGCTTACCAGCCCCAAAGCTTTTGAATGGTAGTGTATTTCATTTATCATATATTTTCATTTATCATATTCATATACACAGTTATTGACAGAACTCACAATTTTAGCTGCTTTCTGTCTAGCTTGTAACACTTCAGTTTCAGTAAAATTGCTGCAATGGTAGTGTGAAGAGCACCAATATAACTAATGGACATCTTTTAATCATGTGAAAGGCTCAGAGTCCATAAAAGTCAAACGGGGAGTCATAATTCACCAACACTTATATCATAACGTCCCCCACTGTTTGGCTTATAAAACAGTGCATTAAACTGCCATAATAGTTCTTAATTATTGCTGATTGCATTCTGTTGATCAAGGAGGGATGTGAAAAACTGTAGTATGATTGACATGCATTTATGGCCTAAATGTGTCATGGAAAACATTTGAAGAAAGATTGAAGAATTGGCCAGTCGTGAGAGGACTTGTTCTTCACAGGACTTGTCAGTGTTCCTTACATTAGCTTCAGGGGGTTTTGTACATGATGGCATGTCTCAGAGTTCAGCAAGGAAAATATTCAGAATGATGTCGCTGACATTTTCTGTTCATTTGGTGATTTATTGGGTGTGTGATGATGCTTATTTGAGAGCATTTTGTTAGCCTGAGGACATTGTTTTGGGATTGTGTTTGGACACATTTCAGTAAGCAGCAATGTGACTCTGCTACAAGTAAGGACTCATTCTCTGCCGTATTAACAAAAGGTCATTTAAAGCAGATGGGTTGGGCTTCTTCATGATTTTCATGTTTTTTTAGGTTATCATTGTTATATTTACAAAAGAAGCCAGGAGCTAGTTACATGCCTTTGTGAATCCATGAATAGACTAAGTCAGAACAAATTCAACAAAAAGCCTCTCCATCCCATAATATGCCTGTTAAACTCCCTTTTGATAGATGCTCTTACTCATCTTTTTCATTTGTAAATCTGTTCCCACTCTTATGTGGGAATACTCTGCCTACTACTACCCATCATGAAAGGCTAACTCACCCTTTAAAGTGACTTTGAAGTCTTCTCAGCCCTTTAATTTAATCTTCATTCTCGTCCACATGAAATCCACCAGCATCTCAACCGGTTTGATATGATCGCAGTTAAATGATCTCACTCCATGCACTCTGGGAGAAGATCACGTTCTCAACTACATCAACCACAATTACAGTGTGTTAGTAAGGCATTAAATCCCACCGCAATGCCCTGTTTCTGTTTTTCCACAAGTAATAGTATATAGTTCAAATTCAAGCATCTGTATGTGTTGTAACTGGTTCAAGATTGAGAACACAAACTGGCTAGTGGCCCCACGCTAATTTGAATTTGAGACCCTAAATCATGTTGTATACTTTGTCTTTCAGATCATTACACACAGGTTCTGCATTGCGAGCACGAGTGTGTTCGAGATTTGGCCACCCGCCCTGGTCGCCTGTCGCCCATGGAAAACTACCTGCCACTGCATTACGACTACCTGCAGTTTGCCTATTTCCAAGGTAAACATCCATATAAGTCAAAACTGGCTTAAATGTTTCCAAATGTTCTTGAACTCACCTTTACAACTTCTAGTCTTGGACTTAAACTCTTTGGGCTTGATTTAGTATCTGACCCCGATTCTCTTCTTGGACTTTGTACTCAGGATAGAAGATATTGGCAACAACTCAACTGATTTCCATCAGTCAAACTGTACAAATAGTCTGCATGGGAAAGAACATGTCATTGGTAATTATAATCAAATAAACGCACCTTGAAAATAATTTTGAATTGACAAAACCTCATTAATCATGAAATTACTCACTCTCAAGAAGAAGGAGAGTCTCATAAATATTCTTGATTGATTTCTTCTTGGAAATGTCAAAGCTGAACTTTTCACTCCTACCTTAAGAAAATGAGCTCTGATAATGAGAAATTTTACTTTTACAGACACTTAGCTGCTTATTGTTCATAAAATGGTGTGCATTCAGGTGTGTGTGCGCGAGTGGTGTCTCTGTTGCATGTCTCAAAGCCGTGTTTCCACTCGCTCAGCCCTGTGGAGTTTGTTCCATTGTGGTCACTGGCCTGGAATGCGAATGTTTCCAAGTGCGTAGGTCTCCAAAATGAAATAAACGTGACTGTGGGAAAAGATGACTCCAAAGAATCACAGGATGATAATCCTCCAGATGAGCCAAGAAACAGAGCCCTGGTGGCTTCATTAACACTTAATAACTCTTTCTGTTTTCTGTGTGTTCAGCTGGGAGGAATGAAGAGGCGCTGGAGTGTGCTTTGACCTACCTGTTATTCCATGAAGGTGAAGAGTTTATGACTGAGAATGTGGAGTATTACAAGGAGGTGCTGGGACATGATGGCCAACCTCGTAAGGTGAGACACAGTGGTAAAACATGCTGAAAAAAACTTAAAACAGGAAATAATGTCACAGAGAGGACAGACCCTCATGACTGTGTGTCAAACTCTGTAAGTCTCTTAAAATATCAGATCATTTGACCTATTTATGTCATGACAAGGTTATATCAGGTTGTAAAATGTCATGTGGTGCGACTATGTAAAAACATGATATTTAGGGATAATTTACGATATTTGATTTAAAAAAATCATTTTTACCTTTAAAAAATGTTTTTGAAAATAATGATTAAGATTCACCAGTGTTATTTGTGTACCATGGTATACTATTATAATCATAATTTTATTGATATTTTTAATTAGTTTTAATTTTTATATTTTATATTTTCTGTTTTCATTTTAATTTCAGTTAAAGTTTCAGTAATTTTCTTGTTTCTGTCATCTTTATTAGTTTTTTTAATGTCTATAGTATATAGTTTTTATTATTGTTTATTTCAGTTTTAGTTAAGTTAAGCTCGCAAGTTAAACTAAATGAAAATGTTAAAAGTATTTTTTTATTTTCTTTTATTTCAGTTATAGTTTATTTTATTTTGAGTAATGATTTTATTTTTTCGTTTTAGTTACTTATAATAACCCTGTCACTCACATGTATTCAGGTAAAAATATGATAATTTTTACTTGATGGTTACACCACATGACATTTTAAATCATTAAAGATGGCGTGAAATAAAAATTCACCCCTGTCACCCTATTTCAGTTACATCGCCGCTTTTGATTGAAACTTTTCTTGAAAATGGCTTTAACATTTTTTAAAACCATATGATTACAAATAGTTAATTTCTAAGAACATGACGCATTTTTCAAAGTCCATTTTCCTTTTTTTGGACACTCTTATTTGTCATTGATGCCACTTGACAATTACAGTATGATAGTGGAAATGATATGGGCTGTTACGATAGTTATGGGCACTTGTCTACTGTTTACTGACTAATAACTTTACATTTATTGTTATCTGTGGGTCTCCTTAGTAAATTTAATTTAATTTACAAATGTTTCCCTTCAGTTAAAGTCCCTGTGAACCGGAAGTTGTAAACGACTTTTCTCCAGTGTTGTAATGTATTTCCAAGTGAAACGGAATATTGAATAGAGGGCAGGGTTTTACTTTAGTGCTCTTCCTCTCCATCTCTCACTCACAGCAGACTAACAGCTTAGTTTTCAAACCAAGCTGTCAAACTGATGTCATCAGAGAAGGAACGCCATTCGGAAGTATCTTTTCAGATTTTGATAAAAGATTACCACGACAAAGCATTTTTTTTTTTTTCTTCAGTGTATTAACTTGCACTGATTAATTGTTCATGTAATATGCGCTACAAAGTAAATAAGGCCAATTTTGATTTCATGAGGACTTTAATGCTTGTCTTCAAAATAACCTACCCTACACTAGTGACAACAAGTTCAGGTTAATAACAGTGATAGTTCTTGGATCGCCACTTGCAACTTTTCAGCAGATCCAGATCTTCGCTGTCTAGATCTATCATGAAATCTCTCTAGTAGACTCGTTCACCAAGTGCAGAGATTGGCAGGAGGCCATATGTGCATAAATACATTAGAACAATCATGTCTCATTATTGAGTTTGGTATTCGAGCTGTACAGTAGTGGCTGCACGCACCATCCAAAAGTGTTTTTCGTTGGAAAGCCTGGAAGCTATTAGCACTGTAAAAGGCACACGAGTTTGAATACGTCTTTCAATGCGTGATCCTTCAGTTCATAGTTCATAATAACCAAGGACATTCTTTTCCACCCCATTGCAGAGTGTTTCCATCTATCTGGCTTGCTGCCATGTCTGATTGCCCGATTTCTAGTTCCTATGGGACCTTATTAACCCACCACCGAGATACTGTGCTGACAGCATAGTCTTCTCGAACAGGGTAGAAAAGTTTCACCGAAACAGAGCTCCCTGAATCAATTTGCGAGCTGTTTTCATTCGGAGAATGCAAAGCCGCAAATGCTACCAACGTAACTCTTCCCAAAAGGGCCCCAAGGCTGCGATTTCATGTGGTCTCGACCACACTTAGAAGCAGCAGACTTTGCTCCAGTTATAACAAGCTGCTTTAAATGAGTGCCAGTGACCGCTAATAAAAAGTCCTGGAGAATGCCAAGAGAAATCGTGCAGGTTGTGGAACGGTCTTGATTTCAGACTGAGGTACATCCCTTAGGTCACTTTTTATTTTGTCGGGTCGCAGACAAGATGTTTGAGAGATAAACAATTATGGCCATAATCTTCAACCTTCGGCATGTAGGAAATACAATCAGCCTTGCTATGCTTTTTATGCCACAGGAAGCTAAACAGTACCTAAGGCGGCACAAACTGGAGTCAGACCTGCTTCTCATTGGCAGCAATAACATTGGAGTGACCTATACTGAAGGGGTAAGTTCACAGAATGAGTTTCTTAAATTCTTCTATGCCAGTTTAATATGCATGTACATGTACAAGCAAGTCATTTTTTGGTACATGTTAAGATTGTTGCTTTGTTTTTTTTATTACTTTAATATGTTCCTTGAGGTTCGCTTATATATTAATATAAATGTGGAAAAATGATTATTTTCAACCTTCATTCTGACCCTCTGTCTGAAATGATCCATTTTTTACGGGCCGGCTCCTTGTCAGTAAACATCGTTGCATAGGAACCCATTTCAACGCCCACTCGCTACTGCACTTGAACTACTTACAGTTTGCAATGTAGCTGCTATCAGATCCAATACAGCTGACTGCTTCATCTCTCAACAAAAGTTTTGAACTCTCCATTACACTGTGCCTCGTTTCCAAAACAAAATGCTCAAACATATTAATCTTCCGATGTGATCAGGGACACCATTAAAATAAACCATCCACTTGTTTCCAATGCTGGCACCCTTCTGAAGTCTGTACAGAGACGCAAATGAACTGTTTAAACTGGATGTGTCAAAGCCAAAGTTTTTTCACTCTTCCATTTGTCCTGTTGTCGGCAGACGTGTGGATACGTCAGAAACTGAACGGCATCTGTATACTGTATCAGTGTAGACAGCATCAGTGATTATAATGGGTTCTATTGTTAGCCTGTGGGCGGGGCCTATGATGCAACAATGTCTTGCTCTGGAGGCAGTCATATACAAATGTATTTGCCCATGTGACATTACAAATCCTGTAATATCGAGCTGTTTTTAGAGCTTGATTAAATAAATGCTTTATTTATAATGAGGACATTTTAAGCTATGAAACTTGCAGTATGTTCAAATAGTACGAAGACCTCTTGTATGTCAAAAGATCAAGGCAAATTTGAGTTCTTATATCATGGCCACTTTTGATTTAATTTTATTTTAAAAATATTTATTTTCCCAAAACAAAAATGTACTTTCAAACCATACCATACTTCATTTATTTTATTTTGACACAAGCCAAAATGTAGGTCAATATAATAATTTTTGGGCTTTTTACTTAACTTAATTTAGTAATAAACAAAAGCTAAATTAGCTATAATATAAAATAATTTTCATACTGGCATACACAGGGATGCTTTGTAAATATAGGAGAAATTAAATATGGTAAAATAGTTCAAATGTACCATATAGGCATAGGGAATGGGTCATAAAAGTAAACAAGGACATGTTTCAATTTTGTAACAGCTGCATGAGGGAACAGGTGCTCCTGTAAAATTTGAGATTAAACAACTAACCTACATCGCCCCCTTGTGGGGGATCCTCAAACAAGCCCAACTGCAATCATAAAGGCATAGCTCTTCGTAATTAGAAGATGTTTAATGAGAACTTTTGACGTTTCCCTTCAGAACTACTGGAGCAGTTCGGGCGGTAGAGAAGATGCTAACAGGTAGGCGTTCTCACTGATATAATAAAGCATAATGAGAATCACCCTGTTCAGAGCGTGTCTTAAATATGTGTCTTTAGGATTCCTTCTGGTACAGATGGCTGGATGGACTATGTGCCGATATCAGCGAAGAGAAACGTCACAATGTCTGTGTTACAAGAACTGCGGGAAGGTGATGTGCTGTTTACACATTTTAAATGATCAATAAAATATTGTAACAGGTGAGATAAACCTGCACACCATAAACATAACTTGGAAAAAATGCAAAAAGGGGACCAAAAATATGCTTGAATTTAATGAGTAGTTCCTCCAAATATGAAAATCCTGTCATTATTTGCTTCATGAATTATATTTTCACACAATGACAGTTTTAAGTGACTGTTACAATATCATAGAGACCTCAAAGCAACAAAAAATTACACAAAAAGTTTATTGTTTTCAATGAGCCGATTGATCCACACAAATCAGACCAACATACTGGTTACAATATACTGGTTATGCACATTTTCATGACTATTTCGAGATGTTTTACTAATTTTATTGGTTATTAAAAGTAAACGTTATCTTCATTTGTGTATAGGAGGTCCTTTGCTGTATGATAATGTAAGACTTGTACAAAACTCCCACACCCTGAATGGAAGTCAAAGGGTGCTTCTTGATGATGTCATCAGTGAGGAGCAGTGCTCCGAGCTCAAATTTCTGGCGCACGTGAGTGTATTTCCACTATTGGTGTTTGTTTTGACTTAATAAGCATGTGCCATATATTACTGTACATCTTTACAGTAGTATTTTATTTCAAATAACTTTACAATGAAATGCTGTAATTGTTTATGGAAGTTTTATATGAATAATTTAATTGGCAGAGTGTCACTGCAGCTGGTGACGGTTACAAGGGGAAAATGTCTCCTCACACACCCAATGAGAAATTTGAAGGGGCGACGGTACTGAAAACATTGAGGGTAAGACCTTATTTAGTTTTTTTAACACTGACTGAAATTTGTGTTTATAAATAGTGTGCCACATTTTAGCTTGATCGCTAGGTTTTAAAACAGCTTTAAAGTTGTTATGAAAAGGAATTTGTGATAGTCTTTTCTTCACTATTGTGACGTATATAAACGGCTTCTCAAACAAGAAAAAATGTTGGAGCGGGACTTGATTTAGTCCATCAGGTATTGGTTGGATCATTGGATGGTTGTGATGACAGGTTGATCCCACCCTTGTGCCAATAAACACACCATGAGAAAAGAGATGTCACTGCAGGAGGAAGAATTTATTTTAAATAAAGACTATGAGGGCATCAAATGATAAATGATGAATAATTTATAATAAATACTGCAATATTCCATAAAAAAAATAAGAATTGTCCATTTTGATTTCATTCCAATTTTAATCATCTTATGTATGTTTTGATTGGACAGTCGTGAATAATAAAAACAGTCCTGAGTATAACAATAATTGTTCATTATTTAACTTTGCAGTATGGATATGAGGGACGTGTTCCTTTAAAAAGTGCCCGCCTCTTTTATGATGTCAGCGAGAAGGCCAGGCGGATAATTGAGTCATACTTCATGCTAAACTCCACTCTGCATTTCTCATACACGCATCTCGTGTGTAGGACTGCCATATCTGGTATGTCACCTCAGCTCTCACTTTCTACCTCAGATTAAACCACAGTATGATCACTTGTGTCAGAGTATACTACACATTGCATCATTTAGTATGTTTATGTATCATATTATTTATGTACTATATATGGTATGTAATATTTATTTTAATTTATATTTACTTATATACTTATATTTATTTGTACTATATCTTGTATGTATTTTTATTTGTGTGTGCCTGTATATATATATATATATATATATATATATATATATATATATATATATATGGGTCAGTGACGTGACAGGTCATTTTTTTGTCCAAAGGCCTTAATAATAATAACGTAAGGTAGTACAACTAGATCTCTTTTATCGAATACAAAAGGTTTTAATTATATTTTGCAACATATAAAGGTACTTTAAAGATTTTGAATTGTCAAAAGGTCATTCGGTCCAAAGGCTAATACAGCCATTTCATTTGTGATTAACATTTAAAATGTAATAAATGTATATTGTTGATTCTGGCATGATTTTATAACAGCAATTATTAACATAGTGCAAAATGGTATTAAAATCATGTGTAAAAGTAAAACTTGTACTAAATATAAAATGTTTGATTTGTTAGATATCAGCATGTTAGCATTGTTTGAAAATATCGTAATATTCGGTATAACCAAAAGTATCATTCAGTAAAACCAAAATTTTGGTTAAACCGAATGACTTTTTGGTGACAAATTTTGTCCATCTTGTAAAAAATGACAAAAGCAGTGTTAATTGATTATATAAAAAAAAAAACACAATCTCAAAGCTTTATATATATATATATATATATATATATATATATATATATATATATATATATATAGCCGTCAATTATCATTATACACACACAATTGTTTTAATTATTAATTAATTTTTTATTTAAATATTTTACTAGGTCAGCAGGACTACAGAAATGACCTCAGTCATCCAATACATGCTGACAACTGTCTTCTGGACCCAGAAGCGAATGAGTGCTGGAAAGAGCCGCCCGCTTACACCTACCGAGACTACAGGTAAGAACTGAAGTCAAGTGTTAAAACTGCTTTAAACACCTCTAAATGACATGTAGTTGTATTCTGTGGTCATTTAAAAAAGTTTTACGTAAAGAAATAATATCCATCTTATTTTTAATGTAAGGACGAGCGTGGTTAACTGTAACTTGAATGTGCAAGGCTTCTGGTGTCATTCGCTTCCAGTTATTTCTGCTTCATATTGCAAACTGGTATTTCTTGTATTATTTTCTTTTTTATTTATGATAATAATCTTCAACACACTGGTTTGTCGTGCAAATAATTTTAACGTTTTCTGCACTTTGTTATTATTATAGTTATTTATTAACAATAGCAGCTAATGAATCCTAAGTCTCGCACATTCACAGGAAATCGCTTACGTCCGCATTAAAAAATAAGTTAGATAGAATAGTAATTATCGGTTTTTTCCATCATTCAGTGCCCTGCTGTATCTGAATGGTGATTTTGATGGCGGAGAATTCATCTTTACAGAAATGGACGCCAAAACGGTCACTGTAAGGAAAAATAACTGTGCATTTTGCTCATCTTTTATATCAGGTAGAGTTTGGCATTTAAAAGCTCTGTTTCCTGTTGCAGGCCTCAGTGAAGCCCAGATGCGGGCGGATGGTCGGGTTCTCATCTGGCGGTGAGAATCCACACGGTGTGCGTGCGGTCACTAGGGGGCAGCGATGTGCTGTGGCACTCTGGTTCACTTTAGACCCTCTCTACAGGGAGCTGGTGAGAACTTGTTAGATCACATTTACTTTTGAATTTCAGTTTTAATAATGTTTATGATATAATATGAACATGGTTGCTTATCATTGTTCAGGTCACTAAATCTTTATGTAGTTGGAAATTGAGTGGAAGTGGAACTTTCCATTGTACACTAAACACAAGTCCTGAGCCACAGTTGCCCACTGATACAGAAGTGTTATAGCCACCTGTAATTGTTGTCAAAACCACCAAACCTCTTTCTGTTCTCACAACACAGTAACATGATGCCCATTGTGCTCATATACACAAATCACACACGTTTAAGCCCTTTGGCCTGGAGTATTTCTTTACGCAGTCAACCTTGTGAACCTTGACCACTTTAAATGAATAAATACCTGAATTGTACCTGATATGACACTATTGTAGGGGTCATATTATGAGAAATTTGAATTTGCCTCGATCTTTTGAAATAAAGTTGGGCATTGTACTATGAAAACTTCCGGAAGAGCTAAAGAGCTTTAGTTTTAAGTCCAAAATAAAAAATAACTTGTAAAAAAAAAAACTTGGACTAATGATGTTTAAAACCTAAAAAAAAAAAAAAAAAAAAAAACGTTGCCGAACAGTGTGCTCTTTCATGGTTTATATCCTATCTCGCTGATTGACAGCTCTTCATTGCTGTCCATGGGCCATATTCACGAAACATGAGCAGAGTGAATTTTTGTGTAAATCATTCATAAAGCTGTTCTGACATATTTTGTGTTTGTATTTTCAAAATGTTAGTTGGTACAAAAGAAATTTAAACCTGCTCCATACCACATATTAATGGTTCGTAAAATATGTTAATGTTTTGCGTTCTTTTAGGCAAACTGATAGTGAATTTTGATATCACTATTGTTATGGTTGTGGAAGGATGAAACAAGGGCGAATCCAAATGCACATACAATTTATTAACAAAAGGCAAAGTCAAAGATAATCCAAACCTTGAGCAGGCAAATAGTCCAGACAAGAGTGACACAGAAACATAATCTAAGGCACACAGAGAAAACAAGAACATCCAAACACCAAAAAAAAAAAAAAAAAAAACCCTAAACATGTACTCACAACGACTAACCAAGCATGACTGGAAACCAAGGGCTTAAATACACAGAGCAATGAGTAGATAATTAACAACAGCTAGAACTAATGACGGTGACTATGGTAACTAATATAACACAGAAATGGAAACCACAAACACAGGAAGTGAACATGAAGACAATGGGAACTGAGAACAACATTAAAGTCCTAACAAAACACAAGACACAAATCCAGGACTGTGACAACTATGTAACATAATAATATTTCACGAGTTTGTATGCCCATATAGCTAAGTAATCTTAAACTTTTGAGGTTGCTGTCCGCAGTGGAGGGGCTAGAGGAAGCAAGCTCTGATGTACCCTCAGGCAGTACTAATGCTTGGAAGACACGGATGGGTGCTTGTTGTTTTTTTCTCGTTGTCGTGAGTTGAAAAATGTTCAACTTTGGGTAAAACGCAGCGCTCCTCACTGTCACGTTTTACTCAGCCATCCAATCACAGTGGAGGAGGGGCGGGGGAAATACCACACCAAACCGTCACATACTTGTACAATGAGTTAAAGGGTTAGTTCACCCAAAAATGAAAATAATGTAATTAATTACTCACTCTCATGCCATTCCACTCCCGTTCATCTTCGGAACACAAATTAAGATATTTTTGTTGAAATCCGATGGCTCAGTGAGGCCTGCATAGCCAGCAATGACATTTCCTCTCTCAAGATCCATTAATGTACTAAAAACATATTTAAATCAGTTCATGTGAGTACAGTGGTTCAATATTAATATTATAAAGCAACGAGAATATTTTTGGTGTGCCAAAAAACCAAAATAACGACATATAGTGATGGCCTATTTCAAAACACTGCTTCATTAAGCTTCGGAGCGTTACAAATCTTTTGTGTCGAATCATGATTCAGATCGCGTGTTAAACCGCCAAACTGCTGAAAAAACGTGACTTTGGCTCTCCGAACCACTGATTCGACACAAAAGATTCATAACGCTCCGAAGTTTCACGAAGCAGTATTTTAAAATCGACCATCACTATATAAGTCGTTATTTAGTTTTTTGGCGCACCAAAAATATTCCCGTTGCTTTATAATATTAATATTGAACCACTGTACCCACATGAACTGATTTAAATATGTTTTCAGTACATTAATGGATCTTGAGAGAGGAAATGTCATTGCTGGCTATGCAGGCCTCACTGAGCCATCGGATTTCAACAAAAATATCTTAATTTGTGCTCCGAAGATTAACGAAGGTCTTACGGGTGTGAAACGGCATGAGGGTGAGTAATTAATGACATTATTTTCATTTTTGGGTGAACTAACCCTTTAATATTGCTGGTATTGCATTTTTATTCCACTGATTGTTGATAAAAACAAACTATCTGCAAAATCAGATACTAGTAACACATTACTTCTGGTTATATTCTGTATCATAAAAACCATTTAAGCTGGAAAAGGGTGCCTCCAAAGCACCACCAGCTACGTGTTTTCATAAGAGCACCTGCCATTTTCAGCTGGCTAAAAACGCTTTGGTGGACACACGTTAATTGAATATTTTTTTATTATGTATGGCCAATTAGCCTCTTTTGCATTTATGCAATTTACTTGAGCCAAACCTGATAAGGGAGCCCAGAAGATTACACAGCGTTTCTGGACGTGTAATTTGTGTACTTGTAATTCATAGGGTGAGATTATGCTAATTGTGAATAAGCATGCATGTGCGCCCTATTTATGAATCATTGGAATTCATTAACATACACACATCTAACTATCAAATCTGAAGTTTTTGGGAAGGTTCATTTTACACCCAAATTACACTTATTTTTACGAAAGTTTCATGAATGACGCCCTATGACTTTAACATGCCCTCTCTCAAGGTGTCCCTCAAGGCTCTGTTCTTGGTCCTCTTCTATTTAGTATTTATTTGCTACCCAATATGTACTGTATAAATGTATTTACTGTATGTATGTTGGTATCTTGTTGCCATGCCTTTACATTATTATTTCTCTGTACAACAAACTTGAGAAAAGGTGCTTTATAAATAAAAAATAATAGTATAATATACTTTTATATAATATAAATTACTGTTTAATTTTAAATTTAAAACAATAAACTATTGAATAATTGTGTAATAATGTTTAATTCAAATGTTCAGAGTATATTATGACACACAAAACCTTTTCTAACACTGAAAAATGATAAAGAAATATATGACATGCTAAAATAAGATCTGTTTTAAATCAAATTGTAGGAGAGGCTTCAAGCAGATGAAGTGGTTCAATCTCTGGATAATCAGCACATGTGGGATCACGGACTGCAAATAAACCCAAAAGATGAGTTATAGTCCATCAGCCAATGGAGGAGAATGCACAGGGTTCATGTCTATTTATTTAATGATAATGAATTTATTTTTTTACTGTGATATTTTCTTTTATTTTATTTCTGACTGTTTGTGAGAATTTTATTATTATTATTATTATTATTATGTGTGCATATAAAACCTCAGTTCACATTTGCATATGTAAAGCCGTTAAAGTTAACATGAAATTAAAAACGACTTGCAGGTTATTCCATGTTACTTCCATTCTGGTATTGAATCTTCATGATCCTTTTTTTTTTTTTTTTTTTTTTTGCAAAAATACATTATATTTCAGAAGTAAAATGGGTTGTGAATACATTTTTATGTTGACTTTTCATTTTCAAGGAACATTTCAAGGAAAGTATGGTTTGATTTTCATTTTATTGAATAAAACGCACCATTCATCCCACCAAAGAATGAATTGACACTGTACAACAACATACATATATTCTTAATAACTGTTTTAGATTAATTTTATATTCAAGATTATTTAACTAGACATAACCCAAGTTACCTAACGAAACAGACTATGAAAAATGAGGATTTGCACAGTTATATACTTACTGTACTTTCTTCTGTGATATTAACAGTAGCTGTCAATAGTGCACTGTGATTTCTTTCACACCGTGACACCACAATGCTTTCAGATTAGTTAATTTATACTGTTTACAAATGAACTGACTCAAGCTATGATGTAGTTTTATCATACACGGCTATGATAGCAAGCGTCAGCATGTGATGTTAGGAGACTTTTTAATAAAAGATGCTATTTGTTCCTGTTTCAAGGAATTTGAACTTAAATGTGGCATATTAATTGTCCTTTCCTTTCAAATTCATTGACTCGTGTCACTCATCTCTCTGTGGATAGTTGAAATGTGCTTTGCACACTTGCCTAAGCTCTTTTCTCGAATTTGAACAAGGACGATGGTCACTTTTTCACACTGATATTTAATTACATGAGTATTTAAGTCTGCTTTTATGTATTGCACAATGATGTTTGCAATATGTATTTTAAATTAAAGACTGAATTGTACTTATTTGTGTCCTTGACTTGCATACACTGAATTTTATACACATTATGCAGTATAAACATACAAAATATATGACCTGTAAAGAAAAAAAATGCCACTGTTTTAGTATGACGTTCGGTTTGACTGGTGGGACTAGTGTTTTTTGCTTGCTCTTAGGTTTAATCATTTCACATACTTTAGAGGAGAGGTATGTATACCGTTTTTAAAAATGCTTTTAAAACCCATAGATCTGTTATGTTCTGTAATGCATTTGAACTAGAATTACTAGCATAAACAGTTTGTTAAATAATATACAGTTCTTATAAGACTTCTACGGTAAGACAGCATCTGAAGCTATTAATATAACACTTACTTGTATGCATGACCACACAGGAACCCATATATCTTTGCCAGACTTTAAGAGCTCTAACCACCATGAGAAAATGAGAAAGCTTCAGGTGTTCTCATTTAAAGACTCCAAGTGCTGTTTTTGTTTGGTGCAGTTTGATAAAGTTTAATTAATTAATCATCTTTATGTTCTTGTTTGACTTTTATTTAGTCTCAGGGTGATTTATTATTGCGAACCCATTTGTTCCCAGTGTAGACATGGAGTGGCTGTGCAGTACAATCTTTCTCTTAATCATAGGTAAGTAAGATTTGTGCTATATTAGAAGTGTTTTTTGTTGGGAAAGTTGTTTGATATAATCTATCGTGATAGGGGAAATATTTTGGAAAATTACCAAAATATGACAAACGCGCTCCAACAGACTTGTATCTTGCGCATACTAACTAGCGATGTTTGAGCTCCTGAAAGGCCTGGTGAGCTTCAGGGGACCAAGCGAGAGTGGTTGAATTACGACGAGTCATGGAAGTTAAAGATGCTGCCACAGTGCTGAAATTTCTGATAAATCGCCGATAGAAATTAGCAAAGCCCAGGAAACGCTGTAATTCCTTCAGTGTTTGAGGTTGGGGCCAGTCCACCACTGCTCTCACCTTCTGATCATCCATCGCTACTCCTTCCTGACTGATGACGTAACCCAGGAAAGATGTTCTCGTCTGATGAAACTCACATTTCTCTGCCTTAGCATATAACTTGTGTTGAATGAGATGACGAAGTACAGCAGGGACGTGTTGAGTATGTTCCTCCATGGAGTTTCAGTAAACAAGGATATCGTCGATGTATACTATCACCCACCTATCAAGCATGTCTCTGAACGTTGATCATGGATTGGAACACTGACGGACTATTGGCTAGGACGAACGGGTATTCATAGTGCCCAGTGGATATGGAAAAGGCTGTCTTGTTAGGTTGTAGGCAGAGTGGAGATCTAACTTGGTGAAGTATTTGGCCTGACGGAGGTGTTCTAAAGCATCAGGTATTAATGGGAGGGGGTACCTGAACTTCACGGTAATGTCATTGAGGCCACGATAGTCAATGCAAGGCCTGAGACTCCCATCCTTCTTCTTCATGAAGAAAAACCCGGCTGATGCTGGTGAAGTGGATGCCCGAATGAACGCCTTGGTTAACACCTCTTCTATGCATTTCTTCATAGCGTCTGATTCAGGTTGTGACAATGGGAAAAATTCTTCCTCTGGGAGGTGTGGTGCCAGGAAGCAAGTCGATAGAACAGTCCCAGGAGCGGTGTAGTGGCAGTAAGGAGGCCTTGGTCTTACTGAAGGCCTCGGAGAGATCAGCATATTCACAGGGAAGTCCAGGAACGTCAGGCTTTGACTGGGTGAGAGTGATGGTGCTGACTGGAATGAGTGAGTTGCGGATAATGTTTTGGTGACAGAATGCGCTCCACTGAGTGATTTCCCCCTCTCTCCACGAGATGTGTGGATCGTGTCTGTGTAACCAAGGTAATCCCAGGATTATTGAATGAATGGGTGAGTTGATGACGTAGAACTGGAGAGTTTCATGATGAAGCAGGCCGGTTTGCATCTGTAGGTGGTCAGTGATGTGCGAGATTTGATCCTCTCCAAGTGGACGACCGTCTAGCGCCTCCACTGCCAAGCGAGAAGTACAGGGCGTTAGAGAAAGGTTATATCTGTCAGCGAAATTGCCAGCGGCCCCAGAATCTAATAGTCCCTCCACAGCTATGGCTTTATTGCCGCTGACTAATTTGACTGGTACCTTGACACAATGAATGGATTGAGTCTGGTCACTCACCGTCTTGGTGTTACTCGTGGTGGGTCGTACTGGACATGATGACTTGAAGTGACCGGATTGCCTACAGTACACACATAGATGACGCTGAACTCTGCGTTCTTGTTCTTCGGGTGACAGGTGAGTGTAACCGAGCTGCATGGGTTCGGGACTGCCAGAGGAGAGTGAGGTTGAGGTAGAAGTGGGGCGTGTGAGACGGCGTGACCGCATCAGGTTGTCGATTTGAATAGTTAATTCCATGAATTTGTTCAGGGAACGGCCCTCATCCTGGCAGGCCATCTCTGCTTGTAGGGCTTGATTCAGCCCTCGACGATATATCAGCTTTAGGGTGTCCTCTGCCCAATCAGTTTGGGAGGCAAGAGTGCGGAAGGCCAGTGTGTACTCGGCTGCGGTGTCAGTTTCCTGGGTTAGCACGAGAAGTTGCTCACCCGCGCTGCGTCCGCTGTTTGATTGCTCGAACACCTCCCTGAAATCGCTGCACGAAACGGTCGAATGAATTAAAACTGGAGAGGCCGCTGGTTGTGAGGTGGGTTGCAGATTTAGGCCTTGTAGTGATCTCCTCTGTTAGAGAAGTCAACCGGGTCAGCTGGTGTTGGTGAACAGCGAGCTGACTGGCCTGGGCAGACAGCTCTACAGATAGCTGTACAATGGCTGCTGGATCACTTATTGGCAAAGTTTTCTGTAACGAGTCAGAAGAGTATTGATCCATTTGCAGTTTATTCTTTAACACAGGCAGTACAGGAAACGTAAACCAGGAAACAGGCAGTGGGTCGAGGCAGGCAGCAGACAGCATAAACAGTAACAGGCAAAGGGTCGAGGCAGGCGGCAGACAGGAATAAACGATAAACAGGCAGGGGTCGGGGCAGGCAGCAAGAATCACAGTCCAGAAGAACAGTCCAAGACAGCAACAGAATAACAAGGTAGAATAAATGCTCAGAACCAACAACCGTGGCTAATCAAGACTTCACACAGGACTGAGAGTGAGCGTGAGCTTAATAGTGGGTGAGACAGAGGATGATTGGCTGCAGGTGCAAGAGTAATTAGTCCCAGGTACGTGGGCTCATGGGAAATGAAGTCCAATGTAAACTAATATTTGGGCAACGGCTCCCTCTGGCGGTTTGGGAGATCTGGTGCAGGAGACTCTGTGACAGAAACAACATTTCTTCCAAATTTCAAGTAAAAACATTGTCTTTTAGGGCAAATGGCAGCTGGTCCAAATAACAAAAATAAACTAAAGAAAATAAGTTTATATTAATTTTTAAAGAACACAATATTAATTGTTTTGACTTCAGAAGTTCAAAAATCAATATTTGGTGGAATAACCCTTATTTCCAATCACAGCTTTCAGGCAGCATGCTCTCTGCCTGTCGATCACATTTCTTTTTGGTGACTTTATGCCATTCCTGGTGCAAAGATTCAAAGCTCGGCTTTGTCTGGTGGCTTATGAACTTCCTCTTGATCACATTCCTGAGGTTTTCAGTGAGGTTCAGTTCTGGAGATTGTAATGGCCATGACAGGGTCTTGATCTGGTGGTCCTCCATCCACACCTTGATTGGCCTGGCTGTGTGGCATGGAGCCTTGTCCTGTGGCAAATTTTCTTCCAGGATAACCTGGAAGTGGCTTGAGACACGCATCCTTCACAAAGACTGAGCTGTCCAATATTTTTATTCATAGAATTGGAAGAAATGTTGTCAGTAGTTTATAGAATAACTTTTTCTGTTAATATTTTTTCTGTTTCATTCATGATTTGGTGTTTCACAAATATTTTACTTTTAAAATTTTGCAGAGAACTTTTAAATAGTGTATAGTGTGCCATTCAATGGCCAGTTCTCATTGTGACAACTTACCCCACATAGTGGATTATAGACACAGAAGGGCTTTTCACACTTTAAATATTTAACCCTGGGTCATTGTAAACCCAGGGTAAATGGAATCCTGGGTTATCTTGCTTCATGTTTCACATTGCTCATAATTTACCCAACATTAACAATTAATCCAGTGTATTCATAAACTGACATTTCACACACTGCATATTTGCAGTGTCAGTGACAGTGACACTGATTGGACGAATGCTGCACACAATACCTTTACACAAAGGCTCTAACATTCCTCATTTTATGCATCCTCATTTTATATATTGCTGAGTGTACTGTCAAGTTTATCCTGAATGACTTTTTGGATTATAAAGGTAAGATTGAAACGGTCTCTTATTCACTCCATTTGTCATGTTTTCTCCAATTGCCGCCGTTTGACATTTTTCCCCTTGAATTCTGAAGCTACACAATGCGCTGTGTTTACGTGCACTATTTATTTTTTTATTATGCAAACAGACAATTACAATATTTACAGATGAGAAATTAAATGCAAAATACAAAGACCAACAAAACATACATAACAGCCAGTAAGATTTGTGTGTGTGTGTGTGAGTGGAAATATATGAATAAAGGAACATGTAGGGAAGTACAACAGACATAACTGTTACAGTCACATGGACTTTCTGTTTGTGTTTTCATCTGTCACATGTTCCTTTGTTCTAGTTTCCCGCCACAATCTGTCACTATGGACACTAATCACATTCATGTCAGCTGTTCCTCATTTGAGTTCAATCATCTGTGTATTTAAGTTCCTGTTTCTGTTGATCATGTTGTCGGGTATTGCTTATGTTGGATGTTAGTGTGTTTCTCCTGTGTTCCTGTATGCTCCTTTGGATTCTCTAGTAAAGTTTGACTCTGGATATTACATTCCTCTTTGTGCGTGTGTCTTCACACCTAACACTGTAACAGAATACCCGACCAAAACTTTAAGCGACATTTTTTTATTTAGTATTTTCTTTTTGGTTTTCGTGGTCAGTCTTTTTTTCCCCGTTTTTTCACTCCTGCTTGCACTATGTTCCCTGATGTGAAACTCATGTGCCTTGAGCAGGGAGAAAGCTCCCTCGAGAGACATTTAGAACTGTTTTTGGATCTCGCACATCAGACCACCTTCCCGGACTACTGCCTGTGCACGTTCTTGCACTTTGGACTCCACCACACGTGCACAGCTGTCCGGGGAGGGTCCTCGAGGGAGCTTCGCGTCCTACGTGGAGTGGGTGCTGCCGTCATGTGGATCACCTATGACCGTAGGATACGATGACAATGACGCTAGCCCCACTTCCCAGCCAGTGCCCAGCCAGAACCACCCAGACGGCGGGGATATTCGGCCTGAGCCCACCGCAGGTAGTACGTCTGAGACCGCCGCGATTGAGCCGCCCACAAGAGCGATCGGGGGTCACATCGCCACGGAGCCCGAGCAGTGTGTACCTGACCAGGTGTGTGAGCCAGCCGATTCTGTCATCGCCGAGGGAGTGTTGGTGGACCTCGAGGGTCTGGAAATGAGCCCCGCCCACCCCCCCGCTACTGAGAGTGAGTTTGCTGAGACACTGCTGGACTTAAGGTGTGGAGAGGAAACCTGTCCTGTCCCTATACTGCCTTCACTCCCGCTGGTTCCGTTCAGCCCTGTACCGCCTGTCTTCCCGCCGGTCCCGTCCAGCGTTCCTCTCCCACCTTCTCATCTACATTCTTGTGACTCTCCACTGATTTTAGATGTTTTCATGGAACTTCAGCCTGTTTCCCAGTCCACAGCCATCTGTGCCACCCAGTCATCTCCGTCTCCCTCCAGTCCCTCGATACCACCTCCTCTCAGTAGTGTGGCACCATCTCGGGCCTGCCGGGATCCGCCTCTTCCTGGGCACGAGGAGCCCGAAGCTCTGCCTCCAGCTTCGGATGGTCTCGAGCTGCCTCCTCCCATCGCTCTGACTCCTGCGCCTGCGCTCCTCCCACCCTCGACCTCTGAGTTGACCATCGGCCTTCCGACCACGCCGGACTCCCTCGGCACGTCGGCTCCACCTGGGTCAGACATCGCTTCGCCTTCGGTGCGGACCTACGGACCATTCGCTGCTCTCTGGCCCTCCACCCCTTCCACTACGGCTTGCTCCGCCCTACCTCAGGCTCCGTCTCCGCCCTCGGTCGCTCCTGCGCGTCTTCAGACCTCCGGATCCCCTCCTCGATCTCAGGAGGTCGTCACTGCGGCTCCGTCGCGGCCGCTTGGATCGTCACCATCTCTCCACTTCCTCAGCTCGTCAACTACGCGGTGGGCTCCATCCTCGCCGTTGTTGACTTCGGTCCTCCCCATGGCGGTCGTCATCAACTCTCTCCCATGGCTCCTCCCTCCATCAACGCCGCCGTGGGGCACTACCCTGGCTGGTGCCTGGCACAACAGCCTGCAGCCCCTGTTCAAGGCCACCTCCTGGACTTCACCACCTCCTGCACCACCCTGGACTCAGTTTCTCCGCCTCCTCCCGGTTAGCCGTCCGCCTCCTGAACCGCCTCCTACATCGTCTTCAGCATCTTATCCTCCTCTTCCCCTCTCTCTACGGCGCGAGGACGCGCCTTTCCAGGAGGGGGCGTAATGTTAGTCACATGGACTTTGTTTGTGTTTTCATCTGTCACGTGTTCCTTTGTTCTAGTTTCCCGCCACAATCTGTCACTATGGACACTAATCACATTCATGTCAGCTGTTCCTCATTTGAGTTCAATCATCTGTGTATTTAAGTTCCTGTTTCTGTTGATCATGTTGTCGGGTATTGATTACGTTGGATGTTAGTGTTTCTTCAGTGTTCCTGTATGCTCCTTTGGATTCTCTAGTAAAGTTTGACTCTGGATATTACATTCCTCTTCGTGCGTGTGTCTACACACCTAATACTGTAACAATAACCAGTTTTTCAAAAGAAAAAAAAAGAATAAATGATAAAAAAATGTATATATCAATGAAATAAAGAAAAATAAAAAATAATAATAATTTTAATGACGATAATGATAATAGTATCACACAAAAAAACTGGAGAATGGGGGATGAGGGTGACAGTAGCAATAGTAATAGCAACATTAATAATAATAATTATAAATTCAATTAATAAGAAATGACATAGTAATAATAGTATTAGCATTAGTAGTAATGATAAACATATTAACAAATATACTCATTTCATCTGGAATGAGGGGGAGGATAAAGGATGAGGAAGAGGACAAATAAAAATAATAGTAGTAGTAATAGCAATGATAATAATGATAAAAATAATAATAATGGTAATATTGATACAGCCATTAATAATAATGATAATAATAATATTAATAATGGTAATATTGATACAGCTATTAACGATAAGGTATTCTCCTCTATTCCCCTCATGGCCATGGCATAAGTTAGACCCCCGCCAGCGTGTTGCAACGGCTATCAGGGTGAGGTGCTGCGGGGCCTAGGGTCCCAAAATCCACACCCGGCCGTCCGGCCGTCCCACACATGCCACGCTTACCCTGTCTTTGTGTGTTTCATTGTTATACTCATGATAAGCGTGTGTATGTCAACTAGTGTATAATGCATTAAAAAAGCATGGCGTGCAGCATGGAGCCAGCCCAGTGCAAAGCCCAGGCCGCCACGCCCATGCCACACTTACCCTATGTGTGTGCTTTTTTTTTTTTTTTTTTTTTTAACTTGTTTTAAGCTCCAAATGAATGTGTGTGTGCACCTCATCTAATATATGAAGCATTAAAACAGCGAGACATGTGCTGAACCAGCCAGAGACAAGAAATCCCAGGCGAAGGTACAAGCAGGAGGGCGAAAGCCCTAGGCCCCCGGCCCCACATCACACCCACCCACAACTAATCAGAACCGCACATGGCAGGGACTGGTATGCCACAGCCAACCAGGGTCCAGAAGCAGCGAAAAAGAGAGAGAGAGAGGATTTAAATATAATCTTATAAGTATTTTATTTATATTTGATATTAGTCTGTGTTGCTACCTCTTCCTGACCCCCCTCCCCAAAGCACTGTTTAAATATATGAGGCACACGATTGCTTGTCTGTTGCTAAGCACCTAGTCATAACATTCTAACACCGCATCATTTCAAGTTTGACTGTGCCATGCCGTGCAAAAGCTGTGCTAACACTGCTCCGGAGCAGGGTTTTATAACCACGGGTAAGAAGTGGTACTAATGCCCCGTTCCAGGCAACCCGTAACCCGTGTTTTTCCAACCTTCTACCCGTGAAAGTGCACTGGAACGGCAGTCAAACCCGTGACTTTCCACCCGTGAACTCGTACTAGATCGATGTACTCCCAGTTCCGCGGTCTGACATCACATAGCCCGCGAAACAACAATGGCAACCCCTACGGATGCGGTGTTTATGCAAGTGCACGGTAAAAGGTATAACAGCTTCTCTTGTCTTATGCACCATTTTTCCTCCTCCGTTTCCCTCAAATAAGCAAGGAGTAAACACCTTTGGCGATAGAAATCATTGTAAATGAGCATAAGCCCCGTACGGTCAGCAATGCTGGTTTGTTTACACAGTTTGGCGTGACTTGCCTGAAACACTACAGAGTCGTGATTTGAAATCGTGACTTACGGGCTCAAAAACCTGCCTGGAATGCAGCATTACCCCACTTCGAAAATACAAGTGTGAAACGTTCCTTTACCCGGGTTAAAAGCAGGGTTTAGAACGATGATAACCTGGGGTTGAGCGCAGTGTGAAAAGCCCTAGAGTACAATTTTGAGTTTTGCATGCATTAAAGTCATGTCATTAGTTATTTTGTGCTCAAGGTTATTATCCAGCCAGCATCAACTAACGATAAAAACAAGAAACCGTCATGTTGTTTGTACTTTATTGTTTGCACTATATTGTTGTACTTTATTTATTTATTCGTACATGATTGTTATTCTTTTCTTTTCTTAATCACAACAGGAGCTTTGATCAGTAATACTGTTCAATTGGAAGAACTGAATGTCCGATTGGAACCAAAGAACATTACAGTCTGTGAAGGAGACTCAGTCACACTCAACTGCACTTTTCAACCGGGTGGAAAGCTTAAAGTGAAATGGTACTATAGCCAGACTAATTTAGACTGTAACTCTGCAACAGACAAAATACATGAAAAGTTGCGTATTAGTACAGAAAATGATGCCACTTGGTCAACATTCAACATTACTTCCATCAAGATGGATGACAGTGGATGGTACTTCTGCAAGGTTACGAGAGATATTCCTGTTCTCTTACACAAGTGCAGTGATGGAATACAAGTTCTGCTAAACAGCACATGTAGGATCACGGCCTGCTTATAAACCCAAAAGACGAGCTATAATCCATCAGCCAATGGGGGAGAAAGCACAGGGTTCATGTTAATACCAAATTATATACCATAATACCATTATGCTTTTTTCCAGATATTACCTTTCACGTAGTGTGTAATATATAGTTGTTTATGAATGTAAAAGGTCTGCAAAGTTTAAAAGATCAAGTGCATGATAAATGGATTGTCTCTCAAAAGAAAGAACCGATTCTGAATTGCCTGAAACAAGCTGTCAGGTTCATAACAAATTTGCATAATGCCAGCCTGTGGTCCTCATTGGCTGGTCATTACAACGTCTACTTTGACATGTTGTGAAGACACAGTTTTCTGTGCTGCAAAATCAAATCCACTTTGCATGCACTTCCAAAGAATGGAGACTCAGGCTTGAATTGATACAGTAAAACCAACACCATCGTTACTGTTCGTGTTACTGTTCGTATCACTGTGTATCGAGTGCTGAGGAGTGAGGGAGATACAGAGCTAAGATTCAGATATGGTAATAGGCGTTTTGTTCCCGACACACTGTAAGCGGTCGACCAATCACAACAGACTGAGCCATCTGACCAATCAGAGCAGAGCAGGCTCATGGAGAGAGAGACTGAATCCATTATTGAACCATTTCAGACATTGTGAGAAAAGAGGTGATGCTACAATGAGAAAATAAAAGTGTTTTTTGACCATGTAAACCTATTGAAGGAAACCTACTTAAATTTATATTTGCTTTTACAGTATTAAATGCACAAAGATGTTTGCAATATATATATATATTTAATTAAAGATGGAGATATACTTGTCTGTCCTTGCATTCTTTGTGATATACAATAAACAGACAATGCAGTGCAAATAGAAGAAAACTTTGATCTATAAAGAAAAAATGTCAGGTTGTTTCAGGTTGAAGTTCAGTTTGATTTTAAACAGTGGTTAGGCTTGCATTTAGGTTAAATATGCAAACCACATTCAAACTGCGTCACAGTTCTTGGCACGTTGTGTGCTACTTCATGTATGAGATGTCAAAACAAAATTCTATTAAACGTAAGCTACAGGACTACAATTAAGTCACACTTTAAAAAAAAAAAAGTCAGAAATATTAGACACAAAATATCAAGACAAAATATAATTCAGTGTCATTTATTTAAACTAAACACAAGACAAACACATTCCAAGTTAAATATTTACCCCCACTATTTTCCCAAAAAGAACTGACTTCAAATATTCATTATAAATATTAGTTGACGAAAAGTCATTGCAAAAACAGTTCAGAAAAGGCTATTTTCATTTGAGCAATGCTGTTTCTGCGTGTGAACAGAAGTGTCTCTGGTGTGCTCCTGGGACGCCTGATGTCAGTCGCATTTTTTTCTTTTCTTCTTTTTGTGGTGCTGTTTCTCATATCATGCTCATGTGGCTGACCTGCTTTCATGCTTCTACAGTCTTACGTGTTACTTCAAAGTAACTCACATTTTTCACCCACTTTAAGGTAAGTGTACTGTTTAAATGCTTTTAAAACCCATTGTTTTTCCAGTTACACTGTATATAACTAATTTAAAGAATAATTATTAACAAAATCCATTTGTAATAAACATTGTTTGCTGGAATAATGTCAAGTAGACTTTAGCTTCTACAGGAAGACAACACAATACTTTTTATAAGCTATCAACAGAGGCCTAATCATATGCATGAACACACAGGAACCCGTCTAGATAGTTCTGCCAGACTTCAAGAGCTTTAACCACCACAAGTGAACGAGGAAGCTTCATGCATTCGCATTAAGACTCCAGGTGCTGTTTTCCCACTTTGTGCCCATGGATCGACTATGTGCTAGAATCTTTCTTCTTGTAGTCACAGGTAAGTGAAATCTCTGCTATTTTAAAAACCTAGTTTGATATGATCTACCACATAGAACTGGTCAAATATTTTGGGAAATATAGTTTTTGATACTTCATAACCAAAATATGACCACAGCTAGTCGTCACAAAAACTTTCTCAGCAACTATTAGATTGTGTCAAAGTCTGTGTCTCTAGAAGTGGTTTTGTATGGTAGTTTCAAGCATATAGCTAAAAAAATTAGCATAATTTTGTGAATTCTGACCTACAAACTAAAATTCTGTCACATGTGTTTACATGTTATAAATTAATATAGTTTATTAATTAGACAGTTTGTTGGCCAAAACAATGGTTTGATGTCTTTTACATTTTTGCTATTTCATGAATTGTCTTGTCCTTCATAACAGTTTTATTGATTAAATTTGGCATTGTGACAACATGTGATATTAAACTAATTAAATTAAATAAAAATAAAAAAAATCTTCTTTTCTTAATCACAACAGGAGCTTTGATCAGTAATACTGTTCAATTGGAAGAACTGAATGTCCGACTGGAACCAAAGAACATTACAGTCTGTGAAGGAGACTCAGTCACACTCAACTGCACTTTTCAACCGGGTGGAAAGCTTAAAGTGAAATGGTACTATAGCCAGACTAATTTAGACTGTAACTCTGCAACAGACACAATACCTGAAAAGTGGCCTACTAGTACAGAAAATGGTGACACTTGGTCAACATTCAACATTAATTCCATCAAGATGGATGACAGTGGATGGTACTTCTGCAAGGTTACGAGAGATATTCCTGTTCTCTTACACAACTGGAGTGATGGAATACAAGTTCTGGTCGGTAAGTAAAAAGTTTTTCATCATGTTGTGATGTAAAATTAATACATACATTTTTCACACTGATCATGTGAACAACTTTGTACAGATGATCAGATATTATTTCTTCCGTTGAAGCACAAGACTCTCTTTGGTTGATTGTCAAATCACGCTGGAGAACATGATGATCAGGTTTTACACAAACTTAATGAGTTCATGCAGCTCGAGTGCTGCTGTCATTAAAGCAAAAGACAAACCAAAGATTTAACATGAAATTTTTCACTTCGACATTTCACTCAAATTGTTAGTTTGGAAATAAAGACAATTTATACCCATATGCCAATAACCAAATTTCCAATCTGACCACAACTATAGTTAATATATTCCATCACTTTTCTTTTGCTGTAAGCATTCGCCAAGACATTTTAATTGCCAGGGGCGAGTCTAGGATTTCAATATTTGGGGGCTCAGCCCCCAATGTCCTCTGCTTCTGACGCTGGTGCTGCGCCGCTGTGAAAAAAACCCTGAATAAAAGACGGGGAGGAGCAGCCCTTTTCATATAAATCTTTAAGGGAACTGTGATCATGTACAAATTACAGAGCTATAACAATTTTTAACTGCCCAAGTTCATAATCCTTTATTGAAATAAATGAATGTAATGAGAGATCCACAGTTTTAACAACTTTCACTGTATTTTCTTTACAGATGCCAACAGATCCCAGGAATATCTGAATCAGACGCCACATCCCACTACAAAAGATTTACCCACAACTTGCTTGACGAGTGGTGAAGAACATTTAATATTTAACTTTTAAATACTCTGCATTCAACACTTTGCATTTTAAATGAACAAACATAAACAAGTTACATGTACATTTAGGTCACATGTAAACTCCGCAAGTAGTCACAAAGTAATGGATTTACTGCAATATAATTCCTACTTCTATTTTTAATACAAATGCCAATGGTCAAGTGTAGTTTTGTCATAAATATCAGTAAACTTGTTCTCAAATGTAGGTTTTTAGGAAATAAAACGTTCTGTCACTACAAAATTAATTACAGGCATTCAGTTGACATTGGACAGTGGGGTCCAGAAGGGAGACCACTAGATAAAATTCTGCAGTTTTGCTTGTTTCTAATTTAATATAACTAAATCTGAAACATTTCTTAATTATTTTGTCATAACATTTTTTTTTTTATTTTTTTTTTATTTCTTTTAAATCCTAAAACTTTCTGTTTTATGTCCATATTTAAATTAAGTTTTGAATTGCAGATTTTCAATGTGCCTTTTGGATCGCACTGCGCATACACATTTACACAATTTTGGAGTTTTTTTAAATTAAAATCATGGCAAAAAAATACCTGCAAATCAACTAAAAGCTTGTAAATCAGGTCATTTAATTTGGAGGGAAAATTGTTTGCACTCCCTTCAAAAGTTGGAGAGAAAAAAAGTCATTTTTGATTAAATGCAACTCAATTAGATTCATGAATGCATTTTTTTTATCAATATACATCTAGCATTAATACTGTAACCATGAAGAGCCACACATCTGAAAGAATGACCTAATATGTGCTATTTTTGTATCATTTTGTCTTTTACAGCTACAATAACCCCCAGACCATGGTCAGATCCCCCTGGTTTTGATCATCCGTGGTGGATATGGGTAGCGCTGGCAGTTGGATGTGTCGTACTAGTTGTGTCAATTGTTGTCATGTACATCTTAACTCACAAATCTAAAGGTACATCTACAATGACCTTATGTTGCATTAAAAAAAATCTATGGTTTGCCAAAGTATTGTTTAATCTTAAACTAATTTATTTAAAAAAATTATAATGTTTACATAACTTCAACCAAAGCTAATGTTAAGAAGCTTAAGTTCAACTATGTGTTTCATTGTTTGTCCAGTATGTTTTATATGTTGTATATGTGTCAGTACATAAGAATCATAAAGCACTGACATAACATCACTATGATAATAAAGCCAACTTTACTCTCATAAAACACACTGTAAAAAAAAAAATCCTGTCATTTTTACAAAAAAACCTGGTAGCTTTGCAGAATAATTCTGGAAAAAATACAGAAAAATGTAAAAATATTCACAGAACCTGTACATTTTATGATTTAAAACTGTAATTAACAAAAAATATATATAAATAAATTACATTCTAAACCTGTAAATCCAACAGCCCGTTTCTGCTGATTAATTTAACAGCATACGATAAACCATAAAACCCTAATGTTCATAACTGATAACAAAAAATGAAAAAAAAAAAAAAAAAAAAAAAAAAAAACGAAAAAAAAAACAAACATTAAATGTGAAGTGTCACACAGGGAATTCTGGGAATGGCAGTTTACGAAAAGATGATTCAGGTATTTTTACTTCCAAAAACTGTACCTTTAACAGTATTGTACTGTAAAATTATATGAAATGTAAGGTTAGATCTATTACAGTTTTTCATATATATAGTAAGGAAACTTACTGTTAATTTAACAGGTTTTTACAGTTAAAATGACAATAATTTTTACTGTGCATATAATGCTTAAGCCTTGTTATGAATGGTTACAGCCTGTAACCATATTTTTTGCTATGAACTGACACATGAATCAAGATCACTTCTTGTTGTTATCAAAATCATGCTACAGAATTCTTTTAAATGTCACACAGACTGATCAGGGTCTTTATAAAAGACCCCACTAAGAAACAACAACACATCCTCAGGAGTCTTTGTTCAAGGTCAGTTTCCTTGGTTGCAAGCTGAGAGCTGAATGAGTGTGGGTGGCATGTGGTTAAGCATTGTGAGAGTTAGTTAGCTCCAGCTGATGACGATTAAACGGCCTCTCATTATCTGTGGTTAGACTCGAGCAGTTAGGTGCAGCATGAGCGTGCACAGCAAAGCTGTTTTCCCAGACCCTCAGCGTAGCCTGTGCTTTGCACTGTTAACCATTTGATGTAACTCTACAGTAATGGTATTTGTTTCTAGACATCATTTATGAGAACACCAAACCAGTGGAATCGGGCTGCTGGAGGCGAAATCGGAATCAGATGGACATCTGCAACGTGCCTGCATCCAAAAAAACTGAAACCATTAAACCGCTGAGGAAGTATGACACTCTTTCAAGCAACAGGAACTGCAGGCCATAAGTATTACATATAGAAAAATTGTCCACTGAAAACTATGGAAGCCCGTTTATGCCACATAAGTATACTAAAGACATAAATCATAATTATGAGATGAAAAGTCAAAATAATGTTTTAAAAAGTTGTAATTATAACATAAAAAGTCATAATTTTGACTGTCAACTTTTTGTCATCATAATTTTGACTTTTTTATCTAATAAATATTACTTTAAATGTCATAATTTACAAAAGCATGATTTTCCCCCTTATGTGGCAGAAATGGGCTTCCATAGAAAACACAAAAAATGTAATGTAGCATTTCTCAATAGATGGGAAGCTGTAAATATAATGCTGATTTTTATGTTTCTTGCTTGAATGACTCACAGTCATTGTAAGCTTTAAAGAATTCATTAAAAAAAATGATTTTTTTTTGTTGAATGATTTTCAGTTTTATCATAGTGAAACATTCTGTGGTAACAAATAAATGTGAAAAACATCTAAAAAAAAATAAAAAATAAAAAAATAAATTAATAATGCACTTACAATTAATAATGCACATTCTTGACTATTTTGACAGCACAACATCAGTCTACATGATTCAGATTCCACATAAGGACTGGTTGACCCTAAATAAACCACATACTGTGAAAGAGGCAACTGAGGAAAGAATATGAGGAATCGAGCTGTTTCATACTTATGAATCATTCATTCTTATGAAATCACGAAAGGAACTGAGAACTTTCTTTAAATGTCCGTTTTGTCACATAATGTGTTTTTCCAGACGCTACTTGACTTCACGACACAAAATAAAAGATATCTCAACCACTCACTACAATACGCCTAATAGCTGTAATGAGAGCGACAACTTTTCCTCAGATACTGACAATAAATTAAATTAAATAAGAACGTTTAAACTGTGAACTCTATTTGAACAAACAAGTGTATTCCATGACAAAGACTATATCAGTCACTGAGTAGATGTATTTTGAACAATAATAAAATGGTTTATTTTTTTTATTATATGTAGGCCTACTTACCCACTTCGGTTCGTGCACGAGACAGTTGCAGGAAGAGCTCCGCCCACACAATCTTTTGATTGGCTGTAAGTTATGATTGATTATAAAACGGATAGTTCCGGCCCTTGATTCTGATTTTTTTTTAGCCGCGTTAAAGCCGTTGTAAAATTCGCTGCCTAGTGTGTATGTTGCTGCATCTGTCTTCGCAACCACTCTTAGCAACGTAAACATGTTTGTTCTCTATTGATTTTGTTCGTTGAAGCTTACTGCATTATGTAGAAGAGTGTTGTGAGAGAGATATCAAGTGACTGAGTGTATTACCTGCATTCAAATTTAACGGTTTCCTTCAGGTCAGTCCTATGTTCATAATAAAAATCCGTTTGAATGTTCGCTGCGATCTTGTCCTTTTAACATTTAATGGGTTTTCCCGTGCCCTGCTGACACTGACAGCGCTAGTCAGAGCATTTGTCATTTGCATCTTGTTCCGTGTTCACAACAAGTTTCAATATAAAAGTCTTTGCGACTGAGTGACTCGCTCATAAAGACAATCTTCGCCGCCATCTAATGGTGTAATACATGTAACTTCTGTTGCTGTTCACGGTCAGGGACTATTTTTTTCCAGCGGAAGGAAGGCTTTTAATGATTTGACTCCATGAAAGTTGCATTGATACATATTTTTGGCTTCAATATTTGTATTGTGTGGTAACCGTTTTATAAGAGCAATAAGCTCAGTGAAGCCGAGGTTTACAGTGAATTTATAACAGCTACTTGGGGCTTATTGCTTTTTTATGTAGTGTTTCGAAGCCTTGTCTCATCTGGTCTGGTGTGGACAGACAAATTGCTTGTCGCTAGGATATTATCGGACACTGTGTCTGACTGAGTGCATGAACTGTTGATGCTTCTTCATGGAACCATCAATGCCAAAAAAAGCTTTCATTTTTAAGAGTGCATAAGAGACTTCTTTCAAAAACTTTTATAAATATTATCGACCCCAAAGCTTTTAACAGTAGTGTATGTTTGGTGCAAAAGATCTTTAGGGCTATAGGAAGATGTTCATTAAGCAGCTATATGACATGCAGAGGTACATATGACAGTTAGTGCCTCAATTATGTGACTTTTCAAAGCAACTTCTGACTACTAATAGAAAATGTGGCACAGTCCTGCAGAGAACAACTCTGCCCCAGTTGCAGGTGCATTTAATGCATAAAAAACCAAGGCCTTTGCCAAACAGGGTCATGCTCACCGACAGGAATTGATGGACACTTGACACCTCAAAGCGCAGCCTCAGAATCTATGAGTTTGTGCAGTTCCTCTGTGACCTAGATTCAACAAAAACTGAACAGCAGAAATGTATAATTTTTTTTTTTTTTAAAGTAAAGCTAAAAAAATTGTAACAGGGTTGCAAATTTGTCCATATATTAAGCTTTCATTCAGTAGAGGCTATACTGTATCTAATCTGAGACCAAGTGTTGGTTTGTAATTACTACTACTTTATATTTCCAATAAAATTACACACACACACACACAAAAATGTGTTTAGTCTTTTTTGCCAATTATCTAGAGGACAGGGTTGAATGGTTGAGCTGAGTCAAACTGGATATTTCATGTGTTTATAACTAGCTACAACTCTGATGTAGTTTACAGATTCACTTATCATTGGTCATCTCAAATGAACTTCTCTGTGCTCAAACATAAATTCACAGATTAGGTCAACAATACTCATCGATTGGTTTCCTGGTAAGATTAAAAATTGGGACCTTCAAAATGCCCACACTTGCGGTCTGGGCCACTTGAGAGCGCATGCATGCAAAAGTATTACACAAGACTGTGGCTGTTAAAAGCATCAAAGCTCAGTGCATTTAACGTACACTAAAACTCAATCAAAACGCAATCACATACTTCTCTACTATATAATGGGCGAAAAACAGTATGTGAATCAAGAAGAATGTCCGAATTCACGGTATTCATAAAAGAGTAGACAAAAAGTACCCGGATGACCTACTACTTCCAGTCAGTGCCGCGTTAAGCCTTTGCTGGGCCCTGGGCTAACGAACGCAATGAGGATCAGCTTTCCGCATCAGAAACGCATGTCAAATCGAAAAATATCAGTCTTTTTCAAAGCCCTCATCTCTGCCAGCATGAGAGACAAAACGACGAAGACTCATCAATGTACATCCAAGTAATACATAAAAGTGCAGGAAGGCAGCGTTCATTTCGTCATGTCAGCTGTGTGGACGCGAACTAACCGTTAACGATTATAATTTTTATTCGATACTGATATGGATCTTTTTCTCAATATTTTTTAATATTTGCTGTTTTCTGTCACTGACTGAACTCCCCTTATTTGTGACATTCTAAACGTGAAAACGCTTCATTTACTAAGACAGTGATATTGACAGGGCAAACTCAGTTGTGAACGCAACGCGTTTAATTTCACATTAAGCGTTTTCCTCCCATGAAGAAAACGTTTGACTTAAACAGTGACATTAAAAGACCAAACTCAGTAAACATCATACTAATAAACCATACTATACTCAGCAAATCAGATGAGCCCAGAATATGAACGCAATGCGTTTAATTATACACGTTTTCCATAGAAAACCATTATAATGAAAACGCTTAACGTCATTTATTGTAAAGGTCAAATTCTGCACAAACCAATTTTTCTGTATAGTATGCTATACTGTTTACTGAGTTTGGTATTTTAATGGCACCGTCTATACATTAAGCCTTTTCTTTATGTTAGGAAAATGCTTAACCTGTAATTAAACGTGTTGCGTTCATATTCTAGGCTCATCTGCTTTTCTGTATGCTTTATTAGTATGATGTTTACTGAGTTTGGTTTGTAAATAACACTTAGAAAATTAAGCCACGTTAAGCTTTTTCACGTCAAGCGTTTTAGAATGTCCCCATTATTTGTAGCGAATGCCAAATGTCATATTTCCTTATATTTTCGTTTGACATGTTGAGGTGACAATGTCCTTGTATTCCTGCGTGCGTGTCCGCTGTGTCTGTGACTCTGGACTCGGGTGTGTGACAACGATGCGTCGTTTTAAAACGCAAAATGCGTTTTTGTCTCGGGGCCCCCCTAGTTTTCGAGGCCCTGGGCTGCAGCCCATGTTGCCCATTAGGATAACGCGGCCCTGCTTCCAGTGAGATTCTGAAGTATACATACGATGGACACTTTACTATCCCATGCCATGAGGCCACGAATGGCAGGAAAGCGACATAACTGACGCTGGTAGGTCACATGATAAAGGCAACGTGGCTTTATCATGTAGTATGTCCAGGACAATGTAGTATGTCCAGATTACATTTGTTCTATACACATTCATACTTTATAGAACGCACTTTTTAGTGGTCGTGAAGTAATTACTTATTCAAAATAAGTACCTGCTCATGAGAGTATGGCTGAAATGGTCTTCCTCTGAGTCCGCACTTTCGTGACGTAATTCCGCTTTGACTGCCGAGTAAAGTCGCCACAATTACTAAATTGTGTCATCTGTTACATAAAGACTACTAAACAAATTTACGTTTATTTTAAAATGCAAAATATTGAAAATCAAAATAAAGCTCTGTAAACTATTGTATGCGAGCCTTGCGGTCTTCACGCCCACTTGAACACTTGGGCAAAATACAGGAAATACGTCATGTGAGTAGACAAGCTGTCAAGTGCATAGACCGCAAGTGTAGGTATTTGGACAGGCCCATATTTTGGATCAGTCTTGTGATGGCATAGTGCCATCAGGCGTTCGTATAACACAACAACAGGCTTGTCTGCTTTCTAGCAATAAACATAAAATAAATATCAAAATGAAATGGGCAAAATGTATAAAATTTATATTTAAAAAAATATTAAAATGAAACATGTTGGGTGTCACGATTTTAAGGAATGTTAAATATTTATGTTTTTGCCCATTGTATTCCGACCTAAATCATATGAATCCGCATCATGTCATAATTTCGATTCCCAAACTCACAATTCACCTTAACAGACCAGTGAAGAACAACGCAGCGGAGTCAGTGGGTGTGACCGGAGCAGCGCGTCACTCCGCCGGTAACCGGCGCTGCTGCTGCTGCTGCTGATGGAGAGTGACACAGGCGGAAGGTGGGTGTGGACATCCGAGCCATTGTCGGGATAAACGCACCTCACGCTCGGGCGACGGAACGCTGAGCTCGCGCTAATCCACGGTGGAAGGGACGAGCAGGAGAAGACTGAATAAACAATTCTTGTTTGGCCGAGGCTTCACTTTAGGTAAGATTTTGGGAATATTGCACGGATCTTTTAGTGGTGTCTTGCAAGCACGCAGAGAGTTAAAGCTTCACTGCATTGCATTGGGAGCCAGACAGACAGAGCTTGCATACTTGTTTATGTATGCAAATGTTTGCGAAAATGACAGATTAGAGGTTGCGTTCAATTAAATGGGTAAGTGAACACAAAGGTGAGATCAATAACCTAGATATACCCAGTGCTGTCTCCATTGCACTACTGCTGCAAACACATTCAAATGCAAGCTTCTCTTTGCTGACAGTATACTGCATATGGTACAAGTTGTCGCAGTAATAGCATGCAACTATTTGCATGCATAATAAACCAAAGACTTTTATTTTCTCTGGGTCACATGGGTACGCTTGATTTACGTAGCAGCATGCCAGAATAATTTACTTACCAAAATGGAGACATACCATATATTTCTATTGTATATATTATTTAATATAGTTAATCAGCACTACATATTAACTCTTAACTCATGGCTATAAATTGTATTTATTTAGTTAGATAGGTAGTATTTGTTTGGTTTGATAAACTGAGCTAATGTTAACCTGTTTTCTATTCTGTAATCCCTCACTTTATTAATTTATATATACATTTTCTTATTTATTTACATGTATTTATTATTTATTTTGTTTAATATACTAAGATAATGTTTTCTTTACCTTAAACTCAAATCTCATTTTATTTTATTTTATGTATATATATATATATATATATATATATATATATATATACCAAAAATAATAAATATTATTTTTATATATATATATATATATATATATATATATATATATATATATATATGTATATGTGTGTGTGTGTGTGTGTGTATATATATATATATATATCTATTATTTTTGGTTTAATATATTGATATTTTGACATTGATATTTCCTTTCCCTTAAACCCAACCCTCACAATTATTTATTTATTTATTTATTTTAAATTACATCTATTTAGTATTTATTTGGTTTAATATACTCATATATTGATATTTTCTTTCCCGTAAAATTAAATCTCACATTTATTTATTTTTGTTTGTTTGTTTGTTTTGACTAATGATATTTGCTAATGATATTGTCTTTCCCTAAACCTAACCACTATAGAATTATATTTATTTATTGTTAGATTATTTTATTTTTACATTTTATATGTTCGTGGGGGCTGTTCCCACTTTGTAGAGGATTTATTATCGTTGTAGGGATATTTGGTCAAAGACACACACACACACACACACACACACACACACCGCACTCTTGCTGTGTGAGATGACCTTCTCCCTCTGTCCCTTCAGGAATTTGACACCATGACTGCAGAGGAGATTATAAACATTAAAGAAGCAGAGATAATCAAGCTGATCCTGGACTTTCTGAACTCCAGAAAGCTGCACATCAGTATGCTGGCACTGGAAAAGGAGAGCGGTATCATTAATGGACTTTATTCAGATGATATGCTTTTTCTGAGGTGGGTACAGTAGTAAGCCGGCACCTCTTGAGTCTTTGAAAACCTAAACAACAGATGAATGCTTAGTGATTCTAATACACTACTGTTCAAATGTATGGAATCAGTAAGGCATTTATAGGTATAGGTTCAACAAATCTATTTTTATAACAAATACTGTTGTTATATATTGTAAAATAATTTTTCTTATTTTAAAAAAAAAAAAATCAAATTTTTTTTTGTTACATTTCTACATGCGACGGCCATTTTAGCAGCCATTTACTCCAGTCTATTAAAAAAACACTGTGCCGTTGTTCAGAAATGGTTGTGTTGCTTAATGAATTGTGGAATTAGCAAAACAGTGTCTTTTTCGGTTGCTGAAGGACTGAGTACACTTGCATTTTTTGCAGTGGCATCACTCTTTAACATCACTTCTTTAACTGGGTAGGTGAACTAATTTTGGGCCTTTTTCTGTTTTTTTTTTTTTTTTCTTTTCTTTTTCTAAGGCAACTTATTTTAGATGGGCAGTGGGATGAAGTTTTGCAGTTCATTCAGCCTTTGGAGTGCTTGGATAAATTTGACAGGAAGAGGTGAGCGACGTCAATTTAGAATCTTTTGCCCACACCCAAGCATGTATTGGTTGTTTCAGTCTTTTTTTCTTTTTCTTTCAGGTTTCGATATATCATCCTAAAACAGAAATTTCTGGAAGCTCTGTGTGTAAACAACGCCATATCTGCGTCAGATGACCCTGAGAATGTGAGTCTTTATGTGTATGGAGAAAATGCCATCATGTTGTTCTAAAACAAGATTCACTTTTCTTGTTTTTTATGTAAAATAGAAGATGTTTCATACTATATTGTATTATTATTATTAGTAGTAGTATTAATTATTATTCGCCAGAAATAGCCTTCAATACTAATAAATAAATAATGATTATCTTTTATGCAAAACAGAAAGTGTAATTGTTTAATATTAATATTTCTATTTTTATTATTATATACAAGTAAACATTCCATTTTGCATAAAAGCAAACATTTATTTATTTATCAGTAATAATAATAATAATTTGTCCCATGAAAGTAGCTTTAAATACTGATAAATAAGTAACCAGTGCTAATCTTTTATACAAAATGTTCAATAAAAGTTTAATTGTATATTTTTGTACCAAGAATAATAATAATCATAATAATATACAATTAAACTTCCAGTTTGCATAAAAGGCAAGCATTATATTTAATTCATTTAATTTATTTATTAGTATTGAATATTGCATTATTATAATTTTTATTAAAATAGCATTTAAAATAGCATTTAAAATAAATAAATAATGGTTGTTAATAAACAATGCTAATCTTTTATATAAAATTATCAATAAAAGTTTAATTGTATATTATTATAGTTATTTTTTGTACTATGAATAATAATATTAATAATTAATATACTATTAAACTTTCATTTTGCATAAAAGACAAGCATTATATTTAATTTATTTTATTTAGGCCTATTTATTAGTATTGAATATTGCATTATTATTATTGTTATTGGTACCATGAAAATAGTCTTTAAAATAAATAAATAATGCTTGTCTTTTATGCAAAATGGAAGAATTTTAATTGATGATTATTATTATTATTATTAGTATCATAAAATAATCTTTTATACTCATGAATAAATAAATAAATAATAAGTAAACAATTAAAATTCTTCCATTTTTGCATGAAAGACAAGCATTATTTGTTGTTTATTATTATTTGTACAATGAAATTGTCTTGGGAAAAAAAAAAAAAAAAATATATATATATATATATATATATATATATATACACAATAACATTAAACCTCTTGTATCTTAAATGTGCCCAAAAGAAGGTTTTATTCAGGAAGCATCCCATGATGACCTCTCTCTTTTCCACCTCCAGCTGGAGCTGACCATGCAGGATGCGGTAAAGTCCCTTCATTCCCTGGAAGAGTTCTGCCCGACCAAAGAAGACTACAGCAAACTCTGTCTGCTTCTCACGCTCCCGCGCCTCACCAACCATGCTGAATTCAAGGACTGGAACCCCAGTACGGCCCGCGTCCACTGCTTCGAGGAAGCCTGCTCCATGGTGGCCGAATTCATCCCTGCGGACCGCAAACTGAGTGAAGCCGGATTTAAGGCCAGTGGAGACCGTCTGTTCCAGCTCCTCATCAAGGGAATACTGTACGAATGTTGCGTTGAATTCTGCCAGAGCAAAGCGACTGGAGAAGAGATCAGCGAGGAGGAGGTTCTCCTAGCTGTCGACGTTCTGTGCGGGAATGGTTGCGAGGAACTGGATTTGAGCTTGCTTTCCTGGCTGCAAAACCTCTCGCCATCGGTTTTCGCTTGTGCGTTTGAGCAGAAGACTCTCAGCATCCATGTGGACCGGCTCGTCAAACCAGCCCGGACGGGTCATGCTGACCTTCTCACACCTCTGCTAACCAAACTCTCGCCCTGCCCGGCATCGCCATTACACCGACCCCAGTCGGCGGATACTTACATGTCGCGCTCTCTCAATCCTGTCCTGGACGGTCTGTCGCACGGTTTGGTGGGAAGGGAAAAGAAAAGCACTGAAGGCGATGGAAAAGCAACGGTCATGTCGCAGTCTTTCGCCAACTTTGGGTATCCTTCTGGGGGAAATGGAAGCAACGTCTTCAGTGGATCGCCAGACAGGTGGGCTCGTGTCCTCCCTGAAAGGGATAGTTCATGCAAAAATGACTCTTCTGATACTCGTGTTTTAAAACTGTATGACTTCCTGTGGAACACAAAACGAGATTTTTTGCCTCAGTCTCAGTGTTATTTTGTCTATACAATGAAAGTCAATAGGGTCCAATGTTGGACTACATTGGACCCCATTGACTTTCATTGTAAGGACATAAACAAAAGTATGAATTAATAAAATCTAGTTTGACATTCATGTCCTAGATGCAGCATGGTTATTCTAAGCAGGTGTTACTGTGAGTGGTGAAGGTCAGCATATGGTGGTCAAGCTTAACACTTCTAATCCAGTTAGACCCACAGAAATAGACCCGGGAAGCTCTAGTAGTTAAGTCCAAAACAAACTTCTATGGCAGTCAGTATACTTTAGAGAAATTTGTTGTATACTAGATAAGAAGTGGCATCAGAAACCATAGTGTCACAGTGTTAAAAGATATTAATAGTGATTTTGTAATTAATCTACTCTACTGATCAAAAGTTTGGAGTCAAAGATTTTTTTTCCTAAAAAAATTCTTTTGTCTTGACTGTCACTTTTGATCAATCAAGGATCCATTAAATTGATCAAAAGTGACAGTCAAGACAAGAGATTTTTGTTTCAAATAATAACTTACTGTTCATCATAGAATCCTGAAAAAAAAAAAAAAAGTATTACAGTTTGCACAAAAATATTAAGCTTATCAACATTGATAATAACTAGAAATGTTTCTTGAGCAGCACACTATATATTTATATTTTATTATTTCTATTTATTTTTAATGATGCTGAAAATTCAGCTTTGATCACAGGAATAAATTACATTTTAAAATATATTCAAATATAAAACATTTTGAACAATTTTAAATAGTAATAATATTGAACAATATTACAGTTTTTACTATATTTTTGATAAAAAAGAAGCCTTGGTAAACATAAGAGACTTATTTAAAAATCAATGAAAATATTACAGACCTCAAACTTAATATTGTATATTTATTTGTTCATGCTTATTTCCTCTATTTTTACATTTAGATTACCGTTGCCATCAACTAATGCTTGTTTAAAGATCATCTTTTGAAATACTAATAACAACAACAACACATTATTATTATTATTATTATTAATGTAATAAATCTGGCAATGAATATCCATTTTTCATACTGTACATTATAATGATGTGATGCTTAAATTCACTTGTAGCATTTTTAAAAACGTATTTAAATTTTTTAGTGTTTTATTTTCAATGTGTGTTGAATATTGTGATTGGTCATAACATAAAATTAATGATCAGTTTATTGTATCAGTCTGAATTTAAAATCTGTGCATACATAGATATTGCGATGTTGACTGGCGTTGTCCTGTTCCTCCAGAACACAAGCACAGGCCGAGAGAATCAACGGCTCTGGAGAAACAAACTCACTGCGTCCTCCACTGACTCCTGGCAGGGATGGAGGAGCCGTGGGTTCAGGTGAAACATCAGAGGTAATACATATGTTCCCTTTTAAACAGCAAAATCATTACAGTACATGCCCAGGACCTTAAAGGGTTAGTTCACCCAAAAATGAAAATTCTGTCATCATTTGTGTTTTGAAGATGGAACAACACGAGAGTGAGTAAATTAAGATATTTTTATGAAATCTGAGATTTGAGTCAATTCTCCAAAAACGCTAACGCATCAGAGTTCATAAAATAAATCCATATGAATCAAGCAGTTTAAGCCATGTCTTCTGAAGAGACACAAGGTTTTTATATGATGAACAGATTTAATTCTGGCTTTTATGAACACTGTTCAGCAGATGTACTCAGAGCACTCAAATATGGCAAAAGAAAGCTTAAGCATGTTTACTTGACGTGTGAGAACAATACATTCTCATGTGTCACACCAGCACATTTTGTTTTTCTGCAAGAACCAGTGAGGGTTTTTTTGGTGAACTAGCCCTGTTTTTCGTCCTGATTGTAGGAGCAGCTGCAGGAGTTCCAGCGTCAGCGGCTGCGAGTGCAACAGCATCTTGAGCAGAAGCAGCAGCAGAGGCAGCTGTACCATCAGATGCTGCTGGAAGGTGGAGTTCATCCTCCAGACCAGCCCACAGACGCAGCACAGCACAATCTCACACAGAAGTTCCTGAACAGGTCAGATCCAGGTGCCCCTTGTACCTCTAATGTACCACATAGGCACTCAGTTGTGTTGGAACCGCAGTGTTGATTGTTTATGTGGCTTTTATTTGTCAAGATGATGAGATTGTGATTAAGAGCCTCTTGATCTGGAACTTTCCACAGACTCTCATTTGTTTCACTTGATTTATTGATGTGCCATTCATTTCAGGCAGGCATAACAAAAATAGCATGTGCTTTGTTATATTATATAATACTATTAATTATTAGTCATGCGTTCTTAGTGATGAACTGATAAATCTAACTTTGAGATTATCAGTAATTTATAATATTACATTTTTACCTCTTTTTTTTAATTTATTTATGGCTTTTCAGCATTTTTGTGAGCATCTTATTTGCTGCTCACAAAAAAAAAAAAAAAAAAAAAAAAAAAAATATATATATATATATATATATATATTATATTATATATGTATATAATACATGGAATAATATTTGGCCATTTTGAGATTATCAGCAATTCATAATATATTTTTTATTTATTTATATATTTTTGTAATTGCTTTTCAGATTTTGGTGAACATCTATTTTCTTTCATTAAATTATATTATGTATATTTTGTCATTATTAATTAAATCATCATCATTGTAAAAATGAATATATATCCTTGAGATTTTTATGAAATTATATTTTATAAATAAATTTAATAATTAATATTTTTAATAACTTTTTCAATTTATTTACAAAAAAATTGTCAATCTCACAGTTTTCACAACTGCTTTGCTGTCTTTAAATTATACAAATATCAGCCATCACCACCCTTCTCTCTTGATATCACCATCAGCCATCGTTGTGTTGATCATTTGTGTAGGTCCATTCAGAAACTGGAGGAATTGAATGTGGGAATGGAAGATCTGGGAGAAGATGTCCAGGCTTTGGCCCAGCAGTGTAACGGTACGGCAGCGAGCGGAGCCGGTAAACAGACCCCAGAGAGCGGCTCCAGCCGGAACAAGATGGCAGTGATCAGCAGCACCCCTCAGAAAGGAGGAGGCCGGGGGGTGCCATCTCTGGACGAGTCCCCAGTGCTGGTCAACCAGAGGTTTCTCAAAGCTTTCAACCCTACCAAGCTGAAATAACTCTGCTTTGTGAACTTGTTTTAATGCTGATATTTCATGACAGTGTGTTTCAGGACGAGAAACCCAAATCCCCATTCGTTGCAGTAGAGACACTGGAGGACACGCAGGCTGTGCGTGCCGTTGCCTTCCACCCGTCTGGGACTCTCTACGCAATAGGCTCCAACTCCAAAACACTTCGTGTCTGCACTTACCCACAGTCCCTCAAAACCAGGTGTGCTCTCAGTACTTAACATGCTTTTAGGGCTGCACGATATTGAAAAAAAAACTGACATACATCTGTGACTATATATTGCGATATGAAAAAGTTTCACTAGATGGCTTAAATAGCTCTATTTGGAAAGAATGGGAGTGTTTTTAACCAAGCAGATCTTGTCCCCCATTGACTACCATAGTAGGGGGAAAAAATACTGTGGTAGTCAATGGGGGGGGCGAGATCTGCTTGGTTACATTCTTCCAAATATCTTCCTTTGTGTTCAGCAGAACAAAGAAATGTATACAGGTTTGAAACAAATTGAGGGTGAGTGAATGATGACAGAATTTATATTTTTGGGTGAACTGTCCCTTTAATTTCTTCATTTTCAAATGCCACACTTCACTCTGAACCCAGTAGCACATATATTAACTTAATTAAATCACAGCATGCACAGTTTGACAATCGCACTGACTAAGCCATGTCATGATATTGATTTTTATTTCAATATATCATGCAGCCCTACACGCTTTTATCACCAAGACAGGCCTGAGGAATTGTAACGCCTGTCTGTTGTCTGTTGTTCTGGTATAGCGCTGAAGCTCCAGTAAAGCAGCCTGACATCTGCTTCAGACGTATTAAGCACCATAAAGGCTCTATTTACTGTGTGGCCTGGAGTCCCTGCGGGCAGCTTCTTGCCACGGGCTCCAATGACAAGTATGTCAAAGTTCTTCCTTTCAACGCAGAAACCTGCAACGCCACAGGTAATGTGCCTAATGTCAGATCAAATACATCTTTTGTAGTATAAAAACACAATATTTTCTTACTAAATCATAAAGTGTACTAAAAGTAATTGTAGTAATTTACTGAAAGTAAATGGCTTAAATTTGTTTTATTTTTATTTTTTAAACCGTACCTTTTTTATATTTGTTTATATATGCTGTTGGAATGGAAAATATAAATATTAACAGGGTAGCATGTGTGCATTTGGACTGCAGGGCCAGATCTAGAGTTCAGCATGCATGACGGCACCATCAGAGACCTGGCGTTTATGGAGGGTCCGGAGAGCGGAGGTGCCATCCTCATCAGCGCCGGGGCTGGAGACTGTAACATCTACACCACTGACTGCCAGAGAGGACAGGGCCTGCACGCGCTCAGCGGACACACAGGTGCTCTCACACGCTAACCGTCCTCTTCATTTATGCCCTCAGTGCCCATAACAGGATGGTATATTGTGTTGTACAATATGCAGGGCACATTCTGTCTCTGTACACGTGGGGCGGGTGGATGATTGCCTCCGGCTCTCAGGATAAGACGGTGAGGTTTTGGGACCTGCGTGTGCCCAGCTGTGTGAAGGTGGTTGGGACGGCTGTGCATGGAACAGGTGTGTGTTTCCTTTAAATGATCATATGATAGTAACAATAATAAGTAACTATAATAACAGACTGTTACTGTGTCATGTGACAGGAAGTGCTGTGGCCTCAGTGGCAGTGGATCCCAGTGGGCGGCTCATGGCCACCGGATTGGAGGACTGTCGCTGCATGCTCTATGACATCAGAGGTGGTCGCAGCGTCCAGGCGTATCGGCCGCACACCAGCGACGTTCGTTCTGTGCGCTTCTCTCCTGGTGCACACTATCTGCTCACCGGCTCCTACGACAACAAAGTCATGATCACTGATCTTCAAGGTAGGTCGTGCTACAAACAATGTCAGTATAAACAAATCAGCATAATTTCTTATTTTTCAACACTCTCCAACCACCTGTCACTTCTTGATCTAATCAATTCTCCTCAAGTTAATATTTTCACTCAAAAGTACAGTAAATGTAACATTGCAGAAGTATTATGGCTTGTGTATGCCATGTTTTTTTCAGTGAATTGATTTTTATTATTATTTGCTGTATTAAAATTTAAATCAAGTCAATAATGAATTTTATATTGTTTATTAGTAGTAGTAATAAGAATAATAATAATATAATGTGTTGTTGTTGTTATTATTACTATTATTATTATAGTTGTTTAATGAATTGTTTTTGAATTTTAATATTGTCAATTATTATTATTAAAACTAAAATTAAATTCCAACCTTTTTGCCACATTGCAGAAGTAATATGGCTTGGAAATTTCATCTTCTTTTTTTTTTTCAATTAATTAATTTTTTTTATTATTATTATTAATTACTATATATTATCATTAAAATTCAAAAACAATTAAATGAATAATGTTTTATTTTTTACTGAATTAGCTTTGAATTTAGTAGTAATAATGATAAAATATATTTTTATTTTATTGTTTAATTAATTGATTTTGAATTTTAATGTTATTATTTTTAATTGTATTATTACTATTAATAAAATAAAATCCCACTGTCACATAAGAGAAACAACGCTTGGCTTGTGAATGCCATTTCAGATCACCAAATCTGAAATGGCATTCACAAGCCAAGCGTTGTTTCTCTTATGTGACAGTGGGATTTTATTTTATATATATATATATATATATAAGCAATAAGGTACAAGAGGCTGTGCTGTATCGTGAATAAGTCACGTGACTTATACAGCACTAGTCTCAAGTACCTTACTGCTTTTATAAAACTGTTACCATACAATACAAACATTAAAGCCATAAATATGTATCAATGCAACTTTCATGAAGTTTCACTAAAAGCCTTCCTTCTGCCGGAAAAAATAGTCCCTGACCGTGAACAGCAACAGAAGTTACATTGTTTCGCCATTAGATGGCGGCAAAGACTGTCTTTATGAGTGTGTCAGTCAGTAGCGAAGACTTTTTATATTGAAATAACTGAATTGTTGTGAACACGGAACAAGACGCAACTGACAAATGCTTTGACTAGCGCTGTCAGTCACGGGAAAACCCCTTAACTGTTAAAAGGACAAGATGATACATCAGACAGAAAAGATTTTTTATTATGAACATATGACTGACCTGAAGGAAAATGCTAAATCTGAATGCAGGTAATAAACTCGCTCACTTGATCTCTTTCTCGCAATACTCTTCTACATAATACAGTAAGCTTCAATGAACAATATCAACTGAGAACAGTTTACGTTGCTAAGAGTGGTTGCTAAGGGTGTTGTGTAGTGATACACAGAACCGTTGGGTGAAGCGGTCATAGCCGTGTTTTATCGTGAATCATTTTTAATTTTTTTTTTATGTAATATGCTTTTATTAACAATTAACAATAATAGTATTAAATCCCACTGTACTTTATGTCACATTATGGAAGTAAAATTGCCATTTTATGAAATGAAATTTTCCCTGCTTTTCTCCAGGCGATCTCACCAAAAGCCTGCCGGTGACTGTGGTCGCTGAACACGGCGATAAAGTGATCCAGTGCCGATGGCACACCAGAGACCTTTCCTTCCTGTCCTCTTCAGCTGATAAGACTGTCACACTGTGGGCGTATCAGCCTTGATCCACAGTCGTCTGCTGACACACGCCACATGGAAGAGCACAGAAACACTGATCCTCCTGCACCCGGATTTAGAAGGACCGTTAAAGGGTCAAAGTATGTCAGTGTGTGTTTGATTGTATTTCTATGTAACGTCCTCCAGTATACTCACATGAGAAAAGAAAACCGACTGTTCGTTCTCAGCTCTAGTCATGTCTACATTTGGAATTGCATGCCTACTGGAAGAAGCAGCTTTATTGTCAGATGTATTGCAATTAAAAAACTAACAGACGCTTTTTCACTTTCAAACACGAAAAATGCCACACGTAGCATTGCTTCTGTATTTTACTATTTCGAGTGAATGAAACAGTCCTGAAAATGTGAGTTGAATTGTGCCTTGATGATGTTCTCTGTAGTTACACTTATTCAACTGAATGTCTTGTAAATATGAGCTTTTGTATAGGCCTCAATGCTAATCAAGGCATAAAAGCATTGTATAGCACATTACACTATATGAACGTTATACCAACACAGTTTATGCAGCATGAATATTCATCTCTTCATTTAAATAAATGTAAATAAATCAACAGCCCGTAAATACTGAGGATAAATGTTTTGTGGGAGTCATTCTCCTCAGTGTTGTTCAGACGGTTTCGTGCATTTTAGGAATGCTTTTATTTTGGATTGTCATTTTCCTAATGCATATATTTATATGCATCACTTTTGCACATCAATTCAGCACCTTTTTCTATTGACACAGAGGACACATAGGACTCTTGTCATTTGTTGTATAAAGTATGTGTTGGTAATTTATTTGAACATGGAAATAAACCGTTTTCGACTATGGGAATAATGAACGAGTCACTGATTCATCTACAAATCTACTTTGCTATTCATTTTTTTTAAAAGCAGCATTTTCATTCTGAAATTAATCTGAGATTATCACTACAATGTTCTGCAAATTACAACTTAATGTACTTTATTAAAATTGCAATATATATACAGTAACAATTAATTTATAGTTTCCCAGTTATCAACATCGCAAATCTAGTCAAGTTTTTCATATTGTCATTAAAAAAAATACAGTATCTCACAGAAGTGAGTACACCCCTCACATTTTTGTAAATATTTTATATCTTTTCATGTGACAACACTGAAGAAATTACACTTTGCTACAATGTAAAGTAGTGAGTGTACAGCTTGTATAACAGTGTAAATTTGCTGTCCCCTCAAAATAACTCAACACACAGCCATTAATGTCTAAACCACTGGCCACAAAAGTGAGTACACCCCTAAGTGAAAATGTCCAAATTGGGCCCAATTAGCCATTTTCTCTCCCCAGTGTCATGTGACTCGTAAGTGTTACAAGATCTCAGGTGTGAATGGGGAGCAGGTGTGTTAAATTTGGTGTTATCGCTCTCACCCTCTCATACTGGTCACTGGAAGTTCAACATGGCACCTCATGGCAAAGAACTCTCTGAGGATCTGAAAAAAAGGACTGTTGCTCTACATAAAGATGGCGTACCATACAGCAGTTTCATAGACTCTGCAGTGAGTACCACTTGTTTAAAGGTTTCCTAACCACCCTGCTCCGAGTCACTCTCAAACCCCGATCGCTGCTGGCAGGTGAGGCGAGTGCACTAACAATGACGCTAAACACCGCATTCTCTAGCGGTCAGTGCGCAATGGTTTACCTGCTCAACTCTCACTATCTGGCCTCTGTTACACATGCAATGTGAAAGTGGATGTTAGTTTATCATAGCTGACGCGCAACAAAATGCTTAATGAAAAATAAAGCGCAGACGATGAACAAATGACAAGTAATCACAAAAAATGAACGTACAGTACACAAGAGTAAATACAAACAAGAGTACGCTGTTAGACACCAACAGCACAACAGCTCCAGACAATCAATGACACTCAAACCCAGTTTTACTCACGTGTGAAGCCAAATTCTCCTTGTGTATAGTACATAGTTTTTTTTTTTTGTTTGTTTTTTTGATAAGTACACTTTACATGGGTAGATTTTGTGAAGTATTTTAAAGTGTACCTCTTTAACTTTTTTTTTAACATACAAAATTTATATGGATTTAACCATGCCTCTTTCCAATGAATAACATCTCAATAGAAAAGATAAGCTCTAAGCTTTTTGAAAATGCAATGTGGAATAAAGAACCATACTGAATTTTCATTTCTTTGACAATTTCTTTATCAGTTAAGTTTAAAAGTATTGTTAATATATATATATATATATATATATATACACACACACACAAAACCTAACAACTTTAAGCCACCATCAACTTTTGCCTGATATAATGTCATTTTTTTAACTTGTAAGGTTTATTTTCCAGATAAATTACAGGAAGGTTTTATTAATTTATTTGGAAATTTCAGCACTGACATAAAGGGAGAGAGCTGGGCAAACAAATCTGGAAAGACCCTCAGCTATGGAAAGCAAAACTCTCTCAAAAATAGTTAGATCGCTTTGTAAACAATTATTCTGATTTTTATTTATTTATTTATTTATTTTTATTTTATGCATAAGGTTCAGTTGTTCACAAGTATACTTATTTTTAGAAATATGAAAGCCAAAGTATTTGACAGAGTCCTTTACTATGTTTTCTAACAGATCTATAGAATCGTGTATAAATAATATTTAGCATTTTTAAGATTTAATATCAATCCAGAGTATTTGAAAAACGTAGTATACATTCCAGGGCCATTTTAACTTGTTTTTTTTTTAATCTCTCAGAAATAATGGGTAACGCTTTAGATTACAGCCTGGAAAGTAGCCTACTGTGTAATTACAATGAATTTACAGCATAACTTTCGATAATTATAGTGTACCTATAAAGTAAGTACATGTAAGTATAGGGGAACAATATGTAAAGTCTTAGGAATAAAGGGTCTTGTTTCTCTGTCCTTATCAGGTGTTCATCAGTGTCTGAATTTACTCACTTCTTTCTGTCAAGTGTACTATATTAGTGAACTAATGTAGGGAATAGTGAATGAGGATATAGGGTGTGATTTGGAACACAGCCTCCGAGTGTCGACTTTAGAGCGCTGTTAAAGCACAGTATATTTCTGTAGACTACTTTCTTGAAAATAACAAATATTTCCCAGAATGCATTGTTTTCTACAGTATATTACTGTTTTAATGGAAAATGGTTTGTTACTGTCAGAATTTGGCAGTTTTTTACAGCAAGGTTTAACAGTGCATGTATTAAAAAAGATTGCAATAGTTCTTTCTACTTGCCTTGAAATAATTTAATCAGTGCACTTTCTTGCTAAATTGCTCCCAAACGTAAGACTGTTGTCTATCATAATAGTATAAGTACCTCTTAGTTCTAAAATACTAACATTATAAATATTTTGTTATTTTCCTGGTTGTTACCAATTTTTTTCCCAAATAATGCAGTGTCATCTGCTAATTGAGAAATTTTGATTTCTATTTTTTCTATTATGATAGAAACTATGACGACTTCCTCTTCTGAGAACTTCATACATGTGAAAGGAGTTCATATGTGGCAGTATATATATGACAGCTCTCTTCCAACATGTAAGGAAATGTTTGCTGCCTAGTGCGATCGATTTTTTTTCTTCTTCTTTAGCCTATCCATCAATTTGTAAATTTGTAAAGCGGCAACAGATGCATTTAATACATTTTAGGGTAATGTAGGTTAAACGGGTGATCTGGTTAACATATAGTGTCCAAGAAAGCTGAATATGAACTTTAGATAGCCTACATCATTTATAAGAATCGATCAGTAGTAACTTTTAACAGTAAGTCTGTTTTCTCTGTTTCAGTGGGATTATGAAGGTGCCAAGCTGTTCGTCGATTGGATTCTGGAGTTTCTTTATGCTTTGTAATCTGTTTGTTATTGCAAATGCAAATATCCACTAGGAAGATGATGCGAGTACTATTGAGCCCATGCGACAAACCACAGAGGTAAAAACTCCTTTATTAAACCAATTTGACTATTTAGGCTGTTTTATGTTTTACAGTGCTTACAGGACATTTAAATCCCTCTTCTTTTCTTCGCATTTCTTCACATGAAAATAGACTCCATTCATTGTAAATGCCTTTGCATTCATGATACTGTATGTATTGTAATAGTTAAATCACCCTTTGTCATATACTGACTTGTGGACGAATCGTTTTTTTTTTAAGTAGGCTAGTTCACGAATATAAAATAATTATTCAGTTTTATTTTTTTTCGATTTTAATTTTTTTTTTTTTTTTTATCAATTTGGGTATATGCTTCGTGAGGGACAAAATGAGTTGTCTCTATATTTACAAATAATTATGGCATGTTTTTTCACTATATGAACAATATATGGGGAGATAATAATAGGCCTAACAGAATCTGCAACGATAACTTATGCAAACGCATAACTTTCATGCGGTTTGATACAATGTGAGGGTTCACTAAGCGCCATCCCAACCCTACCCAAAACCATGCATATTATATTGTGCCGAAAGCACATAAGTAACATTTCAGGACACCTGCAAGAGCGGTTTAACAACTCACGCAAACTCCGTTTTAAGGTGCGGCGAAATTCCAGTATTAGGTCACGGGCAAAAAATGTCTATAGTCTATGTATAGGGGCGCAAAAATGCAGTATATGCAGTGCCGCACGGGAGGCGTTCAAAGTAAATTTTGCATAATAGGTCCCCTTTAATACCAGGTGTAAATAGGGCCCCAGTTACCAAGACAAACAGGTTGGATGACTTTCCAATCATAAATGCATTTAGACTTTTCTTTTCAGTGTGTATGTGGACAAAATCCGGATACAGGTCACATTATAATGTCAAGTGGAAAGCCCGTTTACGGGGGTTACCGGGGTAAAGTCTGTTCCATAAGCGGCATCTACTGTGAGAGTGTGAATGTGCTTTTTTCATTCAGCCCATCTCTTTTATTTGTTCTGCCTTGCTTCTCATCCGTGTTGGGGTTGTTTATATCAAAATGCTCATGCCTCTTTGAAGCAGCTCACACATAGTATTGGCAAGTTTAACCGGTTGATAGAAAAGTATTCTAAAAATGTGTTCTAAAAATCTAGATAATTCGTAATAAGTAATTATTTACAGTATTTTCAGTAAGTTCCCACAATAACAATACCGTGCATGTCCATTATTGTAATATATCAAATTACCGTATCGGCATACTGCCATATTGTTTGGACATGGTACAATGGTATTAACATGGTATTTTTGAAATAATGATATTGTACCAATTGCCGTTCATATCTTTTTTAAATGACTGAAAAAAAACTGTGTTTTGTGTTTAAGTTTTATTTAACTTCTATTTTGTCCCATGCCTTAGTTTCCTGTGTCTGTTTTAGTCCCTTTGTAGTTCTTTTGCTCATTGGTTCTCCTTGATTATATTCCCAGATGTGACTTGTTACCATTGTAACAGCCCGTGTGTATTGTTAATAGCCTCAAGTTTTAGTCAAATCTTTGATTGTAGAGTTGTCACTTTTGTGCTTTGATTCACTTCTCCCTTATATGGCTTAAGCTGGGTGCACACTTGTGTGATTTATAATAGCCCTTTACGATTGTTGCTTGTCAGACTGTATGAACATGATCCTCATGTCACACTGTGGGATCTCAGCTGTCCTATATGTCAGATTGTACGACAGTCAAGACGCGTGCTTGAAAACTTGTCCGGAGTTTTACATCATCAACCCACACACATTCGGTGACGTGAGCTGCATTATATGTGGGACTGAAATGGTGGCTAACAAAGAAATCTTTAGCATTAATTTTTATCACGGCTTATATTGAAAAACGAAGGCAATTTGATGTTTGTCGTAGGAGAAGTCACACTGCAGGACTGTGCGCCAAATCTTCTGACACTGAGCAGAGTTGATTTAACTCTGGGGATTTTGCTGTGCGGTTAGATCCTAGCTTTTTCTCTTCCCTGCAATGACTGTGACATTATTATTATTATTTCTTGATGCTACCTCTGGTTTAGTTTTATGAACACAAAAAGAAGGGGACCACCACCACTTCAAAGCTAGTAATGTATGTCTTCCAGCATTTTAACGATTCCTTTCCAAGCTCTTTAAAAAAAACTTCAAAACGCAGTCTTGTATGTGACTGTTTTCTCCAGGTAATTGAATTGACATTACTCTACACTGCTAAAGGTTTCACAATTTTAAATTTTTTTGTTTTTAATCTTTAGCCTGACGATGAAATAAAGGCCATGTACTCAATGAGCGCTCCCACCAGCATGGGGCTGTTTACCCAATTGCTGGAGGCTTATACCTTCCTGAGGGTTTGTTTTTGTAAAAGCCATTTAAGAAATTGAATAATTAAATAATATAATTTATATTTATGAATGAACATGTGCTCTATATTTTCTACAGCTTTCTTTGATTCTTCTGATTGTCATAACCGTTATCTGCACTCAACTCTGGTCTGTGGAGTCCTGGCTTATCCAGTTCTGGAGACTATTTGCTGTTTGCTTTTTTATTAGCTTGATCTGGAACTGGTTGCATCTTTATATGGTAATCATTTTTATACAAAATACTGTCAACTGTCCATCACATTTTTGCTAAACCAGTATTGAACAGATGACACTGAAGAGAATAAAACAAATGTGTTCAAGAATTAAAAAAATATTAATTCTGCTTGGCTAGCTTGCCTTTGCAGAACACAAGAAAACACTTGTGAAAGTGGAGAGGTTCAGTGCCAGATGTGCTGGGCTGAAAGATCTGGATTGGATGGACAGTTTATCAGGTGAGGTTCTTACTGTTAAAGGAATGTGTTACCCAAAAAAATTGAATTATTTAAAGGTCTAGTTTGCTTAAAAATGAAAACTGAAAATAGTCACTTCTCACCCTCAAAACACAAATGAAGATCTTTTTAATGAAATCTGAGAGATTTGAGTCTATTCACCCTAAACTCATAAATAGATCATGGTGGATGAGAAAAGACCCCTGATATGATTGTAAAGCACTTTGGCTGTACAGTATGAAAGCGCTATATAAATGCCTCATTCATTCAACATACATGGAGCATAAGCATACTTCCTTGACTTGCGAGAATAAACTTCATTGGTTCTTGTGCGTCAAGCAAGTATACTTGAACTTGACCATATTTGTGTGATCAGTGTTTATATATAAATAAATAAAATATAAATCTTGTAACACTAACAAGTCACATGACACCGGGAAGAGAAAATGGCTAATTGGGCCAAATTTGGACATTTTCACTTAGGGGTATACTCACTTTTGTGGCCAGCGGTTTAGACATTAATGGCAGCGTGTTGAGTTATTTTGAGGGGACAACAAATTTACACTGTTATACAAGCTGTACACTCACTGCTTTACATTGTAGCAAAGTGTCATTTCTTCAGTGTTGTCACATGAAAAGATATAAAATATTTACAAAAATGTGAGGGGTGTACTCACTTCTCTGAGATACTGTATTTTAGAATCGCTTTATAAACCTTTTGAACTGTCAGAGTTTCGGGTGAATAGACTTATAATCTTAGATTTCATTAAAATATCTTCATTTGTGTTCTGAAGATGAACAAAAGTCTTTTGGGTTTGGAATGACATGAGGGTGAGTAAAAGACAGAATTTCCATTGGGTGAACTAATCTTTAAATTATTTATTCACCTTTATGACATTCCAAAATCATTTGATGTGGAACATAAATTTAGAAGAAACTACAAATAGATCTTTTCAAGCTCCAAAAAGAAAAAAATGAATTTTGAGGTGAACTGTTGTAACTCCTTGTTGATTCAGAGTGGTACAGAAGGACATGGACTCTTCAAGATGATCCTTGCAAAAAATATTACGAGGTCATGTTGGTGGACCCCATTTTGCTTGTGCCTCCAACAAGGGTTTGTATCTTTTATTTTCCAATGACAGAAACTTGAATTTGATAACAGACTAGAGGTCAGCTGATTGTTTACACTGAAAAATATTATGGTTAATTTCTGACTAATCAGATGATAATTTTTGAAATCGTTATACTAAATGAAAATATTCAGTGTAAATTAATCTGAACCATAATTGCAAAAGAAATAAAAAAAAAGAAAAGAAAAAAGGGGGGAAAAAGTACTATAAACCATTTAAATAAATGAATACATACTTCCATTCCACCTTGTAACACTTCAAACAACATGAATCCAAAATTAACACCAGGGAATTTTGTAAGTATGTGCCCAGGGACGGAAAATAAACTAATTTTACTCAGCAAGAATGCATTAAATTGATCAAAAGTGACAGTAAAGATATTTCTAATGTTACAAATGATTTCTTTTTCAAATTAACGAATTTTGTATTCATCCAAATAATAATAAAAAAACTGTTTTCCACATAAGAAATGTTACTTGAGCAGCAAATCAGCATATTATACTGATTTCTGAAGGATCATGTGACACTGAAGACTGGAGTAATGATGCTGAAAATCCAGCTTTGCATCACAGGAATAAATGACATTTTAAAATATATTCAAATACAAAATTTTAAATTCAGAATATTACTGTTTTTGCTGTTTTAAAGCAGTACATCTGCAATAAATCATCAGTAAGCCCTCATCATAAATTTCCATTTATCGTATATCATATTGTATTATTGTCAGGGGTGATCTGTAGTAGATCCAAACAAAGATGATGTGTGATGCAAAATGAACAATAACAAGCAACTTTTAATGAACACAAAGATAAATCAAACACTACACAATTAATAACCATAAATGTTAATGCAGAATCCTGAACAGAAGAAACAGAGGGCTTATGCTGCCTTCACATGCTATTGAAATTATCGTAAATACGAGTTTCCTAGTTAAAAATTGGACATGAACGCCCTCTCAAGTCATATCCGCCACTAAAAGCTTAGGGATAACTTTGATACCCAAGTTCCTGAAGTTGGGCGTACCATAAACTTTAAACATGGTGGAGGGGAAAACGATTGCTGCTGTGACTGTTATTCTTTATTCGTTTTTTCCACAACAGCTACGTCGCCTTTTCTTGTTGTTAAAGTTGTGCATATTTACATGTATGAAAAATAATTTAAAGCGTATTTATGTTTTAGCTTGTATTTACCCAAAATTCCAGAATTGCCAGCAATCTGACTGTTTAGATAACGTGGTGAATGTTTATATGGTTGTCAGTAAATGGGGCGCTAATTTTCATTTTCACGTCCTCCATGCTTCCTGTTCTTTCTGACAACAAAGCACTTGAATGCGACAAGCTCATAATTACAACTTCTGAATCGGGAAGTAGAAAATTTCTAATAGCAGCATTAAATACACAGGGACAGATGATTAATGGAACGGGACAGGTGTTAACAAATTAGTAACCATGACAACTAATAAAGACAGCAAACACAGGCAAAACAGTGACAGCAAACCATGACCAGAAACTAAACAAGACAATGAAACTGACAATTATGTTTATTATTTTTTAAATTATTTATATTCATTTATTACATTATTTTTGTAATCTCTCTATTAAGAAATACAATGAAATGCATTAATACAAATTTTGTGGTGTTTTTATTTCAGGCTATCACAGTTACTATAACTGGCTTAATCACAGATCCCTTGAAGCAAATTGGGGAGGGCATAACTGTGTTCCTCAGAGCGCTGCTGAAGGATCTACCAATCACTCTACAGATACCTGTGCTGCTTATCTTTGCAGTAGCCTTCTGTGTAAGAGCTGGGAACAGCAAATATATTATAGGATCTCTTTTTTTGTTAGCATACTAAGGCATCTTTGCTCTTCTCAGGTGTTTATATATGGAAGTGCTCAGGCAGCTGTATATCAAGCAGTACATTTGCCCCGGCTCGGCTGGAGACAGGACCCGCCAACTCCTGCGGTAGGACAGCGCCAAGCTCCTCAATTAGGGGAGCATGAGGACGTCTGGGAAGGGGGAGACGCCCAACAGCCACTACAAATACGCCAGGGCAATGGGAACAGGGTGAATCAAGCAGGAAACAGAGGTGACCGGGTCTTCAGGACGGGAGATGCTTATGCTCCACAAAATAGTCAGGAGGACAGAAGCATGGAATTCCGACAGGAATTTGCCGAAACACCCAGAGGAACCCAGAAGGTCCGGGTAGAGACTGTGCATCCTGCAGGTAACATGTCCAGTGATGATGAGACTGATTTTCAGCAGCGGACACAGGAGGTAGTCCCTGATACACAGGAAAATGCAGAGCCTGAAGTGAAAGTTGAGGAAAAGGAGAAAAATTCATCTACTGTGGACAAAAAGGAGCGGAAAGACACACAGAGTCCAGATGGAAGTGAGCCTGTAACCAATGTGCCTCCTCCTCAGATAGATGTGAAAACACTTGGAGTTAATCAAGGGAATGAGGCAAGCATCGGTTGATTTTTCAATCCATCATTTAGACGGTTAGTTCACCCTAATAAATACATGAATAAATTAATGAACAAACACACTACCATTGAAAAGTTTGGGGTTGGGCAAGATTTTTAATGTTTTTGAAAGAATTTTCTCTAATTCTCTTACTATAAGGATGCATTTTATTTTATCAAAATACAAAAAAAAAAAAAATTAATTTGTGAGATATATATATATATATATATATATATATATATTTTTTTTATTACTATTATATTATTATTAAAATAACTTTTCAGCATCATTACTCCAGTCTTCAGTCACATGATTCTTCAGAAATCATTCTTATATGCTGATTTGTTGGCTCAAGAAACATTCCTTATTATTATTATTGTTATCAGTGTGGAAAAAAAGTTGTGTTAACATTTTTGTGGAAACCATGATACATTTTTCAGGATTCTTTGATAAGCATAAAGATCTAAAGAAGAACATTTATTTGAAGTAGAAATAACATTATAACAGTGCTCTTGCTGAATAAATATATTACTTATTAATTGTACTAAATTGTACTAATATATATATATATTTCAAAATATTGACAAAAGTATTGGGAAATGCCTCTTCACAAATTCAGGTATTTCAATCGGATCCATTGCCACAGGTGTATAAATTCTCACAAATTTACAAACATTTTTGAAAAATGTTCTGAAGAGTTCTGTGAATTCAAGCGTGGTACTGTAATGGGATGCCACCTTTGCAATAAGTCAGTCTGTGAAATTTCATCCCTGCTAGATATTCCACGGTCAACTGTAAGTGGTATTATTGGAAAGTAATAATACTCAGCCACGAAGCGGAAGACCACATAAAGTCACAGAGTGCATGGTGCGTAAAGGTCGCCAACGCTCATCCCATTACAAAACACTGCGTGGTTTTCACTGTGTAAATTAAATATACATTTGTTCTTATTAAAGTTACTAAAAGTGACTCACTCAAGAGCAGTGAGTGATTTTCTCTCTTTTTGTTGTTTGATTAACAGACAGACAGCAGGGATATACGGTTACACATGTGTTTCCTTTCTCAACTGTTTATGTTCACTTAAAGGTGAACTATTATGCAAAATTCACTTTTATTAGGTTATGTTTATTATTTGAACACAGATGTGTGTCCGCAGTGTGTGTTAACAACCAGCCTATAATAGTAAAAATCCACTGACTCCTTTTCTTTATAATCCCCATAAGTCATTAACAATCTCTCCAAACGAGCGGTTCCAGATTTCCCCCTACTCTTATGTAAGCCCCGTTTGTTGTTTGGTTCATATTAACAGCATATACAGCAGTAGGTACTGAATATTATGGTGCTGTCACTTTAATACACAGATCTAATAAACACATGTGATTTCTCACCCTGATGTTTACGTTCACAGACATAACCAACTGTATTTGTGAACTTTGTGTGTTTTTGACAAAACCTTGTGTGTATTTGACAGCGTAAGTGCAATAAGACACGTAAGAGTAATTAGTTTAATACTCACAGGTCAGGATGCGCTGACTGACAGCCAGCTTTCTGTGTGCGTGCTTCGGATGTGTGCGCTTAAAAAAACCATCTCAGAAGTTTAAACTGTTATGGCTTTAAAATGCATGCAAATAATAAACTTTCATGATGACGAAGAACTGCAATGTCACGTGAGCATTGCCGCGAAGAAGATAATAATCAAAACCACACAGTTGTTTGTTTTTGGCAGAGTATCAGAGGCACAAGTTGTACAGGCTCCGACCTCTGCTGGAAAGTGGGGTGGGGAGCAGTAGCTCATTTGCATTTAAAGATACATGCACGAAAACAACATGTCACATGAGCGTAACCGCAATGGAGACTATAGCCTAAAATCTCTACCAGTTGACAAATTTCTACCGGTTAATTGTGTCTAATTGTATGGGACTGTTTTTAGGGGTTTGGCTAGACCCCTTATTTCCAGTGAAGGGAAATCACCTCAGTTGCTGGTGTAACCTCCATTTCCTGATGGAGGGAATGAGATGTTGTGTTGAATGAGAGACACTAGGGGTTGCACTTGGGAACCCCAAACACCTCAGACGTTTTTAGAAAAGGCCAATGGAATTGGTGTGTGGAATTTGCATGCTAGGCCATGCCCTCGGACATACAGGTATAAAAGGTGGCCGGTGTGCGCACACACACTTCAGGTTTGTTCTGAGGAGCCAAGACTGCGTCTCTCAACGCCTTGAGTGACAGTTCGAAGTTGTGGCAAGAGGCACACAACATCTCATTCCCTCCATCAGGGAATGGAGGTTACACCAGTAACCGAGACGCTCCCGTTTTGTCTCACTTTGACATTGCATTGAGAGACACTAGGGAGCTGCACGTTAAACTCCACAACTTGAACTGTGTCTCGAGACATGGCGGTGCCTCCGCTTGTCACCATAGCTCCGCCTTGGCATCACAACAGACGCAAAAAGACCTCCAGTGAATCAAAGAACCTGGGAAATTCCTTTCAACACAGGACGCCAAAGAAGGGGATCTCGATGATCTGGTGCATTAATAAAGTTATAGACTCAATGAATACTCAACCAGAGGGTTAAATTAATAATTGATGGTTCATTCCAGTCAGGTCTTAGAAACCGCATACATTGCTAAAAACTTGGGATTTCATTATTTCACTGCAACTCGTCAATGTGTGTGTTTGTGTTAGAATTTAGTTTCTGTGTATTGGAATAGTTCAATAAAGTCTTGTTGTATTTAAAGAGAAGTGTCTTGTGTTATGTGCTTACGGAATTAAAGGATCAGTTCACTTTCAAATGAAAATTACCCCAAGCTTTATTCCCCCTCAAGCCAGGTGTATATGACTTTCTTCTTTCTGATGAACACAATCTGAGATATATTAATAAATATCCTGACGCATCCGAGCTTTATAATGGCAGTGAGCAGGATCAACCTATATGAAGCTGAAGAAAGTGCATTAGTCCTCAGTGTGTAACTTTTAGACGGCTGAAGGATGCATTTAGTACATTTAAGATAATAATAGCAATTGTGTGGGTCAAAATTATTTATTAAATAAAGATCATGTTCCATGAAGATATTTTGTAAATTTCATACCGTAAATATATCAAAAATGTATTTTTTTTTATTTTTTTTTTGAGTGGATATGCATGGCAAAGGACTTCATTTGAACAACTTTAAAGGCAATTTTCTCATTATTTAGATTTTTTTGCACCCTCAGATTTCACATTTTCAAATAGTTGTATCTCGGCCAAATATTGTCCTATCCTAACAAACCATATATCAGTGGAAAGCTTAGGCATATTTATTCAGCTTTCAGATGATGTATAAATCTCAGTTTAAAAAAACTGACCCTTATGACTGGTTTTGTAGTCCAGGGTTACATACAGTCAAAACATTATTCAGACATTTTCTATATTTTTGGTATATTTTTACTTGTGGGTTCAGGACACTATAGTTCATTTATGTAAGTGAGGAAAATAAAGTAAACTGTGACATATTATATCCAAAAAGTCCAAACGCTATCTCAAAAGAGAACGAACACCGAATGGGTGAAAACACATGGTATATAAGCACCTGGCAAACAAAGAGAAATAATGAGATGATTAACAAGACACAGGTGAATATAATGTTGAATAGACAAACTCAGGAAAACTAGGTCACAGAGGAAAAACTAGGTTGGGCAAACATGACAGAATCAAAAACATATTGAAACACAACACAATTAAACTATGGTGTGTTAGTATTTATCTCTTTATATATACATTTACTGTTCTTTGTTGTCCATTTGTTTTGAATGTGAGATATAACGTTGTCCGCTTGGGGGCGATGAGTGACACTTCAGCTCTTGGCGTTACACTAAAGAAGAAACTTCTTCAAGCCTGCACATAGATATAAGTATTTAGAGACCGTTTTTGAATCTTGAGCAATTGCGGTTTTGAATCTAGGCGTGTTTTCTATGTGGCAGTATATATATGACAGCTCTCTTCCAACATGTAAGGAAATGTTTACTGCCTAGTGCGATCGATTTTTCTACAATTAATCTATTATTTTTTTAATTTAGTCTTCCGTGTGTAACTTTTAGCAACCGAAGGATGCATTTAGTACATTTAAGATAATGTAGGTTTTCAGGTGATCTGGTTAACATATAGTAAACAAAGAGTCCAAGAAAGCTGAATCTGAACTTTAGATACACCATTTATAAGAACTGATCAGTAGTTTTATCAGTAAGTGTGAGTTTTCTCATTGTTGTTTGTTCTAGTGAGGATTATGAAGGTGCCGAGCGGTTCGTCGTTTGGATTCTGTAGTTTCCTCATTTTTTGTAGTCTGTTTGGTATTGCAAATGCAAATATCCACCAGGAAGATGATGCATGGATCGATCCATATGACATGCTCAACTACGATCCAACGACAAGGCGCATGAGAAAACCTACAGAGGTAAAAACCTAGAGTTTATTAATGTATTACACTGCTTGCTGGACATTTAAATCCCCCTGTTTTGTAAAAATAGAATCCATTCAAACCTCTAATTGTAAATACGGTGTACTCCATATTCTAATATTCTACGAACTTTATAGTTTATTTGAAATTTAAAGGGATAGCTAGCCCAAAAATGAAATTTTAGTCATTATTTACCCAGCTAACAAAATATGTACTTTTAAGAACGTTTAAACGTTCTAACGTTCCATGCATAAAAACGTTATTTCTTAATAATCTCTAAAAGTTTGAAACGTCCAGTTTTTAATTTCATTTTATCATTTTGCAAACATGAGTGTTACTTTTGAATGTTCTGAAACGAGTAGTAAAATCTTAAAGCCAACGTTTCAAGAAAAAAAAAAAAAAATTCCATGAACAATGTATAACTGTTTTCATTACATTGTTTAGAGCAAACCAAAAAAACATTTTTGAAAAAATATATTTTATTCATGTTATGCTATGTCCTCATAAGTGGACACAAGGACTCAGTTGTTTAAAAAATAAAATGACACAAAATGACATGTATAGGCAAAAACAATGGGATTTCTTTCCCTCACTTGTTTTGTCTCCTAAAATGCCTGATGAACATGATTTAAGTCCTGGAGTCCTCTGCAGTGGACATGTATGAAATCAATGCCCTGTTTTGTAACAGAAAGTCATATTTTGATTAGAAACCCCATAACATTTTCCTGAGATGTTGATGTTTAACAAACAATTTGAAAATTAGTCAGATTTAAATTACAAAATATTATCATATTTCCATAAGAGTGCCAAATTTGATCATTCAGTAATTTTTAAGGACCAAGGAGAAGTTGTTGTCCTGGTGAAACCTCCAAACATTTGGTATCTCTGAAAAGCCCTGAATGTGCTCTTTACAGGACATTCAGACTGTGGAAAAACTGTGACGTGTATGGTGTCAGAGAAATTCACTAAAATATAATGTCTTCGTACATAGACAGAGGGACCCAGGAGGTTAAATTTAATTTAAAAAAAAAAAAAAAAAGAAGAAGTGTCATGCTTTTTAAAAAGCTGTGAATTTATCACAGAAAGATCCCTTATGAAATGTCTTAATTTTTTTAGGGAAAGTCCTTTACCTTGGCCGTTGGTCTGCTGTGCATGACTGCACGTTCATGAGCATGTATTACACTGGCTATTTAAATTCCTCTGTGGCATACTGACTTATGGACAAATCATCTTTTTGTTTTTGAGAATCTGTTGAAGTGGTTCACAAATCTGACTTTTTTTTTTAGCAAATTGGCATGAGTGGTTCTTGAGTCAACAACTCTCTCAAACTCTCAAGTGCGGTCACATCAGCGAAATTTAGATGAAATTTCACAGGCAAAAAGTGTCCATTGTCTATTGTCAATAGTATATCTATATATGAATTTCGCATGGATTCTTGTTGTCTGGAATTCGCCCACGACAAAAGGTTAACGCACCTCGGTTAAAAGGTTAATGTGACTCCATCTGGTTACTCGATTAAAACATTTCTTTTGGACCATAACAACTGAACTGTCATTATTCTGACAAAGTGTAAATTCATATAAGGTTTGAAGCACTGTCATTTTGTGCAGGAAATTTAAATGTACATCACATTCTAACCATTTCTATGAATCTAACTTTGTTTTTCCTTTGTTTTATAGTCTGCCAGTTACCAAAATGTGCCAACCAAGAGAAGGGGATACAGCTCCGAGTCCTGCGATGTGCCACAGTCTGATGCATCTGAGTGCATCAATAAACTAGCGATTTTGCAGAAAGAGGTGACAAATATTAAAAAAATACACCTGTGTTAAGTAGACCTTACTAACAAAATGGTACTGCCATGTTGTTTGGACATGGTACACAATGTTTTTTTCATGGTATAATGAAGACTAGTACTGTACCATGGTACTATTTGTCATTCAGCACTTTTTTGGATGATTGAAAAATATAATTTTTTGCTGCTACCTCTGTTTTAGTTTGATGAACACAAAAAGAAGGGGACCGCCACCTCTTCAAAGCCAGTATGTCTTCCAGTATTCAAGCGATTCCTTTCCAAGCTCCTTAAAGAAACGTCAAAACTTGGTCTGGTATGTGACCGTGTTTTCTCCGGGTAATTCTACTGATATTACTCTACCCTGCTAAAGGTTTCACAACTTTTGCTTTTTTTTAAATCTTTAGCCTGATGATGAAAAAACAGCCATGCACTATGACGCTGAGGTGAAGCTGTCCAAGCAATCGCTGGCAGAGATCCAGAAGCTTTTGAATGAACAGAACGATTGGACCACTGGAGCCATGGATGAGGCTCTCAGTCAAATTCTGGTCAAGTTCAAACACCACAACTACGAAGCCTGGAAGTGGCGTTTTGAAGACACATTTTATGTGGAGGTTGATACGGTCCTGAAGGTCAGTTTTTGTACAAGCCTTTCAGAGATAAACAATGAAATAATTTTATTAATATTAATATATGATTGTGTGCTGTATTTTTCTACAGGTTTTTTTGATTGTTCTGATTGTCGTAGCCATTATCTGCACTGAACTCTGGTTTGTGGTGTCCTGGTTTGTCCAGTTCAGGAGAATGTTTGCTGTTTGCTTTTTTATTAGCTTGATCTGGAACTGGTTCTATCTTTATATGGTAATCATTTTTGTACAAAATAATGTTGACTGACATTTGCTAAACTGGTATTCAACAGTTGACAATAGCTATTTCCATCCATCTATTTTTATGCGCATTTTGGGATATGACAAATTAAAAAAAAAAAAAAGGCTGGATGAAAACGCCATGATGAGCATAAAAAAACGAATGCACTCATTTGATGCTTTGATGGAAACCCATTCACCATATAAATCCCTCGATGTGCAGCAAAAAACTTGCGTGACACTGCCTCAACTGTGGATGTGATTGGACAACTGGACTAACCAGTGGACCAATTTCATCGCACAACATCTTAATGTTGGTTTGATCATTCTGAAATGCCTGAGTCAAAGGCTGTCATCAGAATTTAATGGTTTACTTGCGTCTTACATAATTGTGTTCCTAAACACCAGCATCCGAACGCATGATAACATGGCAGAATTTATTGCGCTTTGTCTGCGCACTCTGAGACGCAAGTCCGTAATGATGGAGGAAAAAAGAGCCACAGTTTCTTCCTCGATTGCAGCAACTTCCATCTTTTTTATTACAGTTACTTTGTGCCAATTTCCCAGTAAGTGCCGATTTTGTTCTCTTGAACATGGGATGGAAACGCTGCTTTAAAATGTTTTATGCTAAGTTAAGCATAAGTTAAATTCGCAACTTTGGATGGAAACATAGCTATTGAAGGGAATAAAACAGTGTGTGTTAAAAAGAGTTTAAAAACAAAACAACAACAAAAAAAACATTTCCGTTTTGGCTAGCATGCCTTTGCGGCCCACAGAAAGAAGATTGTGGAAATGGAGAGCTTCAATGGCCAATGCACTGGGCTAACTCAACTGGATTGGAAGGACAGTTTATTAGGTGAGGTACTTTCTGTTAAAGGAATTTGTTACCCAAAAATTAGAATGATTTAATTATTTATTCACCTTTGTCAAATTTATTTGATGTGGAACATGAATTTTGAATTTTGAAGAATCTTTACATAGATCTTTTCAAGCTTCAGAAAGAACAAAAATGCACTATGTAAGGAAATCCTACAGATTTTAAATGAAGTTGAGTAAATAATGACATGATTTTGAGGTGAACTGTTGTAACTCCTTGTTGATTCAGCGTGGTACAGACGGACATGGACTCTTCAAGATGATCCTTGCAAAAAATATTACGAGGTCATGTTGGTGGACCCCATTTTGCTTGTGCCTCCAACAAGGGTTTGTATCTTTTATTTTCCAATGACAGAAACTTGAATTTGATAACAGACTAGAGGCCGACTGATAATGGATATTGTTGATACCAAAAAAATTATGATTTTAAAGTCATTATATTGAATAAAAATATTCAGTGTGAAATAATCTGAACCGTAATTGCAAAAAATAGTACTATAAACCATTTCGATTAAAAAAAAAAAACCCAAAAAAACAAAAAAAAACATTTTACATATACACTAAATTGCTCAAGTGACTATAAAGACATTTCTAATGTTACAAATGAATTATATTTCTAATTAATGCTGTTCTTTTGAATGGTTTCTATTCATCAAATAATTCTAAAAAAAAAAAGTATTACTGTTTCCACAAAAATATTAAGCAGCACAACTGTTTTCAACATTGATAATAATAATAAATGATTCTTGAGCAGCAAATTAGCATATTCTACTGATTTCTGAAGGATCATGTGACACTAAAGACTGAGTAATTATGCTGAATATGTAATTATGAAGAGTAATTATGCTGAATATTCAGCTTTGCATCACATGAATAAATTATCTTTATTAAATATATTTAAATACAAAACAGTTTTTACTTTGTAATAATGTGTCACAATATTACTGTTTGTGCTGTTTTGAGCAGAACGTCATCTGCAATAGATCATCAGCAAGCGCTTGTCATACATTTTATTATATTATATTATACTTATTTTTTTTTAATATTTATTATATTCTTTTCTTTTTTTTTTGTTATCTGATTGTTCCTAATACGGTTATCAGAGCTGAAATAAGAGATCAAATGGTTGAACTTTTAACAGTTTTCACTCCCAGGCGTGAGCTCCATTCTTCTGAGTTGGGCCTCCTGACTGTTCCCACTACTCGCATGCACTCCATGGGTGACAGGGCTTTCTCTTCCTTTGCTCCAAAACGCTGGAACTCTCTTCCCTGTGATATTAGACGTGCTAAATCTTTTAGTGCTTTTAAAGCTTCTCTCAAAACGTACTTATTTTTTTTTTAGACTGGCTTATATACTGGTTATTATTGTATTGACTACCTTTTAATTTTGTACTCGTGTAAAGTGCTTTGAGAATAACTTTTAAAGGTGCTATATAAAATAAAGTTTATTATTATTATTATTATTATTATAAAAATGAAATTCATAATAATAATTTTGTGGCGTTTTTATTCCAGGCTATCACAGTCACCATAGCCAGCTTCATTACAGATCCCTTGAAGCAAATTGGAGAGGGCATCGGTGAGTTCCTCAGAGCGCTGCTGAAGGATCTACCAGTTACCCTCCAGATACCTGTGCTTCTTACCATTACAGCAGCCATCTGTGTAAGAGCTGGGAACAGCAAGCTTGTTAAGTCTCTTATTTGTAGTAATAATAATAATAATAATAAAAAATGTGTACTAAGGCATCTTTGCTCTTCTCAGGTGTTTATGTATGGAAGTGCTCAGGCAGCTGTATATCAAGCAGTACGTTTGCCCCGGCTCGGCTGGAGACAGGACCCGCCACCTCCTGCGGTAGGACAGCGCCAAGCTCCTCAATTAGGGGAGCATGAGGACGTCTGGGAAGGGGGAGACGCCCAACAGCCACTACAAATACCCCAGGGCAATGGGAACAGGGTGAATCAAGCAGGAAACAGAGGTGACCGGGTCTTCAGGACGGGAGATGCTTATGCTCCACAAAATAGTCAGGAGGACAGAAGCATGGAATTGCGACAGGAATTTGCCGAAACACCCAGAGGAACCCAGAAGGTCCGGGTAGAGACTGTGCATCCTGCAGGTAACATGTCCAGTGATGATGAGACTGATTTTCAGCAGCGGACACAGGAGGTAGTCCCTGATACACAGGAAAATGCAGAGCCTGAAGTGAAAGTTGAGGAAAAGGAGAAAAATGCATCTACTGTGGACAAAAAGGAGCGGAAAGACACACAGAGTCCAGATGGAAGTGAGCCTGTAACCAATGTGCCTCCTCCTCAGATAGATGTGAAAACACTTGGAGCTAATCAAGGGAATGAGGCAAGTATCGGTTGATTTGGGATTGGGCAAGATTTTTAGCGTTTTTGAAGGAAGTCTCTTATGCTTCTTAATTTACTCATTTAATTATTTACTTACTTAGTTTTATTATCGCAGGAAATTGAGAATCTTTTTCTAACATTTTGTTTGCAAATATGGAGTTGGTGATAAAGAAAAATCACATTGCATAGAAACATTTCACCCAAAAGGCGAGTCGGTCAATAATATCACACAAGCAATCTACAAACTGCACAAGAGTTATGCTGGGTGAAGGAAACCACAGTCAATTATTCCCTGAAAGCGAATATGAAACAAACTGACAGAGCTTTTGGCATCTGACACTGCACGGCACGGCACATGACGAGATGAATCTACCTCAGTGCTGATAACTGCATATCATCTTAATTTATTGGCTTAATGTTTCTCTTGTGGACCATACATCACTGATAATAATTTGTAATTGAATTGTTATTTGTGTCATTAAAATGTTTTGTTAATGTGCTATGGAAACAAAATGCTGACGAACAACGATGACATTTTCACCTTGGCTTAAACTACAACTCTATAAGAATGAGTCCCTTATAACAAGCATCTTACAATTCAATTTTTATGTCCAATAATTTTTAGGGAAGGAAAATTAATTGTAGTTCTTAATATTGATTAGTAATAGTAGCCTGATGATGATGATAATAATATAATTTAATACATTAATGGGAAAACAAGCCAATTAAGGGCTTGATATCATCAAAGGCATCATATCTCTGACTGTCGTCTATTGGCAAAACCCAAAAACAGTTGTGTTGCTCAGTATTTTTGTGGAAACCATGATATGTATTATTATTTTTTTTATTTTTTTTATTCAGGATTCTTCGATTTAGTAATAAGTTAAAAAAAAAAGCACTTATTTGAAATAGAAATCTTTTGTAGTATTATAAATGTAATTAGCAGTGTAACGCATCACAAGTAACTTGAGTTACGTAATCAGACTACTTTTTTCAAGTAACTTGTAAAGTAACGCATTACAACAAAATGAGTTACTTTTTCAAACAAGTAACACAGGTTAATTTGTTTTTCCATTTATTGACTGACAGATCTCCTGTCCCCATGTTAAGAGAAATCGTAAGTGCAGAGGTGTTGTAAACATGCATTTACTCATCTTACTTACACAAAAAAAATTCAAATTCCTCAAAATGAATCAAATCAGTGAAATGCAAAATCAGAATACTATGCAAACCTCCAATAATTAAATGTTAAATAAAACAAATATTTTCATGCATTTAATCTCCCTTTGACCAATGTGCTTGCTGCTGACCTTCAATGATTCAGTTAAACCATAAAAAAAAAAGACTTTAGAATTTTTATGTTTACTGGTGAATTAAGTGTTAAACTTTTTTCCCCTGCATCCTATTCTTCTGCAATCAAGAATGGCAGCGCAGCTTAAAGGTTTGTTTGAGCTGTGCCCTCTAATGTACAAGTCTGAATTTGCATTTCCTTCAGCCTTATTTCAAAAAGCGCCTTTACATTTACATGTGAGACCTTTTATCCCTGTTAGATATTCCATAGTCAACTATAAGTGGTATTATTGGAAAGTGAACGCATTTCGGAACAAGCAGCAACTCAGCCACGACACTCAAGACGACAAAGTCACAGAGCGAGCCACTGACCGAGTGCTGAGGTGCTTAAAGGTCACCAGCGCTCTGCTCATTCCATGGCTGAAGAGTTCCAAACTTCCACTGGCATTAATATCGGCACAAAAACTGTGTGGCGGGAGCTCAATGGAATGGGTTTCCATGGCTAAGCAGCTAAATGCAAGCTACACAGTCTGATAGGTGAGTCTGGGTTTGGCGAATGCCGGGAGAACGTTACCTGCCTGACTGCATTGTTCCAACTGTAAAGTTTGGTGGAGGAGGGATAATAGTACAGTATGTGGCTATTTTCATGGGTTGGGCTAGGCCCCTTACTTCCAGTGGAGGGAAATCTTCAGCATACCAAGACATTTTGGATAATGCTCTGCTTCCAACTTTGTGGGAACAGTTTGGGGAAGGCTCTTTCCTATTCCAGCATGACTGTGCCCCAGTGCATAAAGCAAGGTTCATAAAGACATGGTTGAATGAATTTGGTGTGCAAGAACTTGATTGGCTGGCCCAGAGTCCTGACCTCAACCCCATTGAACACTTGAAACTGGAACGGAGATTGTCCAACATCAGTGTCTGACCTCACAAATGCTCTAGTGGATGAATGAGCAAAAATTTCCACAGAAACACTCCAAAATCCTTCACAGAAGAATAAAAGCTATTATAGTTCGAAAGGAGGGGACCAACTCCATATTAATTTGTGTATTTAGAATGAAATGCCATTACAGTACCTGTTAATGGAATTGGTCAGGTGTTCCTTAACTTTTCTCCATATTTTGTGTATATATGATGTAAAATATATATAATACACACACTAATGTTATACACATTTCTTACATTTTTATTAAATTATTTTTGTGTTCTTTTAATTCAAACATTGCAGCACTTAATGTGCACTAAAAGGATATGGGCTGCTCGAAATGACCTCAAGCTGCAGGTTACGTTTCGCAAGTTTATCATTGTATGTCTGTCATTACAGCTGAAATTATGATTCTTTCATTATATGATTGTTCATTTGATTACAATAATTTGTTATATTGAATTGCTTGTGATTGTGTTGTATTTGTGTGTTTTTGTTCTTCTATGTAGGTCAATAGTGCATGTGCAATATTACATTGTGTTTATATATCCCATCAAACCTGAAGCAATTACATAGGATACACAACGTATCATATACAGTGGGTACGGAAAGTATTCAGACCCCCTTATATTTTTCACTTTTTGTTATATTGCAGCCATTTGCTAAAATCATTTAAGTTCATTTTTTTTCCCTCATTAATGTACACACAGCACCCCATATTGACAGAAAAACACAGAATTGTTGACATTTTTGTAGATTTATTAAAAAAGAAAAACTGAAATATCACATGGTCCTAAGTATTCAGACCCTTTGCTCAGTATTTAGTAGAAGCACCCTTTTGATCTAATACAGCCATGAGTCTTTTTGGGAAAGATGCAACAAGTTTTTCAAACCTGGATTTGGGGATCCTCTGCCATTCCTCCTTGCAGATCCTCTCCAGTTCTGTCAGGTTGGATGGTAAACGTTGGTGGACAGCCATTTTTAGGACTCTCCAGAGATGCTCAATTGGGTTTAAGTCAGGGCTCTGGCTGGGCCATTCAAGAACAGTCACGGAGTTGTTGTGAAGCCACTCCTTCGTTATTTTAGCTGTGTGCTTAGGGTCATTGTCTTGTTGGAAGGTAAACCTTCGGCCCAGTCTGAGGTCCTGAGCACTCTGGAGAAGGTTTTCATCCAGGATATCCCTGTACTTGGCCGCATTCATCTTTCCCTCAATTGCAACCAGTCGTCCTGTCCCTGCAGCTGAAAAACACCCCCACAGCATGATGCTGCCACCACCATGCTTCACTGTTGGGACTGTATCGGACAGGCGATGAGCAGTGCCTGGTTTTCTCCACACATACCGCTTAGAATTAAGGCTAAAAAGTTCTATCTTGGTCTCATCAGACCAGAGAATCTTATTTCTCAGCATCTTGGAGTCCTTCAGGTGTTTTTTTAGCAAACTCCATGCAGGCTTTCATGTGTCTTGCACTGAGGAGAGGCTTCCGTCGGGCTACTCTGCCATAAAGCCCCGACTGGTGGAGGGCTGCAGTGATGGTTGACTTTCTACAACTTTCTCCCATCTCCCGACTGCATCTCTGGAGCTCAGCCACAGTGATCTTTGGGTTCTTCTTTACCTCTCTCACCAAGGCTCTTCTCCCCCGATAGCTCAGTTTGGCCGGACGTCCAGCTCTAGGAAGGGTTCTGGTCGTCCCAAACGTCTTCCATTTAAGGATTATGAAGGCCACTGTGCTCTTAGGAACCTTAAGTGCAGCAGAATTTTTTTTTTGTAACCTTGGCCAGATCTGTGCCTTGCCACAATTCTGTCTCTGAGCTCTTCAGACAGTTCCTTTGACCTCATGATTCTCATTTGCTCTGACATGCACTGTGAGCTGTAAGGTCTTATATAGACAGGTGTGTGGCTTTCCTAATCAAGTCCAATCAGTATAATCAAACACAGCTGGACTCAAATGAAGGTATAGAACCATCTCAAGGATGATCAGAAGAAATGGACAGCACCTGAGTTAAATATATGAGTGTCACAGCAAAGGGTCTGAATACTTAGGACCATGTGATATTTCAGTTTTTCTAAATTTTAATAAATCTGCAAAAATGTCAACAATTCTGTGTTTTTCTGTCAATATGGGGTGCTGTGTGTACATTAATGAGGGAAAAAAAATGAACTAAAATGATTTTAGCAAATGGCTGCAATATAACAAAGAGTGAAAAATTTAAGGGGGTCTGAATACTTTCCGTACCCACTGTATGTAATATGCCTCACTACTAAACATTCATACAGTCCACTATCTATGTAATGTGTATGTTGTTCATGCATAGTTTTGACCAGATGTTGTTGGTTTTGTTTGTGCAGGGGGCATCAGCAGATGTTGCAGCTGGAGAGGAAGTTTATTCAAGCTTTAGGAAACCAGTCCAAGAATCAGGGCAATAAAATTCTCATAACTGCTGTTTTTGTATCAACAAAGTTGTTTTTTGTGTCCTGTTTTCTTAATTTTTTTCTAATTAAATTCTGGGACAATGAATTTAAACAATGTAGGGTTTTTTTAATTATAATAAATAAGCTTCCTTTTATTTGTGCAAATTGTATCACTGGATTTGGATGTTATACTGACATCTACTGCCCCGAATGTATGAAAAGTTCACTATCTGCTGCTGCTTCACACTAAAACTTTTATTTATTTATTTATTTTTACTGTTGTTCTCCATCTCACACATTTATAATGAACATTCTTGGATGATGAACATTCAAAATCTCAATAAGTTTTTGCTCGTTGTTGGTAGTTTCAGCTGTTAAGATTTCTTTCATCACCTCCAGCAGAGAACAAACACTTTATACTTATATATTATGTAGTGTCAGTATTGTGTTATTTTGCTTGTTTTGTTTAAATGAACTTTTATGATTATGCTTTTTAAAGTGCCTTGAGCACTGTGAAAGCACTGTATTAAGTAAACATTATTATTATTATTATTAAATATGTGAATTGGATGACAGCTGGTCATGCAATCTCAAAATGGTGGCACCCATATGAAGGCGACCCGCTCCGTGTAGAATAAAACTTTTTCTCCAAGACTAGTAAGTCTGGAGTCTTCATCAACCGTGATATTTCTCCAAATTTGTTTGTTTCTTTGTGAAAAAAAAAAAAAACTTTTTTACTTATTTTTATTTATTTATTTTTTTACTGAGTGCACCTTTAAGGTGACATCATACATAATGCTGCAGCTTGGAAATATTGGTTAAAAAGGAGATATTTTACCTTACCTTGTTCACTTAAAATTTGCCGAAGCGTATGTTTGTGTTTTAAGTTGAGACTCCGAAGGTTCTCAATCGAAGCTTTGTGACGTTTCACAAGTCAGTGAGCAACTGAAAGAACGTTCTATTTAGTACGATGAGGTCACGCCCATCGGGAAACCTCCTCGCTCCTGATTGGTCGATGGGCGCAGTTGAACAGCTCTGACGTCAAACGCGAGGTTATTTGGTAATTTAGTGGTCAAGTAACATTAGTGGTTCGGAAACGCGTTTTGATAACAGGTGGCATGGAAATGTCTGATAGGTACTGCCAAGGCGTCAGGGTTGACATGTCAAGGTAAGTTTGACAGACGTTTTATTGAAATCCTTATCTAGAATTATTTTGCGTAAGAAAGAAATTAAAAAGTCGCCTTGTTTTAATATAGGTGTAATAAAATACATGACACCGCCGCATTTGAATGTTCTGACTGTGTTTTTGCAAAGAAATTATTTAAAAGCAAACTTTCTTGTGTTTAACTTTTAAAGTCAGTACACTATGTCAGTGCTGCTGAGCAGACAAACAGAGCCTTGGACTTAAACCCTTGCTTTGGTTTAAGGGTAGCTTTTGCAATTATTTATAAAGGCGCAGTTAAAATTTAAAAAACGTATATTGAGCAATTCCTTTTCTTCCTCCCTTTCCGTTTTTGTTCATTGACCCCTCTCATCTTCCTCATCCTAAAGAGAAGTCTGTCACATGTGTAATGTGTCACAAAGTTGATTTATCATCTCTTTGTGCACTAAATTTGTTTTTGTAACATCACAAATCAAACTGTATATTCATGAGAATATGCAATGTTATCCACACATCTGAATAAGAAGTGTATATAATTTAACTTCTGATTATTATTATTATTATTATATAATATTTATCATATTTGTTTAATGTAACATTGTATAACAGTATACATGTTTGGACACATCTAATTTTTATTTTTACTATTTTACATTTCAAAATAATATTGAAGTAATTAAAACTACTAAATAACACAGATTTAAAAAAATTAAAACTTGTTAGCTGCTTTTCCTTAACCTACTTATCTAGTTCATAAATGTAAAAAAATGTTTTCTGCAGAATTTAGCTTCAATCAGATATATATTGTATATTTTAATATAGCGTCTCTACATCCATGTCCGCTGATCCCATGACAGAGGAGATACTGAGAGATGACCTGAGGTTTTACTTCATGAGCCCTTGTGAGAAGTACAGAACACGGCGACAGTTACCATGGAAACTAGCAGTGCAAATTTTGAAGATATTCATGATTACACTCCAGGTATTTATAGGGTAATTACTTGCTTGCTTAAAGCTGAAATGTGTAATTGTGTGTTCTTTTTTCGAGACATACTTTTGTATCCCAGCTTGATATGCTGAGACAAATCTAATTCAAATCAAAACACATTTCAGTTTGTTTGCGAATCCCAACCAGGGGTGTGTTTCCAAAAACCAACTATAATCGCAACTTCCATTGTTACCAACAGATCAATGAACATGTGACCATAGTTGGCTAACTATGCTTTTGGGACCCCAGTCTAGCGCAGCAACAGTGGCCCAACCAATTGTACCAATTGGGGATGTGGCTATCTGTTTGTTCGACTAATTGAGGGCAGGGGGAGTGGTCAGGAACCTGTTTGAAAACAGTCACTATTTTTGCAATTCCATTTGGTGAAGCTAGGGGTGCAGAAATTACACACTTCAGCTTTAAATGTAAACATTCTCTGAACCTTTGAAGGATTTGTCATTTTGTGACTAAACATAAGTTAAAATCTTAAAATAATTTCCTAAAAGAAGCCCATAATGTTCCACCAGCCAGAGTGAAAACATCTCCTCCTCTTTTTATTTCAAAGCTCATACTGTTTGGACTGAATAACCAGCTTGTGGTGTCCTACAAGGAGGAGAACCTGATGGCCTTTAAGAATTTGTTTCTTAGGGGCTACAGTGGTGTGGATGAGGATGACTACAGTATTGCTGTCTACACCAAACAGAATGTATATGATAGTTTATACTATGTTGTAGATCAGGTTTGTATTTGCTTTTCATCCATCTTGCTTTTTTCTCCATGTTTGTTTTCCTTTTCATCACTTTATTCGCATTGTTACATGCCATTGTGTTTGTTGCGCTGTCTTAAGGGGTTTAATAGTTCACCCAAAAATAACTTAATCACCCACAAGTTGGTCTTCTGCTGAACACAAAAGAAGATATTTTTGAAAAATGTTGGTAACCAAACAGTTGATGACAGAATTTTGGCGAACTATCCCTTTAAGGTGCGTTTACGACATGCCGGAATTACCGTAATTACCAAGTTCCGATTTGTAAAAAGCGTTCATGTCCTTGTAAAACTTGTAATTAAAACTCGTAAACTCTGAATTTTCTGAGTGCTCTGACTTGTATCATGTGACCGCTGTGCCACAAGGTACAGATTCGTTTTAGTTTTGATAGTGTTGACTTAGAAACGCATAATTCCGAGGACGTGAACCAGAGATGGGCTGCGGACGTAGTAAGTCATCCGGGTACTTTTCGCCTACTGTTTTTTGAATACTATGAATTCGGACATACTACTCTGTTTGCATACTGTTTTTTGCGTACTATATAATAGAGAAGTATTCGATTTTGGACGCATCGATGCTGGTCTTATTATTGGGAGATATGAGGGTCTGTGGCTCTACCATTGGAGAAACCATAACAGCTTGGACTTGGATCACGTGTGCCTTGATAACCAATCACATTACAGCCTTGACGTTATTGAATTTCGTTCAGAGTTGTACGACAGTCAGTCACTGTTTGTAGATACCATAGAAATGAATAATAAGTGTCGTAAACTGAATCATACCGGTCTTGCAATTTTCTGCGACTAATAACAGCAATTTTTTTTCCTGTGTAAACTCTAAAAATAGATCAATCCAAAATGAAAGTTTAAGAGCAAACATGTTGAAGATTAGCAAACAGGCTGTCGATTCATTAGATGAGAAGCTATTGCCTCACAAAAAAGGTTTATTTAGCGTAGTAAAGCCTCTCCTCCACTGACATCCATTAAAAAAATAAAAACGGCTTCTCTTCTCCTTCCCTGTTAGCATTAGCAGGCATTACGCTTTTTTCTGCCTTTAAGTGGCTTTGACATGAACAGCTCTGAGTAGAACTTTGTGTGTTGTTATTGTAATTACAACATGCGTGCAGTTGTGAGTGCAGTATTATACTGACACCTAGTGGTTTGGATGTAATAAACTAAAGTTAAAATTTACTCAATATAACCTTTATCTGTCTTCAACAGTATTCCCAGTTACGAAACCTGTCTGTAGGACCTGTTAGTTATGCTGAGGAAAATGATACGTTACTGCCCATGATTATCTGTAAGAAGAGTTACACGAGAGGAAGCGTGGAACCGCCTGAGGAATCCTATGATATTGACGCCCAGCTTGAAACAGGTTGCACATTTTACAGAAAAATGTAAAAAATATAGTAGGCTATAAATCATATTTTTGTGCCTAAACTGTACATATTTGTCTTTTCCAGTTTGCTTGGCTCTTGATCCAGAGTCTTGTACAACATGGAGAATGAACAACGCTTCATTTTTTGAGTTGGACTTTTACAGGTTGGTAAACCTAAATTTTAAATTTAAACCTAAACATTTAAACAATACTCTAAATTATCACGTAATGTTTCAATGGCTCATGGTTTTGTTTGAAATACAGGCTTGTTGATATTGAGATCACTTTTGCACTCAAAGGAATCAATTTGCAAACTGTTCGTTCGCATGAGCTGCCTGACTGTTACACCTTTTTTGTGAAGGTAAGGTCCATTTTGGGATCATAAAAAGGACCTATTATGCCTTTTTACATTTTCATCTTTCTTTAGTGTGTAACGTTGCTGTTTGACCAATCACAACACACTGTTGCAGCCGGCCAATCAGAGCACATCGCGCTTTTTTAGAAGGAGGGGCTTCATAGGACCGGACCTAAAGAGAGCGTTACTGACAGACTGGGAAAAGAGGTGCTGCAACAATGTCAAACATGAGGGGAAAAAAAGGTGCTTTTGGAACATCTAAGGATGAAAACCTATTCTAGTAGACCCCAAAAACAAAATCAAGACTTTGTAAAAGGGCATAATAGGTATATTATCCATTTTAGAGTGTATTACTGAATAAATCCATTTGGATTCTTTGCAGATTGTCTTTGATAACAGTTGCCATAGTGGGAAGGTGAAATTGACTCTTGATTTTGATGATGTTAGTAGTGTGTGCAAAAACTGGAAGATTTCAGGAACTGGTATGTGAAAAATCAACTACATTGAATGCTTATGGTCAATGATTAATTGTAACAAGTCTTTAAGGTTATGACAGGTATGTGGACTTCAGATGGTTTGCTATTGTCTTTTTCAGCTCAGAAGAACACACACTACCTCCTGATCTTTGATGGCTTTGTTATTGTAGTCTGTCTGATCTCTGCAGTGCTCTGCACACGTTCCATTATAATTGCTGTAAAGTTACTTCAGGTAAACCTGCCTGTAAATCTGTATATTACTGAATACCGATACATCAACATTTTTTTATAGTTATTTTTGATGTTCTGTCATAGTGACTCAATGTGAACTCATGCCGTTCTGATATTTTTGTGCCCTGTCAGTGTTTCCTTCATGTGTCACTTCCTCTCTCTCTCTGCAGCGGTTTTCTAGCTTCTGTCTTGAGAATTATAATCATAAAGTGTGTGAAGATGACCAGAGGGAGTTCTTAAATGGCTGGTACATCTTGGTTATCATCAGTGATGTTTTGGCCATCATTGGATCCATACTTAAAATGGAAATACAGGCTAAGGTGCTTTTCGTTTTAAGAAAACATTATTTTTATTTTTTTTTGCCGATGCATTAGATCACCACATAATATAAATTGTTGCAAAAATGATTGCAGTTCCTCCAAAAAATTCTGATTGTAATCAGATTGTTATTAGTTTGTCTTTGGGTGCATTTACCCTCCCAAGAAACTGTTTTTTTTTTCCCCCCTGTAATTCTTATTATAATGAGGGTTGTCATTACTTGTAATACAGTACTTAATTTTATTTAAATCAAAATATTATATTAAAGGCTTATATTAAACACTTTATACATTTACATTATTTATTTATTTTAAATATTTTTTTTGTAGAGCCATTTAAATTTGGAGGGGAAATTGTTTTTGGGGTGAAATATTAGTATTTTTAATTAATTTATTAAAAGTTTGAGTTTTGTTAGCTGGAAATTAAATAAAAACTTTTGTAAACACTTTAAAATTTTATGTTTTATATTAGTTTTATTTTATTTATTTAAAATGATTTTTGCAAAGTACATTCGGAGGGGAAATGTGCTTAATTTTCATAAAAATCGATTTGATTTTGGGTGTGAAATAATAGTATATTTATTATTTTAATTATTTATTTTGGTAAAAATATTTTAGAGAGATGTTTATTTTTTATGAAAATAATTCGATTTTTGAAATACTAGTATTTTTATTTATTTTTTGTTTGTTTATTTATTTTAAACTATTTAAAATGGTTTTTTTTTGCAAAGTACATTTTTAGAGGAAATGTCCTTAATTTTCATAATAATCATTTGATTTTGGGTGTGAAATATTAGTATTTTTATTTGTTTGTTTAATTTAAACTTTAAAATGATTTTTTGCAAAGTACATTTGGATGGGAAATGTTTAATTTTCATAATCATTTAATTTTTGGGTGTGAAATATTAGTATTTTTATTTATTTTGGTTTTATTTATTTTAAATTATTTATATTTTAAATTGGGGGGGGGGGGGGGGGTGGAATTTGCTTAATTTTCATAATCAAAGTAATTTGATTTCTGTTTCTTAGTTAGTTGGAAACTGTTTTGTAAATATTACAAAAAGTTTATATTCCTCTAAACCGCTGGACAGATTTTGCAGTTCTTGAGAGACAAACACTTAGTAGTCTATGGACTTTGTGTCTATGCTGTAGAGAGATTTAAGGCATGGCAATTAAACTATTTTTATGTAATATTTACTTTGTACTTGCATGGAAGAGCAAGTTTGGCCTACGTTTACAACGCTATTAATATAATTTCACAACCTTTCATTTTCCCTTCCAGAGTCTGACCAACTATGATGTGTGCAGTATCTTCCTGGGAACATCTACTCTAATGGTCTGGGTGGGCGTCATAAGGTATCTGGGATACTTCGAAAAATACAATGTAAGTCAAACTGCACAAAATCACATTAAGAACACTACTGTAAATATAATCTCAAGGTTGCCAAGGGTAAGTGCATGTGTTTTATTGACCACAAGTTATGTAACAGTGCTGATTGCTTAAGACCAATAATTTATTAAGGCCATCATTTTTTATTTATTTATTTTTTGTGACAACGCAGGTGCTTATCCTCACTATGCGAGCAGCCTTACCAAAGGTCTTGCGCTTCTGCTGCTGCGCAGGAATGATCTATCTAGGCTACACCTTCTGTGGATGGATTGTTTTAGGACCATACCATGAGAAGGTACCAACAGAAATGAATAATTAATTATAAATTATTAAAATAAATAAATACATTTAAAAAAAATCTGTAATTTTTTTTTGTAATATTACTGGTGAAATATGGATGTACTGTGCAATGATTTGAGATTTGTAGTCTTTCTTATGAACAGTAGATGGCAGTACATGTGGGCTTATATGTTTAAAGAGCCATCTATTTAATAAATAATATATAAATGTATTAAATATAAATAAATTAATATAATAGAAGTGATAAACAGTTTATATATTATGTTTTATATATATATATATATATTATAAACTTGTTAATTAATAAAATGGGATTTGAAATATGTAGACTTATGATCAGTATATGGCAGTATATGCCAATTTATATAATTAATATAATAATAGTACTTATAAACATTTTTTTTTTGTGTGTATGTATGTATATAATATATATATATACACACTACACTCACAAAAAAATGTTTATAAGTACTATTATTATATTATAACATATTTTTAATGATTATATTAATTTATTTTTTCTACTGCCACCTGTCAGTATTTCGCACTGATCTCACACTTCCTCCAAATGTCTTCTCCTTTGCATCTCTCATCTCTTCATATGTGGGTCAGTTTGAAGGTCTGAGTCGTGTGGCAGAGTGTCTCTTCTCCCTAGTCAACGGGGACGACATGTTCCCTACGTTTGCGGACTTTGAGCAAAAGAACACAATGGTGTGGCTGTTCAGCCGAGCCTATCTCTACTCGTTCATCTCCCTCTTCATCTACATGGTGCTCAGTCTCTTCATCGCCCTCATCACAGACGCTTACGAGACCATCAAGGTACCATCAACTTCCTAAAAGGTTTTGATAGATACTGTGTGACTAGTTACTGAGATTTTGCATGGCTTGGTGTTTAACTCGCATGCTCCAACACACTGTGAATAATCTTGTTCCCCCTCTTCATCCTGTTATTTCCTTGCCCCTTTCCACTATCTACATTTTATTAAAAAATATCTCAAAAAGACCCATAATGATGATTATACCAAATAAATTTAACATGCGTACCATTTCGCATACATATTCACAATGAAAACTCCAAAAGGAAACCATGAACTTTAAATACCTTAATGATGCACTTAATTAACCGAAAAACAAAGTGTTGAGTAGCGGAGGGGGAGGGGCTATCAGACTCTGACATTGAATGACAGAATAACTTTATTAAATTCATGCACTACACAGTTGAGTACATAGTGTATAGTCCATAACTTGGGACACAACATACATTTTTTTATTGTTGAATTTAGGGGTTGAAGGAATAGGCCTTCTTAGTGATATATTAATATTGTAATATAATATACAGTATTTTATTCATTTAATAAATTAGCATATTATATTAAAGGATTATATTATGCACTTTATACATTAAAATATTTATATTTATTTATTAGTTTATTTATTTTAGATGTTGAAGGAAGAGGCCTTATTAGTGATTATCAAATTACTGTCTGAGTTTTTAAAAATCTCAGATTATTCTCTCTGTTTGGTTTTGTTTGCTCTGTTTTATTTGGTTTGGTTTTGTGTTGCTTTGTGTTGGTTTAATCCAGAGTTTGCAAAGCGCGTGCACCTGAAAGCCAATCACACGTAACAAAGAGAACGTCGGTTTGATTCACTTCTCGCGAGAGAGCCGCGCAATTCATGTCTCTTCTGAAGATTAAGAGATCGTTATGAAAAATACGAATTTAAACGCATTTACAAAGCAGGAATAAACACTGATGCAGTTTAAAGTTTGAGAAGGCAGCTGAAAGAAAATATCTGACTATATCAATGCATGTGAATCAAACAAATAGACCAAATAATTAATATAGTTTCACAAAGAGCTCAAAAGAATACATGTAAGCTTAATCTGTTTAAACGCTTTATATATTATGCATGTATTATATTTATTTTAATTTAAAAGCAAAGTTTAATATTGTCAATTAATATAATAGGCCTAATTATATGAATATGTCATTAATTATACATAATTTTAATTTATTTAATATAAATATAATGAATAATTAACAGCAAATGTTGAGCAATTTTGTCTAAAAATTTTTCACTAAAAACTGATTTAATTTGGAGCGAGAGATACAGGGGGAGTGGCTTTATTGCATCAGATACATATCACTTTACTCACAGCTGACTGGTCGAGTTTGGGTCTGTGATCTCTAACTCGGAATAAAATCTGCTCTGGAGCAGGTTAGCCATGTAGCGTAAGTTACCATAGCAATGAACCCCGCTAAAAACCAATCCACCTTCATACTAATCTTGAACTTACCTGGGTAGCAACTGAAACCGGCTTTGTGCAACAGGCCATAGAACTTTAAGTTTAGATTTTCACCAAAAAATAAATAAATAAATAAAAAGTCAGAACAACATCAGAGGGAGTAAATAGTGGCATTTACTTTTCTAGATAAACTTTCCTTTAATTGAATATATTTACGCATTTCTCTGTACTGCATTAAAAAGTACAGTAAAATTCAACAAACAAAGCCATGCTTATACTTGTTTGTAGTGCTTCATATCAACTTCTCCATTTTGCCTAGGGTTACCAAACGACAGGCTTCCCCATGACAGAGCTCCAGAGGTTTCTGATGCAGAAGGAAGGCTTCCCCCTCCAGGGGCAGCAGTGTGGTGAAGTCGAGAACGTCCACCCTTCTGTTATGCTGTGTTGCTGCAAAAGGTACAGTATATAATCCCAGACATCAGCTGCAGGGCAGCAGTGTTTCCTCCAGAGCTGAGGTCAGCCCACTATGGCATGAGAAATGGAATTAGTGGTGGGAGAGAAAGACGGACACACCCAGCAAAGTGCTGATTACAGAGAAATGTTCTCTGCAGAAAAAAAAAAAAAAAAAAAAAATCGAGACAGCTTACCCTTGCTTTGCAGGAATGATAAACAAATGAGAGTTTAGATTCTCTCCATAATGCCCATTATTGTTTTGCGCTTCTTTTCCTCTGGTGAATTTTGCCAGAGCTTTTTGTCCTGTAAGTCTAGCTGATTTGAGTTGCAATGCGAGAAAACGTGAAACTGAACTCCACACGGAGCACTCATTGTTTGCTTGAGTGTCAGATGCGAGGGGAAGCCCGGCTATAATTTGATTCTAGTCTAAATATCAGGTTAAAAGCCACTTATGCTGCACTGAGTGGATTTTAGCATGGACAGTACTTTGGGATTTAATTAGGTTTTGCATGGTCTCTTCAGATTAGATCAACTGGTGTTCCTGCTCTACAAGTGGACTGGAATTATATTTCCATATCTTTTTATCTCGGAAAAAGGGAAACTTTTTGTATATAAATATATAACGGTTTATATATACATATATAACGGTTAGTTCCTGTCCTTGATTCTGATTGGTCAATAGACCCTTTTCACATTTCCGGGTTTCTCAGAAGCAAAATTCTATAACGGTGAATGAGAGAAAACATTAAATATATTTTTTTGTGTTTCCATTTGCTCAAATAGCAAAAGAAAAACTCCGTAATAGTGTTTTCACAACTTTCATAAATAGGAAAAAAAAATTGAGAGCGATTGATAATGGCAGTCAGAAGACAGAAAGATGTAATTTTTACTGTCACTCCCATAGCTGCTGTATTAGAAACACCCTCACAGCAGTGTTAACTAGGTTTTTGTAATTTGATGCAAAGGTAATATAATACTAAGTATATTGTTATAGATGTATAGGTTTTTTAAAAATGAAAATATAAAAAACTTTGCAGGATTTACGTTAAAACGCGTCATCACAATCCGTGAAAAGGGTCTATAGCTGTGTTTTATTCACAATAAAACACTGCTATGATCGCTTCACCCAACGGTTCCTTAGCAACCACTCTTAGCAACACCCTTAGCAACCACTCTTACCAACGTAAACTGTGTGTTCTCAATTGATATTGTTCATTGAAGCTTACTGTATTAGGAGTGTTGTGAGAAAAAGATAGTGAGTGAGTTTATTACCTGCATTCAGATTTAGCATTTTCCTTCAGGTCAGTCCTATGTTCATAATAAAAAATCTGTTTAAATGTCCAATGTATCATCTTGTCCTTTTAACAGTTAAGGGGTTTTCCCGTGACTGACAGCGCTAGTCAAAGCATTTGTCAGTTGCGTCTTGTTCCGTCTTTACAACAATTCAGTCTTCAATGTTAAAGTCTTCATTACTGACTGACACACTCATAAAGTAACTTCTGTTGCTGTTCACGGTCAGAAAAATTTTTTTCCGGCGGAAGGAAGTCTTTAGTGAAAGTTTCCTTAATGAAAGTTGCATTGATACATATTTCTGGCTTTAATATTTGTATTGTGTGGTAATCGTTTTATAAAAGCAATAAGGTACGAGAGGCTAGTGCTGTATCGTGAATAAGTCACGGCTGAAGGGGTTGTTAGGCACAACGCGAAGCAGAGTACACAGCACAGCACAGCCTCTTGAACCTTATTGCTTATATATACAAACACACTCACCAAGGCTGCATTTATATACAGTACAGTAAAAAAAATACAGTAAAATATGTAAATATATTTTAAAATGTTATTTATTTTTTGCGGAAACTGATACATATTTTTCAGGATTCTTTGATGAATAGAGGGTTAAAAAAAACAGCATTTATTTGAAATGAAAAATCTTTTGTACCGTCACTTTTGATCAATTTAATGTGTTTTTGCTGAATAAAAGTATTAACAAACCAACTTTTTGAAGTGATACAGGGACTTTACCTAAAGAATTTACCTAATATGACACAAAACTAACCTGCAAAGTTCTCTTTGAGTTTCTTTAGGAATCTTTACTTTCACTTCCTTTGGAAACTGCAACAAAACACATTTGTATAAAGGTTGAGGGCTGTGCAGCCAAAATCTGCTCTGAAAAACCAGTAAAAACTATACTTTAAGTTGGTTCAAAGACAACAATAACTGTTTCAAAGACTGTTCATGAACACCTACCTGCAAATATATGGAATGGCAACTCACATTATGCTTAATTCGTGCTCTTTTTGCAGGGTTCCCAAAGACGACACCATCGTTCTCATTACCTGATCGCTGCGAATGATTCAGAGTTGAATCTACTGAAAACTGCAGTGGATTTGCCACTTAATCAGGGAAAGATTGTGTGAACATGTTTACCGCTCCATGTACATGGTTCATGTACTACACAGGAAGCAAGAGTGCCAATTTTATTAGAAACCGGTAAGACTTGCATTAGCAAACGGTAAATGCTGAATCATATCTGCCAAAGTGCATTACAATGCAATTAAGAGCAAAAAAGAGTGTCAAATGGCAAGCACAAAAGATGTTTGATGCATCTTGATGCGCCATCTGTAAAATTATCCCTGTTAAATGTTGTAAACTAAAGGAAATATCTTTTATGATATTATTTATGTGTCATCTGGGTTGTCTGCCCATGTTTTACATTAGATAATCGCTTCAAATTACACATTTGTGTTGGTTTTTATTATCAGTCCTTTGGCATGTTTCCTCAAAGGCATTTAGAACATTTGCAACCACATAGTTTGAAGATAAAGTCTCTCAATATTGTGCTTCAGATATGTGAAGTGCATAAGGAGTGATGTGTATGCGCAAGACTAGAGTTCTAAGAATGCATTGTTCACTCCCATAGCTGAGGTTTTGTCTTTGTGGAAATTATTTTACTTTATAATGCGAATCACATCTCATTATGACTATCAACCACCAATTAACAGGGAAGGCAGACAAGTTCCTACGTGAGTTGCTTAGTAGGCAGTTGCTCACTGGGGAAGGACCTGGGGTGAGGGATGAAAGATAATAAAAGAACATTTTGTATTTGCAAACTAAAAGAGGCCTTTTTATGTGTGTGTGTTTTTCTTGTTTGGGTTTCATTGTTAGCTTAGATATTACATCATGCTAAAATGCCACCTAGAAACATGGTGACATGTTTTTGGGCTGTTAAAAGAGAGAGTTTTGCACAAGGTGCTTTTTGATCTCAAAAACCAATTAAATCAGAAGTGCTTTGTATCTAGGATGATGGTTTCACTTTGTTCTTTTTATAAGAATTGAAACTCAATTCCAAACCAGATATGAAATCTGTAATTTACCTGGTCTACTTGCCCAGATTTTTTTTTTATTATTATTTATTATTATTATTTTATTGTCTTTTATTTGTATATTTAATTTAATTTAAATTTAATTTATTCTTTTTTTTTTTTGCAGAACATCAAAGATTTATGTATGTTTACAATCATTTGCAATGGACTAGATAACTAGTTGATTATAAATAATAAATAGATAGTACTTTGATAAATGTTCATATGCACAATACATTAGAAAAGGCATCTTTTCTTGTTTAAATATTAATCTGAGTAACAGAGTAAATGGTAACACTTCATTTTAGTGTTACGTGTTACATAGTAATAACAGTAAATTATACTTAATTACAAGCAACTAATCCTAAACCTAACCCTATAATAATCAGTGTTTGGGGTAACGCATTAGAAGTTATGTAATCAGATTACTTTTTTAAAAGTAACTAATAAAGTAAAACATTACTTTTAAATTTACAACAGAGTATCTGAGTTACTTTTTCAAACCCAAGTTACTTATTTTCTTACTTCTTATAATTACTTGTTTTCCTATTTATTGACTCCCAGCCCAGGTGAGAAAAAGTGATTTAACACTACTTTCCATAAAAAGAAACTAAGTAATGCAATTAGTTACCTTTCCTCAGAGTAACACAATATTGTAACGCATTACTTTTGAGTAAGTACATGTTGTCATGTTGTTAATATTACTCAGTACTTAAATTTATAATTACACTGTAATAAGGGCACCCTAAAATAGTGTACCCGAGTAAATTAAGTCTTTATCAGTGTTGTTTTTTTTTAATTTTTTTTTTAAATCAATCAGAAGGGCTTGGTATCTACGATGATGGCTTCAGTTCTTCTTTCTATAAGAAATGAAACTCAATCCCAAACCAGACACAAAATCTGTAATTTACCTGGTAGCCTATAGCTGCCCATGCTGATTTATTTTATTGTACTTTTTAATTATATATATATATATATAATTTTTTATATATATATATATTTTTTTTATTAGAACATGAAATATTTTAGTCGCAATGAAGCATAAAGGTGCAACATTCTGAACAATGGCACCAAAATAAAAATAAAAATGAGTAGCTAACTATAAATAATCAATAGATAGTATTTTAAAAATGTTCATATACATTATAAAAGGTATATTTTCTTATCTCCATTGTCATTGTGTTTAAATATTAAATTCAACAATTAAAATATTGAGTATCAGAATAAACGAAATCTTTATCAATGTCACTAAAAGATATTTTCTCAGTTTGCATGTTAAGTGTTGTAGACCCTCCTTTACCTCACACAAATTACGCAATTACGCAATAGAGGCTGAAACAGTCATGTACAGACTACTGATGACACATTCTGACTTCGTTTGAACTTTAAAAACGATTAAACTTTTCCTCTTCAAACATTAACAATGACAATGATCGCGTAATTTCAGAAAACTTCATAATGTTTTATTTACTTTTTACGGACAATTGAAAGCAGCAGCATGGTTGCAGCCAGTGTGGGCTGACCACGCCCACAGTGACAGTCAGTGACTCCCGCTCTACTCCCTAAAACTCAAGATCAAACTTCACCGATACCGAGAGTCTCCCAGTGTTTGTGGAGTCACGGCGGATTTGAGAGATACTTCGGACTTCTAATGGAGAGTGAACTGAGAACCTGACGAGTCTGTCACTGGTAAGAGCTTTATCTAGGCTATTACTGCACATTATTTTACGAGTATCATACATTTAGTCATGCTTTAAGGATATAATGCCACAAAAACTTGGTTTTACGTGAAATTTTGATTGATTTGATTTGTTTTGGTAATGTCTTGAGGTGTAACATGCATGTAAAACTATCTGAAACAGCATTTCACGAACATATTCTAATTGAGAGACTACATTACCATTTAAAACAAACTTGTGAAAACAACATGTTAATAAAATAGGGATTAAATACAGGACCTTAGATAAAGTAGACAAATGTTAAAAACATAAAAATGCTACAGTACAGCTAAACTACAGTAAAAGAAAAAATGCTACCTAAGTGTATAGATCATTTAATAATGCAATACAGATGCTTTTGATTTTTGTTTTTATACATCGCCCTATTTCTGTGAAAAGGTGTGGAAGCTTATTTCTACCACGGAATACAAAAGGCAACGGTGACCTTATATCTTACATTTCAGACTTTTTTCTTGCACATTTCTGAGAAGAATTGCAAGATATAAACTCAGAATGTGAGATAAAAACACGCAATTCAAGAAAAGTTGATCTGTGAGATGAAAAGTTTCAATTATTAGCTTCCACAGAAAGGGCCATCATGATCACATTTATTTGTATTTTACTGAAAAAGTTAGACTATCATTAATCAGTTGTGTATATTTGAGTGTTTGTTGCATTTTATGTTGTTTATCACATTTTTGTCACGCCATGATGACCTTTTGTCTTTAAATTATGGGTTTTCCTACAAATGACTCATATGAAAAACAAACTGAAATAATTGAGTGTTATTATATTCCCAGACAATACACTTATTTGTTGTTTTCCTTCTGGTCCTAGTGGTTTATAAAGATGGCAAGGAATAACGTTTGCTACCATGACAAGTACATGGACTTTTTCTACAACAACAGCAACATAACATCAGATGAATGGGATCGAACACAGCTCATCCTGGTTCAGTGTGTTGGATCCATCTGCTGTTGCTTCATCCTAGTGGCCAACGCCATGATCATTGCAGCGGTGGTGACAAACAGAAGGTTTCACTATCCTTTCTACTATCTCCTCGCCAATCTCGCCGCCTCAGACTTTCTCGCTGGGATCGCTTACGTGTATCTCATGTTCAATACAGGGAAAATATCTCGTGATCTAACGGTTCAAGCCTACTTCTTTCGGCAGGGTTTGCTGGACGCGAGTCTCTCCGCTTCCCTGACCAACCTCCTGGTGATTGCCCTCGAGCGCTACATCTCCATCATGAACTGGAAGGTCCACAGTAACCTCACCAAACGTCGAGTGACCTTGTTGATTGCCCTTGTGTGGGGTATATCGATATTCATGGGGGCCGTGCCTAGTTTGGGCTGGAACTGTATATGTAGTCTGGACCTGTGCTCCAAACTGGCTCCCATCTTTAGCCGGAGCTACCTGATCTTCTGGTCCATGTCCAACCTTGTGCTCTTTCTCATTATGGTGGGCGTATACTTGAGGATATACCTCTATGTGATGAAAAAGACTGCAGTCTTGAAGGTGCACACTTCTGGATCTATAAATCGTAAGAGGACGCCAGTCAAACTCATCAAAACTGTGATGACCGTACTAGGTATGTTCTTGAGATGTTCCTTAAGATTGGGTCTTGCGGAAGGGATAGTTTATCAAAAAATGAAAATTCGGTTACACTTTATTTTAAGGTGTCCTTGTTACAGTGTAATTATACATTTAGGTAGTGAGTAATGATAATTAAATACATGTACTAACAATAGAGTTTGGATTAGGGTTTGCTTTAGGGTTAGTTGCATGTAATTATGCATAATTTACTACATTAAGTACATGTAACCTATGTAACAAGGACACTAAAATAACCAAAAATTCTCATGTTGTACCAAACCTGTATGACTTTCTTTCTTCTGTGGAACACAAATTTTGGACCTCATTGACTTTTTTTCTTTTCTCACTGTTATAACATTCATCAATTTATCTTCTTTTGCATATTTCTGCACACCGGTTTGTATTGATGCACAAAAATTTCAGCAATCGAAGATATTTCAGCCAAAACAGAAAAAGAAAAAAAATTGAGGTTTTGGCCACAATAGTTTTGGAAGGCCTAAATCATTGACTAATTCTCTGATGACTCATTTTGTGCACACAACTTGGATAAGCTACAGCAGGTAAGCAAGGTAGCAATGTGGACACAATTGACCTTATGCTAGACTAGCAATATGTAAAATTTGCTGAAATATCGAGAGGTGACTCGTTGCCGAAGAACTTTACTACAACTGGATTTAATAATTTAAAACCCTAATTTAATTACCCAAACTTTTTCAGCTAAATTAAACATTTAATTTCAGATTCAGCTTTTTGGTAGAAAAAATTATTTGGCAAGTTCTAGAGATGTTCCTTTAGATTTGGTCTGGTGAAACTGAGAATTTATTTTGAAAGTCACTGGGGTCCAAAACGACATTTGGACCCCAGTGACTTTCAAAATAAATCCCCAGTGACTTTAATTTTATGGTCAAAACAGTTGAAACATTAATCAAAGTATTTTTTTTTTTTTTTTTTTTTTTTTTTTTGCGTGTCAAAGATTTGTCCATTTTGGCTGAAATAGTTTTGGAAGACCGAAATCATTGATTGATTCTCCAATGATGTATTTGGACAGTGTTAGTATCAATTTTTTGCACAAAGCGAGGATAAGCAAAATGTAAAATTTGTTCAGCTGAAATATCCAGAAGCGACTTGTAGCCAAAGAACTTTACTACATCAGGTTTTATTATACACCCTGAGAATGAAGAGTTGAACTACCCAACTACTAAAATTTAATTAGCCTAAAATTTTAATTTAATTAAAAAAATTAATTACTAAAATTTAATTAAGTTTTAGTTTCCAGCTAAATTAAAATTTTGGTTTCTGTGTCTAATAATTTTGGTGCATCACTTCTGGTTTGTAATGACATGTTGTTGAAGAAATAACTCAATTTTCATTGGTGAATTATCCATTAGTATAACAATACTACATTCATACAAGCAGCCTGACAAAATGGGAGGTGGATTCATTGCAGCATGTTTGATTCACCACATGCATTCCAGACTGTGATATGTATCAGAATGTATCATCACTACTCAGCCACTCAAAGTTCAATGGCAATTACAGCAAATGTTGGTTTATAGTTTTCCCACAAGCCTACGCAGCTCTGATGAGTTGTCCAAAGTCCACACCTTTAGTCTGTAAGCATGATAAATGCTCCCAGACTGCTAAATATGTTAATTTAGCTCACAACAGAGAACTGAAAGGTCTGAAACATTTCTCGACAAACTCATAACCCAAATATTTAGACTGTGCATGGAAGGATGTAATCTCATATCCTGTTAACCACGAGCAGAGATCTTGTATACATATACATCTTGCTTTTGAGAGTTTGAGAACTTGATTGAGGAGATGTAGACAAGAAACTGAAGAGTTAACGTACAATGAGACGCAAGTGTTAACAATGAGACAAAAGACCCGAAACCTCCCACCCTTGCATTAGCTGATTGCTATCAGAAGCTCAAAGGTTGGGTTTCTTTTGCCTTTTGTTTTTCTTTGTCTGTCATTATGAATTACACATTCAAACAATCAACCAGATGTTCTGTCTGCACACAGGCTAATGATAAATAAGAGTGCATTTGATAAAGAGACACTTTTTTGACATCTAGTTTTTAGAAATGTGCTCTTTGTGTTCATGTAAAAACTAATAACATTTTCCTTAAACCCTAAATGTGACTTTACACATTTTAATCATTAATTAAAATAAGGTTTTAAATTTAAATGTAAATTTCTGTCATAAATTATTCACCCTGATGTCATTCCACACCCGTAACACTTTCGTTCATCTTTGGAACACAAATGAAGATATTTTTGATAAAATCCAAGGGTTTCTGAACCACACATAGGCAGCAGTGTCATTGCACCTTTTGAGGTCCAGAAAGGTAGTAAAGACATCGTTAAAATAGTCCATGTGACTACAGTGGTTCAACCTTAATGTTATGAAGCGACGAGAATACTTTTTGTGCGCAAAAACAAAACAAAAATAACAACTTTATTCAACAATCTCTTCTTTTCCCGGTCAGTCTCCTACCCTGTTGACTTAGTAAGCACAGTGCAGCGCTTCCGTGTTTACATCCGAACGCCAGCTCAGTATTGGCTGACGCTGTACACATGAGCAGCACAGTGCATGCTTGTGACGCTGACGCAGGAGCCGGCCAATACTGAGTCGGCATTTGGACGTAAACACAGAAGTGCTGCACTGTGTTTACTATGTCAGCAGGGTAGGACCATTCTGGACCTCAAAAGATGCAATGACGTTATGTGTGGTTCATGGGTGTGGAACGACTTGAGGGCGAGTACTTAATGACAGAAATTTCATTTTTGGGTGAACTAACCCTTTAATCTTTGATTTCTTTTAATGTATTATTTACTTTATGACACCTTTATGAAAAATTAAAAACATATAAGATTCAAGTCATTGTATTTTTTGAATAATATATTAATAGATCTAGAAAAAAAAAAAAAAAAAATAGCACTATGTAATTGACCTAAACCTATTTGGTAAGAATTGCCAACTAGACCACCACCAAACCAGAAAGTTGGTTTATGCTGGTCTAGCTGGTCTTTTTTCAGAAATTATGTTAGACCATTGTACGCTACAAAAAAGAAAAGCTGGTTTTAGACAGGTTTTTAGGAGTATCTCTTACTCCTTCAAGTTGCAGATGGGGCCAAAGTGGAGGAGTCGTCTCCTCCAGGCCTGTATAATTATCTTGCACAAGGTCGCTCTTTACACTGCCTGGCATCTGAATCAAACCACCAGCGCAAGTGGCCTGTGGCCTTGAAGAGAAAGAACATGAACCTCATAGTAGATGTGTGTCTCTCTTTCAAACCAATTGCTCACATGTGTGAGAACCTGTTTGTGGTCAGACGAGTTTACTTTTAAGATATAGAAAATGTGTCCAGGAGACTTTGTAGATACGTGAAGATTCACAGCCCAGTACTCATCAGTTATTTTCTGAAATAAACTGCAGATAAAAGCAGACGCCTGTGTTTCAGAAGCACGCTACATTCTTGCTTTTGTTGTTTTGTGGCATGTTTTGGAGGTAAAGGTTACATTAATCTGTTGCGAGACACCAATGAAACACTCTTTCATTCTTGTAAACATTAACTTCTACATCGCTATATAAGCTGTGCAAATGTTGATAGATTTAAATGTTTTGTTCTTCAGTTTGTATAGAGATCAAAATGACAAGAATTACAGGGTAATTTAATGAAAAAAACACGGAACATGAAGCTGCTGTGCAACGTGACACTGTCATAGCCAGTTAAAAAATATTTGATATTTAATGTACAGTTATGAGGAACAGGATTCACAGTGGGAGGGGGAAAGAAAGACTTGATGCGATCATGGCTGGTTACCAAATAAACTCAAATATAGAGATTTCACACTATACATTTGTAATGTTCTTAATTTTAGCATAATTATGAGATTAAAATAATCAACATACTCGTTTAATTTGTATGCTCAATCTGTATAAATGTTACCATGTAATTGGTAAGTCTTCTGAAACAAAATTACATAAAGATGAAAAGTTACTCAACGTTTCCTACGGAGCCCATGAAGGAACATGGTGATGGAATTTTTTGGAGGAAAATATTTCAATATTTCAATGCCCTTGTGCTCCCGCTAAAAACTTTGTGTTCGCTTGTGAAAACTTTTCATTCCCGCGAGAAACTTTGCGTGCAAAACTCACAGAATTTTGAAGGTGAACACAAAACATTTGTGAGAGAACGCAAAAGCATTGACATATCCTCCCATCTCATATTTTTTTTTCCATCACCATGTCCCTTTAGGGGCTCCGCTACGGCTTCCCTCATATGTTTTAACTAAACTCAAAGACTGCATCCAAAATCGCAAACTTTTTTGAATTGCTACTTCTTTTAATAAGTAATTACTTTGCGACCATTAAAAAGGAATATTCTATATGTATCTAGTATGAATGTAATCTTGACGTACTACATTCTTCATGTTGTCATTGTCATGTGACCTACCAGTATTATTCACAACTCCTCTTCCATTGCGTCATGGGATAGTAAAGTGCCCACTTCAGAATCTCGCCAGAAGTAGTAGGTCATTCTGCTGTTTTGTGAATATTGTTAGTTCGCACATACACCTTTCATATATATTATAGTAGGGAAATATGCAGCTAAAGTGTGAATATTTAAAGAGGTGAGCAGGTTTTTGTTTAGGATTGGTGTTTTGGTGCTAAAAACTCTCCATAACATCCCGTAATGTTATGTAACTGTGCATTATCTCACCAGCTGGTTTAAAACAAACTATATTTATGTTTAATTGTTTATGCCTGAATGGTGTTTCATCTGTAGCAGTGCTGCCATTATAGGGTTCTTCACACACTTTCAAAGTCTTCTTTTAAAATAGTTGTGGCCCCTTTGAGATTCTGTGGCCCTGCGGTACCCGGCCCTTTCACCACTACTGTTCGTTATGCTTGGAAAACATGCCATATAATAAATGCATATATGCAAAGAGCGCTTATAACACTGCACATCTGCAGCAAACATGGTGTGCCGGCCTCCTCCAGATGCTGTTTAATATGATTAAAGAGAAAGAGTGTTCCCTTAAAAGGAGAACTTACTAGAAACCACAGAGGAACCCCCTATTTGATGAGGTTTTGTCATAACCTCTGCATGTCCTTCTCTAGTAAGCATTACTGGAGCCAAATAAGCACATTTATCACACTTTTAACCTTACAAAAACCTATAATTAAGTATTTATAATATATTTTATCAGTATTTTCCCTGGAAAACAAGGTACTTAACTTACGAAACGAAATTAAAAATATATGTGTATATATGTGTGTGTTTTAAGAATGCTTCACTATTTTTACTATTAAAAAAGATAAAATACTGATTTAGAAAATGATTTTTCTCCGAAAGAGGAGATGGGTTTCATGAGAAGCTCTTTCATATGAAAACAACCATCATTTTAGTCCGCATGAGTGTTTTCTGATCTTGAAAGACGTGCCGCTACATGTTCTCCACCTGAGATCCGTCCTGTTTGTCTAAGCTTGTTTTGTGGTGCAGGCAGGATTTCATGTTAACTTGAAAGAATTAAGTGGAACTACAACTAAAGGCAGGTTTGTTGCTGTGAGTCACTATCGAGGCTCGGAAAAAAAAAAAAAAAGTTATTGAACATGTTGGGGCAGAAACGCATTCTCTAAGTGCGGTTAAAACAAACAATGGTTATAATCACTGCAGTGTCTATACAACAGCGCAAGATGCGATATGTGTTAAAGGTTCATCTTAGGGGTACAGCAAAGCAATACTTTTTATTGTGGAATTGTGGAAAAAAAAGAAATATCAGCACCTTGATGTTTCATAATACAAGGCTAGTAGGTTAACCTATGAAACTGTCAACCCTGTTATATATATATTATATATAATATTATAGTTGTTATATATATATATATATATATATTATGCTTAATTATAATTATTATAATATTTTATATATTATAAATAATAACAACACAATTATATATGTAAATTGGAAGATACTGTATATCTAGTTCAGACTTGAAACTCTAGAGGGCGCAGGCTAATAAGTCCTTTACATCCAATCTGTAAACAATCACATCATTACTGTATGGCAAAAACTGATTGGCCTCTGCTGACCCTGCAGCCAGTGAGATTGCTTGTTCAACACTGGTTCAGAGTTTGCTGTAAGCTGGTCCTGCAACGCTATTAGAGTTCCTCTGAAATCCTCCACCTCCCCAGCTCCACCTGCCTAGATCTGCTACAGGATTTATGTATGTCTATTTATGCAGCAGCAGCATAGCTTACATGCTCACAGCAGCGTGTCTCTGTATTAGCAGTAGCAAGTCCATACTTGCTCTGTAGCAGCAGCAGATGTAGTCCATCAAAAAAAAAAAAAAAAAAAGTTGCCATATTCAATAACATGCTAAAACTATTTTGAGAGTTGTCATGATTGAAATATATATAAAAATGTATGTCTTTTTAGGAGCGTTTGTGATCTGTTGGACCCCTGGACTTGTGGTTCTTCTCCTGGATGGACTCAAGTGCGACCGATGCGAGGTCCTGAGATTCAAACGCTGGCTGCTGCTCCTCGCCGTCCTCAACTCCGTCGTAAACCCGATCATCTACTCCTACAGGGACGAGGAAATGTGGATCACCATCAAGAACCTGATGTGCTGCGTTCGCATTGGGACGAGGCGACAGAGGTCGTCCAGGGCCAACATTCAACGCAGCTCCGGTCGGGAGACAAGCAGCAGCCTGAAAGAGAATATAACAGAGGACAGCAAGGTCTCCACACAGGACATGCTGAAGTCTTGAAGGTGGGCCAGACTCGTTTTTGATTCCATGATGGCCATTTTTAGCAACATGACGTGCCATTGCTCTGAAATTCTCCTGCAGTCTGCTCTCAGAGACAAAAAGTTAGACCAGAACTCAAAGGGAATTTAATGACCGTACAAAGCAATGCACTTACTTGTGCAACTTTTATTGATAGTCACCCACATAGACGCCTCTGTGCAACATGTCTGAGCATGTGCACTACCCACCAGGCCACATCTTCAATAGCAATGCACTTGTAAAGTTTTACTTTACCTCATTAATTCAGCTTTTGACAACCATTTTTCAGAATCCTCAACAGCTTTCATTAGTACTCTGTACTGGTTTAGTAAGTTTACTGTATTGTATAAAAGGAGTCCTGTCATTTTTTTTAAATCTTAAAATGGATGTATATAATCTGTAGATCATATGTAGACATGTTGTAGATATTAATGTAAGCATTTGAGTGATTTCATATGCATTTCAGTCTTCATATGTAAGAATAATGACTTTTTAAAAGTATGTACTGTATATTGTCGATTACTATCATGATTATGTGGTCCTACGTGATTAAGTGGTCAATTATACAAATGTAAATACATAACGGTACTGCTAATTTGTGTTTGTGGTTTCATGTGTAAAATATACCTTTTACAGCAAATGTTAAAAGTTAAAATCGTGGTTATATTGAAGCTTTTAAAGTGCTCATTAGAGTCTTTGAAGACTCACTTTGAGTGGATAAAGAAAGTCCTCATCAAATTCTCTAATTACGAAATAAATTAATAATAATTTGTCATACAGTTTTTACTGCAGTTATATAGATAAATCCAAAAGTAAATGAAATGATCTGTATAATTTCATTGTGTTCCTGAACTAAAATACAATGATATTTAAGAAAAAACTTTTATGTAATTTATTTTATGCTTATTTTATTCTTGTGTTTTGTGTTCAACATCAAAGTAAAAAAAATAAAAATGAATAAATCTCAAAATTGTGACTTTATAACCCACATTTGAGACAAGTTTTGCTATTGTCAACTAAAACTATTAAAAACCACTTTTGGTTACTGAAATAAAGGCACAATAAAATATAAATATTAGATTTAAAAAAAATTAATCTTAAAAAACTCAAATGAAAATGAGAATTTTTGTTTTGTCACCTAAATGAAATAAGTTGAAGTATTCCGAAATAAAAGTAAATAAAGCTAAATAGAAATATCAAATTAAAAAATATTAATCAAAATGATTAAAACTTGAAAAATGAAAACTTCAGTAACACTGGTCGAGAGACTTCCTATTTCAAAATGAGACTTTCTTAATTTTTTTATCTTTTTCCCCCTTCATTTTTCTTTTTACATTGAGGTGAAAACAAGCTTCCATAATATGAACAATTTATTACTGGGTAAAAAAAAAGAAAAGAAAGGGAAAACCGTAATTTACTCTGATTAACATTGTTGGGTTTTTATTGAAGTTCTCATCTTAACAACCACTCCCACTGTGCATTAAAATGATAGGCTGAAATACAAACTGCTAGGTCAGGGGTACAGAATAAACCGGTTTCCTTTCTTTATACTTTGCAATAGCCAGATATTCCCCATCTTACGCAATTCTGATGTAACAAGCTGCTACATATCGTCTCACCTGAGCTTCACAGTCAAACTCCTGATTACAACATGACGAAACAACGGTGCTGCAGTTTGTGAATCTTGAGAAACAAGCTTTTCCTGTTGACACTCAGGCAAAAACGTTCTCAATGACCACCTGCAGGTCCTTTTGAGAGTGTCACGTATTCAAGTATAAACAGGATGGTTTATTCTTCCAGTGTGGGCACTGATTCCATAAAGATAAATCGCATTGGGATCATGTCACTTCACTGCCGTAAACAGGAAATGTACACATCGACTATCAAAGCGGCTTTTGTTTTAGTGGCTCATAACACCCAGTCTGCATCCGAAATGCCATACTTCCCTAGTTTATAGTGGGTGAAAAACAGTATGACAAAAGAAGTATGTCCTAATCCACACCCTGCATCCCAATGTGCATACTATCCACTCTATCCGCCCTAAATAGTATTGAATATTACTAATGTTACATACTATTTAGGATGGATAGTATGCACATTGAGACGCAGGCACAGTACTTATAGAAGAGTAGGCAAAAAGTACCCGGATGATCTACTACTTCCGGCGAGATTCTGAAGTCTACATATGGACACTTTAATATCCCATGAGGCCAAGGGAGAGGATTTATGAATGGCAGTGAAGCGACGTAACTGACACTGGTAGGTCACATGATAATGATGGATAAAGTAGTATGTTCAAATTACATTCATACTACACACATTCATACTATTTAGAACATACTTTTTTTTTAGCCGTTGTTAAGTAATTACTTATTCAAAATAAGTACCTACTCAAGAGAGTATGCGATTTCGGACGTGGCTACGAGACACGACAAAAAAAAAAAAAAAAAATCAATCAAAAATCACAGCCAATCAGGAGAGATTGTGGGTGGAGCTATCTCAGCAAGCACACTGCACTACGAAATGGCTAAAGGTTCAGGCTATGCTGTGATTACTATAATTGACCCTTCCCCGGAAGTTTGATTGACAGGAGATTTAACCAATCATAAAGCCAAATCCGCCATTTTGTCTGACAAAGCAGTCAGGGGAGTTAGTAGATTTACGTCGGTAGACTTGTACTTGAAAAATGGTTTGTACTGAGGTCTTTCCACGGTTCAAACAACATTACTTCTGATGTTCATTCATGTTTATTTGATGCTATAAATGAACTAGTAGGAATAGATGATCGGTTCACGAGCTTGAACTGAGGCGCTACAGCGATTTGTAACGACACATTAAAGAGACACAAAACGGTATTTTATTGTTTAAAAATGCTAAAAATTTGAGACTTTGTTTCATATCAAAAGTAACCTGCTCTGTCTTGTCTGTCGAAGCGTTATCAGTGTCCTCTTTGCTCCGCGATGTATTTTTCACTGCGTGAGAGCGGCCTGGCTTGTCGGACGTAGCAACAGTAACTAAAGGGGGCGGGTCATTGTGAACTGTCATTTGAGATTCAACTTGTGAAAAGCATTTTCTCGTAGAGCTCGAAGCTTGAAAGAAATTTCTGAGAGCTCCTACTTGTTCGACATAACCGCTGAAGATTAATTTAGGCATTGATAGTGTTGCTATAGAAATGCATAATTCTCAGTCGAGGAATGGAACGTCACGAGACTACGGTAATTACGACATGGTCTGAATGCAGCATAATAGCCTAGATAATCAAATTCATAAATATTACACTATTTTAACATTACAAAAATACTGACTGAAATGATCTTTGTCACAGAATGCACTTGTTTGTTTACATTGAGTTCACAGCTAGATGGCTAGATTATCATTGTCATAGTTTGTATGTTGTTGTTGCCGCACTCGTGACTTTTTTTTTATCGAATGTCGCAACGTTGCATCGCTTCTGGTTTGGACATGTTGTAATGGTCTAGTGTGATGTCTCTTGAGTTCCCAAGAATTGTAAATTGTAGATTCCTTAAAGAAAAAGGACTGAAAAAACACTGAAATGTATGAGCAGTTTACCTTTCAAGATTTCATTCAAACGTGTCATCTCTGATATTTGAATGCATCATCTCAAAAAATTGTTTGCATTTTCGATGTTAAAGAAAAAGTTCACCCCAAAATTAAAAATCTATCATTAACTAACTAAAAAATAAGATTTTTTAGCATGTTTTGAACTTTTACTTGCTTGTTGAAAACTGCACCATGCACTAGACTAGACTAATATGTCCCTTATTTGCATAATGATCCCAATATATCCCATATATATTTTTTTATATAAATATTAATACCAATAATACCAATAATTATTATTATTTACATCATTTACATTCAAATATTTGGAAATCTTTAAAATGGTGCATATAAAATACTGTTAAAATGTTTGGGGTTGATACATTTAAAAAAAAAATCTTTTATTCTCACCAGGGCTGCATTTATTTAATCAAAAATACATTAATACACAAAATATTGTAAAAATATTTTTATAATTTAAAATAACTGTTTTCTATTTAAATATACTTTAAGATGTAATTTATTCCCGTGATGCAAAGCTAAATTTTCAGCATCATTACTCCAGTCTTCAGTGTCACATGATCCTTCAGAAATCATTCTGATAGGCTGATTTGCTGCTCAAGAAACATTTATTATTATTATCACTGTTGAAATCAGTTATGCTACTTAATATTTTTGTGGAAACCATAATACTATTTTTTTCAGGATTCTTTAATGAATAGAATTTTAAAAAGAACAAGCACTTTACTGTCACTTTTGATTAATTTAATGGGTCCTTGTTGAATAAAAATATTATATCTTTTTCTAAGTTTTTTTGTTTTGACTGTAAACAAATTCTGTGAAAATCCTTTTGCTCTTTTTTTTAACCGCACTATTTGAATAAAAAATGTACATCTCACCAGCTGATGTTCACACAGTGTAACAGTATCAGACGTCATGTCAAATAATAAGTTGTTGTTGTATTGGTTTTTGCATGTGTGCTGACAGCATAACCTAAACTGCAAGTGGAGGCTGAAGGTGAGTTGGATCTCCTTGGGAGAGTGTTTATGATTAGCGTGAGCTCTCCGACTGATTGAATAATTAGGGGCTATTGAGTCTACAAGAAAAGAAAGAAAGAGAAATAGAGGACAAGAGGCAGCCCCTTCTTGCCAAGTCAGTCTACACCGTGCATCCAAACTGACAAGCAAGACAATATGGGTCTGTGGGAAACCTGCGCTGTCCTTTTCCTTATGGTAAGTGCACGTTTTTGTAACTTTACATTAGTTAGTATTCTAATGATGCAGGGGAATTATTTGATCACTTTGACAGGTCTTAAAATCTGATGGTGTTTTGTTGTTTAAGATACTATGTTTTATAGTGGTAGAAATGATTGGTGTAATCAGCCAAGAAACTGTCAGTGAATGGACTGGATCAGACAGCGTCATGCTTGGCTTTTGTGGCTATGTCAGAAACACTTGTGGCCAGAATTAGGCGGTGAAGTACAGACCTGTGAATTCACCAGGAACTGAAATGAAGGATGTATGAGTTAGAGTTATATATGATTTTGCACATCATGATCTTATAGTTTTTTGAACATATACCATGGTAATACCTCAGAGCTATGGGAAACCACAACACATTTGGTGAATAAAACTCATTCTGATTCTCTAATATTAAAATTAAGGTACCTTGGAGTACTATGTAAATATTATGGTACATATTAGGTACATATTAACACTTGTTTAAAGAAATTATTTTATTTAAATGGGTTAAAAAGGTATATTTAACATGAAATGTGTGATAAATACAATTCTATTTGATTTGATTAAATATGGGTTAAAATAGATTTAGCATGCTCTGAAATGTGTTATAGAAATGTATTTTATTTTATTAAATATGGGTTAAAAGATTTAGCATGCTCTGAAATGCATCATAAATACAATTATTTTATTTTATTTTCTTTCCAAGCATATATGTGGTACATATTAATACTTTAAAGCAATTAAATAACTGGTAACACTTTTTTTTTTCTTTTTTTTTTTTTTACAGAATTTATTCATATTTGTTAACATTATTAAATACAAAAACAACAGTTCATTGTTAGTTAGCTCAGGTCTATTAAACAATTTAACAAATCTAACCTTTGATTTTAATAATGTATTAGTAAATGTTGAAATTAATATTAACTAAGATTAGAGTTAACACATTGTTAGTTCTCGTTTGTAATTAATAATGTTAACAAATAGAACCTTATTGTAAAGTGTTAACCTAACTATTTATTGTTTTATTTTATTTTATTTTGGTTAAAATAGATATAATATGCTCTGAAATATATGTTTGGCAGAACAAATATTTTATAATTTGAATCTCCCAACATGCCAAAATCATGAGATAGCCGACTTCTAAATGTTGTGTATCAAATTTAGCAATATTACATTCAATAGTATTCTGCATGATTTCAGACTGAGGACTAAACAATAAAATCTCACTCAAATGCACTTGAGCAAGACATTATTCATAAGAGTTAGCATATGTTATCGTGGATAAAAACACCAGTAATTATGATATATTTTCAGAATCTGACTGTTGAAGGATGGCATGACCTGGACAACACTGAATATGACTGCTGGCCCATAGTTGAACCAAATGATTACAACATGATTAGCTGTGGCGGTAAGTGCTTCTTTTAAGATGAGTCTAATTAGCTACACTCAATTGCTTTCATTGTTGTTGGTAATTCCTTAAAGAGACAGTTCACCCAAAAATGAAATTTCTCTCAGCATCCTAACATCAATCTAAACAGTTTAACTTGTGTGCTATTAAAAAATATGGTCCAGTTCATGAACAAATCATTCTTTTGATTCAAATCTTTTCAGTGAATCACTGATCCAGTTCACAAAAACCAGCCTGAATGATTCGTTCATGAATGTTTTGATGAACTGTCCATTTAAGAATTGGAGACAAGACCTTAAATGTACAAACCAACAACTTAAAGGAAGTTTCCTAATCATTAGGTCAACAAAATAAGTGCCGTTCATTTGAAAGTTGATTCAACTTTGTGTGTGTACCGTCTCTGCATACAAGAAGATAAACATTTGCTTTGTTACATCACTTTTTTATTTCCATTCTAAGCTTCCTTAAACACTTCACACCCACATGTTTTCACAGGCTTAGAAATGGCTTGGATTCAACGTCCACCAGAAAAGGTAACAGATGGGGAGGAGTTCAACGTTACCTATTCCGTCACTGCCACAGATTCCTTTTATGAATATGCGGTTAAAAACAAGATTTTCCAGTTCAGGTGAGCATGACTCACAATGCTAGCCTTCTCAAATGTGCTTTATTATGTTGAGATACCACATTTTACTCCATTGAACTTTATGTTGTCACATTGAACATTGACGTTTTCTTGAATGTAATACTATGTTCACAATGAATGTAGGAATGTTGGCTCCACGTGACGGAGGTTACACTATACGTTTCACTTTCTCCCACAGTAATGCCTCAGAGGCCAAAAGATTCTGCCTTGAGCATGAATGTCCCTCAAATTGGAACAACGCCAATGAAGACAACTGCTGCGTGTATCATGCTAACATTCACTCCTGTCCTCTTGCACTCATGGTCAGTGGTCTTGCAATCCTACGGCAAGCGCTCTTTGATTTAGTCACACCGGCGCTGAAGTCTTTGTAATAAAAAGTCGACTAAACATGACACAGTTTGGCATGATATCAGAGGCCACAAAATGATAGCATTGCAGTATGTAGGCCAATTACCATTGCCATAAATGCCCTGTGCCGGTTGCATGTATGAGCGTGTGTGTGAGTTTCGAACCTACCTATGCTTTGGCGGCAAACCAATCCCAAAATTTTGAACAGCAGCGTATATTTGGATAGGGCTGGTTTGTATAAGCTTTATATAACATATAAACAACAGTAGAAGTCTATGGTAGGTCCTTATATTTAGCCATGTAAACGTGTGTGTGTGTGTGCATGTGTGTGTGAGAGAGAAAGTGCATGAAGGGGCGGACACTCATCAATGGGAAGTGGGCCAAACTTGATATGCACATATTCAGATTCTACTTAAACTGGTGCCAATAATTGTACACTGTGGTAAGCTGTTATTATAATTTGTGCATTATGATTGACAGTCAATATTAGCCTTGATTGCTCCACATCCCATTAAACCTTTAAACAGTCAGGTGATTGTATTTTGTCTGTTTAGAGAGGCGGAGGGATTTGTGGTCCCTGGATTCCAGACGATGGCGAAATTGTAACCCACACAGTATCTAAAGCTGGCAAGATGAGCCAACCGCACTGGACATCAAAGGTTACAAGCAAAGCTATATAAATATATGAGATTTTTTATTAAAAGTTTTATATTATTATATTTTATGGGGCTTTTAATTATTTTACACAGGTGGTGCTGGTTCATTTAGGAGTTACATCGGTCATTGCTCATATCAAAGTGGGACAGATGCATGCAGCACTAGAGTCCAAGGTGCTAGTAGTCAGCGCTCAAGGTTAGTATAACTTGTTAAACGCTTTAGGCATTTATGGAAAAGATCTTTAAACAACATTTACATCAAGGATATAGATGTTATGTGAAATGCATCCACTATATAAAGCAAAATGTTTGATTAGGCAAGGTTAATTGTTGACATATTCTAATATGATCCAGGAAATCATTTGAAGGTAAGATTTGTCAAGGGATGTTTATGTGCACTTTCATTTGTGCATTTGTGTCAGTGTGTGGAGACGGCACCTGTGAGCTGGAGGAGAGCTGTCTGACGTGTCCCGCTGACTGTGGGGTTTGTCCTATGCCTACATCCATCAAAGTGGCCATTGGGCTTCCTGTTGCCTTGTTTTGCAGTGGCTTCTTCTTAACACTGGTGGTGAGAATCCTGGTTCAGTTCTTGACAAATATTTGCTCATTTAAAAGACCCAGTCAATATAACTTGCAGATGAAAATACAGGCAAAGAAACTTACACTAGAGGAAGGAATAGATGAAATAGAGATTTAATTCAAATCAATTCAATTCACATTTATTTGTATAGCGCTTTTCACAATACATATCGTTTCTTTACAGAGAGCTTTACAGAGAAGGCATGTCAACATTACAATTTAGAGAATCTGGTATCAGATGTACCAGTGTATGTATGTGGTTTCAGAAATATACATATAATAATGCAATTAGCTAACAATGTAATAATTTAATTTACAATCACTGTCAGCAGTTTAATTATAGGTAGAAGCAATGAGCACCTGGAAATAATGAATTACATATTTACAATAATTAGGATATATAGAAATTTGGGAATGTACATGTTGATCCAGATGTTGCATCATCTGAAGTCCTCGCAGGAGCTGGCGCCGTCTCTTCAAAGGCGTTGGTCATCTGAGGTCTTCTTAAGAGGCTGGATCCAAACTGAAGCTGATCTAGTCACTCTCTAGTCACCTCGGGACAGGCGTCCCAAGATAAAACAGAAAAGCAAATGGAGAATTATTTGCGTAGCTGCTGTTCACAACATTAAGTAAAGATAGTCAAGTGCAATTGATCTGATATGAGATGCATTATGTGAATGCCTGGCTAAAGAGATGCGTCTTTAATCTAGATTTAAACTGGGTGAGCGAGTCTGAGCCCCGAACATTATCAGAAAGGCTATTCCAGAGTTTAGGAGCCAAATGTGTCAGTTGGCAAATTACATAAAAGAGTCTAATTACAAGAATAATGGAGTTAATATAAATATGTTTTCAATGTTTGTATCAGAAGTGAACAAAAAAGAAATACTGCAAATTGTGAAAGGTTTTAGAAATAAAAGGTCAAAAGATTGGACAGACATTGATATGTTATTATTTAAAAACACTATTGAGTGTATTGTCGAACCATTAACTTATATATTCAACCAATCTTTTAAAACGGGTGTATTCCCAAATAATATGAAAAGGGCAAAAATTATACCAATTTTCAAAAGTGGAGACCGTCATTTATTTTGTAATTATGGGCCTCAATGGCAGTAACGCAATTAGCTGATGATATTGCTTCTTCAATAGACAATAAAAAAATATGCAGTGGGTGTTTCTGTCGATTTAAAAAAAGCTTTCAACACTATTAATCATAAAATATTACTGAATAAGTTGGAAAAGTATGGCTTTAGAGGGCCCGCTTATTCTTGGTTAGAGAGTTATCTTGACGACCGGTACCAGTATGTACATTTTAATAATGAAAACTCTGAAAATGTGTAGGGTGACATGTGGGGTGCCCCAGGGGTCGTTGAGGGGTCCTAAATTGTTTATTTTATATATAAATGACTTTTGTAAAGTGTCTGATCTGCTAAAGTGTGTCTTATATGCGGACGACACAACTTTATACTGTTCTGGTGAGAATTTGCACCAGCTTCTCACAAATATATAGAGAGAATTATTTCAAATTAAACTGTGGTTTGACGCAAACAAACTATCTTTAAATATTGCCAAAACCAAATATATTATATTTGGTAATCGACATATACATAATATTACAAACTTAAAGATTGATGATGTGGTTTTGGAAAGAGTAATGGAAATACAATTTCTAGGAGTAATAATAGATCACAAATGATTCTGGAAACCACACATAACACATGTATTGTCAAAAATGTCAAGAACTATTGCTATATTACATAAAATCAAGTATTTCCTAAACAAATTTACATAGTATATTTTGTATTGTTCTCTCTTAGTACCATATATGACTTATTGCATTGAAATTTGGGGGCATAGCTAGAAGTCAAATACAAAATCTATATTTACTTTGCAAAAAAAAAAAAAAAAAAAGCGATAAGGATTGTTAATTATTCCTCATTTAATGAATCAAATAAACTAATATTTCTTAAATTTAAAGCATTAAAATTTTCCGACGTAGTTAGTCTTAATACAGCTTTGTTTATGTACAAAGTTAAAAAACAAATTATGCCAGCAAATATATTGTGTTTGTTTGAAATTAAGGAAGGTAAATATGATTTAACAGGGAAGGATATGTTTAAAAAAACAGTGGTCAGAACTAATGTAAAAAAGAATTGTATTTCTGTTCAAGGGGTCGATTTGTGGAACGGTCTAACTAACGAACTTAAGAGAAGTAACACTATTTTTCAGTTTAAAAAAATGTTCAAATTCAAAATATATATAAATTATAAGATGGAAGCTTAAGTTGTGTATTGTAATATGTAAACATTTTTTGTAAATTGTAATGATGGAATTGTACATCTAATATCAGTTGGAGGGTATGTGACATTGTAATAAGGGGAGGTGTAATAAGCCATGGCTTCAGCCTACACCTTTTCGGTTGATTCTGTTTATATTTTTATGCTTATGTAAGTAAATCATACATTCATATGTTATGCAACCGAAATAAACATTTTCTTCATTCAACTCTAGCAGCTGCATTTTGGACTAATTGTAGCTTGTTTATTGAGGATGCAGGACAACCAGCTAGTTATGCATTACAGTAATCTAGTCTAGACGTCATGAAAGCATGAACTAATTTTTCTGCATCAGAAATAGATAACATATTCCGTAGCTTAGCAATGTTTCTGAGGTGGAAGAAGGCTGTTTTTGTAACATGAAATATGATTTACGAAGGACAAGTTGCTGTCTAATATAACACCAAGGTCTTTAACTGTCGAGGATGGAGTAACAGTACATCCTTCTAAATGCAAATTGTAGTCTGAGAGATTCTGTGTACAGGTTTTTGGTCCAATAAGTAATAATTCAGTCTTATCTGAATTTAATAGAAGAAAATGACTAGTCATCCAATGTTTTACTTCTTTAACACACTCTGTCAGATTGGATAATTCTGAGATTTCATCTGGTCGTGATGAAGTCGTGAACTGAGTATCATCGGCATAGCAATGGAAACTAATTCCATGTTTACTTATAATATTATCAAGTGGCAGCATGTATATTATTGGTTATCAACGTTAACCAATAGGTCTGAGAGAAAGTCTGCAAACTCTTTTAGGAAATCAACATAAGGCCCTGGAGGTCTATAAATGGTAGCCAAAGCAAGAGATAGTAGCGACTTTTTACTTATATCTGAGAGTGTAACATTTAGAACAAGAACTTCAAATGAATTAAACCTGTTGTTTGTTTTCTGAGTAACGTTAAGAATATCTCTATAGATTGTTGCAACACCACAACCACGGCCAATCAGATGGCATTTGTTTTTATAACAGTAGCCAGGTGGACTAGACTCATTAAGACCGAAATAATCATTTGGTTTAAGCCATGTTTCAGTAAGGCAAATTACATCAAGACTATTATCTGTGGCTTTAGGGTGATTTAGGGTGGGCTCTTTGACTTGTCCAAGTAAGCAACTAAATACCACAGTAACAAGAAGCAATCGGTGCCATTCCGGCAGTTCATCCCTTGCCGGGGCCGGGTGCTCAGGGCGTGCCCCCTCGGGGAAGAGATTGTTGCACCACTACGTCACGCCTTGTCTCTTCCTCTAACCCCTCTATGGACTGCTCCACTTACCACACCACCTCTGGTGGTAAGGGCTTTTGTTAGGGCTAGATGCCATGGTACAAATGTGGCTGAAGCTACATCTGTACGCGTTCCCCCCAGTCACTCTGCTCCCGGGGGTTCTAGCCAGAGTTGATGGGACAGAGTTCACCTATTGCTAGTTGTTCCTTTCTGGCTGGCCCGAGTGTGGTTCTCGGACCTGATATCTCTCCTGTAAGGTCTGAGATGTGAAAGCTGTGGGTCTGGTTGCTGAGGGCTACCTGGACTGGTTAAACTTATATTGTACACCGAGACCTGGTTACATTCCAAAGGTGCAGTTTTTGATCATCTATTCGATTGCAAGAAAGGCTTCATCTCTTGTATCCAGTCAGGGCCTTGAGGATTTATGTTGACTGCTCAGGCTTGTGGCGTAAATCCGATCAATTATGTATGTAAATGAGTATGGAAGCCCTAGCTAAGGGTGCACCATTGCAAGATGTTTATGCTGCAGCAGGCTGGTCCTCACATTAGTAAGGTTTTACAGTTTGCATATGGATTCACCTCATTGAAAAGGTATCCTGAAAAATGTGCCCCTTCAGTATTTCAAGTTTACTTTTGGGACGTGCAGTGGACTTGGGTAACAGAGCCCACTCCGCCGAAAAGGAGTGTGCATCTCTTGGGAATTTATTTAGGGCCTGAGCATCGGTGGTGCGATTGTAATTGTTCAGTCAATTCTTCTTCTTCTTCTCCAAAATGAATCGCATTTTTGAGGGCATAAACATTAATGTTATTCTAACATTAATCTAACATTTCCATAGCGTTATTCTAACGTTCCCAGAACCTTCGTTTTTGGTTTGTATAACGTAATTCTAACATTAATCTAACATTCCCAAAATGTTATTCTAACGTTAATCTAATGTTCCCAGAACGTTAGTTTTTGGTTCCCAGAACATTATTCTAACGTTAATCTAACGTTCCCAAAACGTTAGTTTTTGGTTTGTATAACATTAGTCTAACGCTAATCTAACGTTCCCAGAATGTTCGTTTTTGGTTTGTATAACGTTATTCTAACATGAATCTAATGTTCTTATAATGTTATTATAACATTTCCAGAACTTTAGTTTTTGGTTCCCAGAAGGTTATTTTTAGGGCCCGAGCACCGCTGTTGTGAGCACCGATGGTGTGAGGACCCTATTGTAATTGCTTAGTCAATTATTCTTCTTCTCCGAAATAAATCACATTTTTGAGGGCCTAAAAATGCTCCAAAACTCATGAAACTTTGCACACGCGTCAGAAGTGGTGAACATTTACATCTGATATGGGTTTCAGAATTAGGTGTGGCAAAATGCCTTGATAGCGCCACCTACAAAATTTCAACTAAGCTCCATTCGTGCTATGTTTCACGTACAGGTATGAAAGGTATGGGTGCAAAATCTGTAAACCCAACAGGAAGTGAGACATTTTGAATTTTTGCCATTTCCAGATGTTTTACTTTAACAAACTCCTCCTAGAGCTTTAATCAGATCAAGGTCATATTTGGTCAGTCTAATATAAAGGCCTTTGTGACATTAAATTGCGAAGATTTTGACTTTTCACTGCAGGGCGTGTCCATGGCGGCCTGACAAATTTGGATGTTTAGCCATGAAGGAGAAAGCTGTTGTAACTCAGGCGTACAGTGTCGGATCTGCACATGTTTGATAAGAGTCCTGGCCTGAAGACATCTATATGCCAATATTCAGTTAGTCATAGCGCCACCTGCTGACAACAGGAAATGGCATGCTTTGCACAATAATTCACTCCCAGAAACACATTTAAATATGCCATGAAGTACCAAACATACTAGAAACCCGTGGCATTAAGTGCAACACTTAATGCCACAAAACAGGAAGTTGTTGTAACTCAGGCAAATAATGTCTGATCTGCTCCAAATTTCACATGATTGATAATAGTCTTAGCCTGAAGACATCTACATGGCAATATTCAGTAATGGTCAAATTGCTACCTCTTGGCAGCAGGAAGTGTGGCACGTCGAAATGACTTTGCCATATTTCAACTGTATTTACTCGCTTACATTCATGTCACCCACTATTCACTGTTTTTCTAAGGCCAACTGGTGTCCCCGGGTACGAGGGCCCTTTCATCGCTGCTTGCAGCTTTAATTTGCTGTCATGTTTGTTATGGCAGGCTGGCCCTTTCCACACATATTCATGGATATTATTATTGAACTGGATTGACCCCAGGCTTGAGTCCTTTGGGTTTATCCATTCCATGCATTTCAGGCATTTATTTATGATCTTGGTGACATGGTGACGCTATGTCACCTAATCAGGCCAGTAGAATGCTTCAGACACTGGCTCCTGCAGGAGCGTTCCCATAGTGTCACCGTCATGAGGCATGCATTAATCTGTCTATGTTGTACAATTTGTTACAAATGATATGTATTGTTTTGTCCCATTATGAATTTTAAAAAACTTTTTTTTTTTTTTTTTCCTAGTGGCTGCAGTACCAAAAACAGAAAATGTTTTGGGATGAGAGCTGGATTGTCAACTACAATAATATCATATTTGGTAAGAATTTTTAGACTCATCCACTGCCTCTAAATATGTTACTCCCAAATATAAAACATTTTAAATTTACAACATCAACATGTTTTTATTAATTGAACATGAGACAACAATTTACAAAATTTACAAAAAAGATTTTTTTCTCACTGAACATCCTGTTTTGCTCCAAAATGCATAACATTTTACCTAAATAAAATTGAAACTTATTTTGGCCTTACAGGTAAAGTGTCCTACACAGGTTTTTGTAGCACCACAAGTCTTCAGACAGTAAAGAGAAACTCCAGTGTGAGTAGAGTTACAGATGTGACGGTCTGCACTGCAGTGAACACCAACTTCAAACCACGCTTCATTCAGGCCGGCATCTAGTGAGTGCTTGCCAGTGATACTCTAGTATCTCTACTAACAAATTTCCTAAAACTAATGTTTTTTTGTTTGTTTTTTTTGTTTTGTTTTTTTTGCAGTGATGGAAGGACTGTAGCTGTAAAACACATCCAAAAGAAACACTTCACCCTGACTAAAACAATCAGAAAAGAAGTCAAAGAGGTCAGGTGAGTAGCTGTAGCCACAGATCTAGGAAATGACATTAACCATACCAATGCATTAAATACATTTGTTAGATTTTAACTAACATCTAAATTAAAATTATATTTATTTTTAATTATATATATCTTTTTTTTTTTTATACCAGGGAGCTTGATCACCCAAACATCTCCAAGTTCATTGGAGGCTGCACTGAAGTTCCTTTCGTGAGCATTATCACAGAGTACTGTCCGAAAGGAAGCCTGGCAGATGTGCTGTTGAATGAGGACATCCCCATCAACTGGGGTTTTCGGTAAATATGTCTTGTGGCATTGTGGGAAAGATCTTTAGAAGCTCCGTGATGAAAATTCAGGCCATAAAATGGGAATAAAATGAACACTTTTGTCTACAGATTGTCTTTTGCTACTGATATTGCCCGAGGGATGGCGTACCTGCACCAGCACAAAATGTTTCACGGCCGCCTTCATTCGCGCAACTGTGTGATTGACGACCGGTGGGTCTGCAAAATATCAGGTACATAATTCTAGATTTTCTATAGGTGCACTTCTTACACATATTACAACACATAAAAAAAATTAATGCAATTATGATTTAAGACATTTAATGATACAGATTACGGGCTGATGGCCTACAGAAAGGAGGACTTTGAGGACATGAGCACCAATTTCCAATGTCAAAACATCTATCACATTTACTGCGCCCCTGAAGTTCTTTTGAGAGTCAGCACTAGTTTCACAGCCGCAGCTGATGTGTACAGGTAGGAGAAATGTATTTTTAACCATCCTTTTAATTTTTTTCATATTTAATGATTTATCGAACAAATGCATATTTGGAATATCTTTAAGTGAGTTTAAAGATCTGGAATATTTTTTTATTTAAAAAAAAAAGTATGAAAATATTTAAAATTCACTTCTCTGTTCAAAAAAGAAAAAGAATAAATAAGTAAAAATTGTAAATAAAAAAAGCTATTAATCAATAAATAGCTGTGATGGGGACTATAAAATGTACTGCATAACAGTTATGGCCCTGTTTTTTTCTTTGTGCACATGCAATTGCTATGTATATTTTAAAGATGCATCCCACAGCCGCAATTTGTTCTCAAATAAAACAGTTTCTCAGAAGCATAAAATAAACATTTGTCTTTCCTTCCCATATCTCAAGCTACTCTATTATCTTGGTGGAAATCGCCACTCGCAGTGACCTAATTTCAGTAAGTATACAAGAATCAGGAAGATTTGGGGGTTTTAGACTTTTTTTTTTTGCATAAGAGGTGATGATAAGAAGTGCAATTATTGTCATATGAGCAGGAACAGGCAGATTCAGTGAAGCTTGACGTCATGTGGCGCCCATCACTTCCCAAACTGGAGGCTGGGAAATCAGACAATGACTGCCCAGATCCAGATGATTACTGTGAGGTTTGTATTGATGTAACCGATGCATTGCACTTGAACGCTATTTACTTAAGCACACTTCCTTTTGTTGAAAACCAATTACTTCATTGATTTGCTTTTGATGAGACATGAGATAACTGTGGATAAATGAAAAGCACTCAGTGTTCCTGGTCAAATTTCACTCAGCTGATAAAGAGATGCTGGTCCCACAATGTCACCATGAGGCCGACGTTTGAGCAGGTGAAAAAGACACTTGATAAAATGAACCCGCACAAGGTCAGCCCTGTGGATATGATGATGAACCTGGTATGTATCTTGTCCAGTCATCCAATTGTTCATTGTCTGTTCATGTTAGTTCACTGTACATTAACTAATGTTGACAAATACAACATGTAATTTTAATAATGTATTAGTAAATGTTGAAATTAACATTAACTAAGATAAATAAATGCTGTAGCAGTATTATTAACGGGTTAGTTCACCCAAAAATGAAAATTCTGTCAATAATTACTCATGTTTGGATCGACCTCATGTCGTTCCAAACCTGTAAGACCTTCGTTCATCTTTGATGAACGCATGTGTCGTGCTGCTCAAGTGCGCGGCCAATACTGAGCCGTAAACACTGTGTTTACTGCATCAACTGCGTAGGAGAATGACAAGGAAGAGAAGGGATTATTCAACAAAGTCGTTATTTTTGTATTCTCGTCGCTTCATAACATTAAGGTTAAACCACTGTAGTCATGTGGACTATTTTAACTTTCTGGGCCTTGACAGTGGTGGTCTATTGAGGAGTCAAAAAGCTCTCAGACTTCATAAAAAATATCTTAATTTGTTTTCTGAAGATGAATAAAGGTCTTACGGGTGTTTAACGACATGAGGGTGAGTACTTAATGACAGAAGTTATTTTAATTTTTGGGTAAACTTATCCTTTAATTCTTAGTTTGCTAACTAAAGTGTTAATGAAACTATAAAATATATATATATACAGTATTGTGCAAAAGTCTTAGGGGCATTAGTATTTTCACCCCAAAATTTTTTTTTAAGCCAGTTATTTATACCTTTTGATCTTTTGCTGTAGTGTGTTGGTAGGAAATATCAGTCTACATTTCCAAACATTCATTTTGCCATTAATTGTAATAATCCAGTGAGATTTTGAATACAATCTGACAACATCTGGTGCTCCACATGGAGATCTGATCTCCCCATCATCGAATCCGTCTGGGTTTACATGAAGAAACAGATGAAACTGAGACAAACTAAATCCAGAAGAACTGTGGCCGTGTCTCCAAGATGCTCCAAGAAGAAACCTACCTCCAACACTCCAACCATCCTGAGATCAGATCTTCATGTGGAGCACTGGCTGTTGTCAGACTTCTTGTGTATTCAAAAATCTCAATGGATTATTACAATTAATGGCAAAATTAATGTTTGGAAATGTAAACTTATATTTCCTACTGATACACTACAGCAAAATATATATATAAATAACTGACTTAAAACACAGTACTGTATGTATATATATATATATATATATATATATATATATATATATATATATATATACATAGTCAAACCAAAACGTATTCAGACACCTTAAATATTTAATTCATTATTACAGTTTATTCACTAAAGTGTGGGTGAAAAATGGTAATAAAATATGACAAGATCACAGAGTTAAACTGTGTCAGAAAAAATCTTAATTATGTCAGATAACACTTGGTCAGGTCAAAGTGTCTGAATAATTTTTGGTTCCAAATTTTTATCAATTTAACTGGTAGTCCACTGTATGAACAATTTTTGGGTATAATATGTCACAGTTTACTTTATTTTGCTATCCTCACTTAAAGAAATGCACCCACTAGTAAAAATATATAAAAAATATAAAAAATGTCTGAATAATTTTTGGTTTGACTGTACATGACTGTATATATATATATATATATATATATATATATATATATATATATATATATATACTTTTATGATCTTTTTTGAATTTGTTTTTATTTTTACTTTTCAGTTTAATTTCAGTTTTTTAGTAATTTTGTTGTTTTTTAGATGGAAAAGTACAGTAAACATTTGGAAACCATTGTAGCCGAGAGAACACAGGATCTTCTTCAGGAGAAGCAGAAGACTGACCGTTTACTCTACAGTATGGAAGTGTATATGAAGTTACAGTATGGGAAAAGTGTCTATGACTGATGAAAGTTAACTATTCATAATCATTTTTCAGACAAAAAAAAAAAAAAAAAACTTTCAAAGAATGAACCGACATGAACCGTTGTCCAACTGGTTCCACCTACTGGACATTTACGTACTTGTGCAGTGACTGTTTCCAGCTTGAGATTTTTTGGTGCATTTATTTTTTTAACTAATATTATTTATTTATATAAATATTTGTTTTATTATTATATTACTATTATGTTTGTGTCAGGCATGTTACCAAAACCAGTAGCTGATGATCTTCGTCAGGGACACACAGCAGAGGCCCAGAGTTACTCCAGCGCCACTGTATATTTCAGGCAAGAATGAAAACTATTAATGACTGAAACAATAAATGTTTGCTTTTAAAGACAAGTGACATTCATATACTACTGTTCAAAGGTTTGGGTTTGGTAAGATTTTTTAATGTCTTCTATGCTCATCAAAGCTGCATTTACAGTAAAAACAGTAATATTCAGAAATATTGTTCTAGTTTAAAATAACTTTTCTATTTTAACATTTTTTTAAATGTAGTCAGGACACCATTTATTTGGAATAGCCATTTTTTGCATACTTTTTCCTGTTACTTTTGAACAATTTAATGCATCCTGCTGAATAAAAGTATTAAATTCTTTAAAAAGAAAAACGTACTGATCCCAAAACCTTTGAACTCGTTAGCATATTAAAATTATGATATCATATATTAATGAATATAAATTATTTTGTGTTTCTTTTGCCCAGTGACATAGTGGGCTTCACCCAACTCTCGGGCTCCAGCACTCCTCACCAGGTTGTGGATTTCCTCAACAAGCTTTACACCACATTTGATGACATCATCGACAACTACGATGTGTACAAAGTGGAAACTATAGGAGATGCTTGTGAGTGCGGTTACAGAGATCATGCTTCCTTTGTTTGTCACACTTTTGCATCAGTTTGCACAAAAATCAATGACCCTGTGTGACCCCCCCAGATATGGTAGTCTCAGGGGTACCGAAAGAGAATGGGATCAATCACGCTGGTGAAATCGCCAGCATGGCACTGGACTTGGTCAGCGTCTGTCACGCGTTTAAAATCCCACACAAACCCACCACACAGCTAAAGATACGGGCTGGCATTCACTCAGGTCAGCATGGCTTCCATTAATCATCTGTCCTTGAACTTAGCGTCAAGCAGGCTACCATTTAAAACAATTATTGTAAACTCTGTCCTTTGGATGAGACAGCATTTTATTTACAGTATTTCATATTTTCTTAGGCCCTGTTGTAGCTGGGGTGGTTGGCACCAAAATGCCACGATACTGCTTATTTGGTGACACTGTAAACACTGCGTCCCGTATGGAGTCAACTAGTGAAGGTATTTGTGCAAACGCAGCTGTTTACACAGCGTCAATTAGTAACTTATCGCGTCTGACACTTCCGGGTGAATGGAATCTTGTAAATATTTGTCTTTGTGTACTGTTTTATTGGATATAAAGAGATAAAAGTGAATCTTGGTTACTGTTGGATTCAAATATTTTCCTTTCCTAAACTTCTGTGGAAATCAAAAAAGCTAAAGCTAACTACTGTGATATTATTATCAAATGTCTCTAGAGTGTCATGGATCATTATAAAACTTTTTGAAAACCATTTTTTGGGTGTGTCGTTTCCATCCCACATGCCTTTATATTTCTTAGTTTTGTTTCATGATGCTTACAGCTTTAAAGATCCAGTGCAGTGGCTCTACAGCAGACCTTCTACACACACTTGGTGGATACATGTTGATGTGTCGTGGGTCTCTCAATGTGAAGGTAAGATTGTCAGATCATTGTTTACAAAGCACTTGTTTGTGTATGCAAAGAAGCCACCCACAGAGCTATTATTTTGCCTGTCGTAAATTTAGAGTGGCAAAATATTTCATTCACTCACCCTGGTCGCCATGGTTAGCTCAAAGATTCTTGCAAACTTTACTATAAGCCCCTAAAAGGATATGGTGATGAAAAAATAAGATGGGAGGGAAAATTATATTTCAGTACTATGCATTCTTTTTATAAAACTATTCCCCTAATAAACTGTAAGTTAGTTCGCAAATTTTTTTATTCTCTTGCAAAACTTCTGCGTTTCCCCTAGAAACTTTGCATGCAACTATTTTGCATTTTGGCGAACTGGTGGCTTATTCAAATTAATTTGTGCAATCTTTGATACATTTTTGTATGATATGCTTGCGTATATTTAGGGGTGGGCCTTCGTACATTTTTTCTAATCACACATTTTCGTATGATTCACATTGTACAATATAAATGAATATGAAACCTTGCAAAAGTTTTGTAAAATCGCAAAAGTTTCTCAGTGGAACGCAATACTTTTGTGAGAGAACGCAAACATTTTGCAAAAGAACGCAACACTTTCTTGCTAAAATGCAGTAAGTTTGTGAGAGAACACAAAAGTTTTGCAATAGAACGCAAACATTTTGAAAAATAACACGAGTTTCTTGGTGGAACGCAGTACTTTTGTGAGAGAATGCAAAAGTTTTGCGAGCGAATTTCAAGTTTCTCAGGGGAATGCAATACATTTGCAAGAGAATGCTAAGGATTTGTGAGGGATTACAATATTTCTCTGTGGAAAGCAAAATTTTTGTGAGCGAACACAAAAACATTAAAATATATATATTTTTTCCTGTCTCCATGTCCCTTTAGGTGCTTTGTAGCATTCTGGTTTGGCAAGATGATTAATGTGCTGATACAAGAAACTGTATTATTGGATGTAAAAAGGGAAAATAATAGCTTACATAAACAATGTCTTCAAAAAATAAGTCTTTCATCTACAGTTATTAAAAGAATAATTCACCCAAAAATTATCCCATGATTTATTCACCATAAAACCATATTCAAAACTTTATATATATACCTTTATAGTTATATATATATATAACTTTTATATAATAACCATCAATTTACGTCAAAAGAGTAACCTCTGACGCGATGTAGGATGTAGGAGTATCGTAAGCTTAGACGCCTCTCGCGGTTCAAACAAATGCTGTGCAACAAACTCAAGCTCCTCTTCTCTGACATTTCTCTTTAAAAATTCTTGTTTTAGACTTTATAACTCATGACCAGTGTATCCTCTGCGCTTCTGTGTTCGTCAATACGTCATGCATAAGGTCAGAGGTTACTCTTTTGCCATAAATCCATGCCTATGTCCATCTGCTGGAAGCTAGTTTTTATAGTTTATAAAGTTTTAAATAAAAAAACCATCGCTTTGCTTCAAGAAGCAAACCCCCAGGAGTCGTATGGATTACTTTTATGATGGATGAATGCACCTTTTTGGGCTTCAAAATCTCACGCCCCCGTCACTACTCTTATAATATAATATTTATATTATTTATAATTTACAAACTTATCTGGTATATTATAGAGCCTTCTACCAAATCAATCTTCTATTGATCTTTATTTCCTGAGATGATGTTATGTGGTCCCCAGAGGCTGAACTCAAGACCTCAGCTCAGCTGTGCCTCTCAATTAGGGCTCGGCCTCAGCTGGCTTTTGTGTTTTCACTTAAGTGATGTCTGTTCATTATGCACAAGCAAATACACACCGCTGTTCTGTCGCTCTCTCTCCCCTCTTTCTTTCTTTTGTATGATGCCGTCCTTCAGGCCATTGTGCTTAAGATACACTGGAGGAGATTTACTGATTGTTACTCTTTGTTAAACAGGGAAAAGGTGAAATGACTACTTGGTGGCTGGAGGCCAAAAGAGACCCTTTGTCCCAGGAAGACGAACCTTTGGGTCTTCCTATTCCTGTTAGCAATTAATTTATGTGCTGCAGTCATATATAAGCACAGTCATGGCAGAAACTTTAACAAATAAATGTTTAGCAGATATGCAAACTTATTTTATTGAAGTGTATATGTATGTGCTAAGATTGCTGTTATTCTGAAATATTGCTGCTGTCATTGTGTATGATAAGATGTAGTAAAACGTCAGTGTAAAATGTTTTACAAATCCTCTTAAATGAAGGGCAAATGTGTTTGTAGGGACAACATTTCATTAAATATTTGTGGTTATTTTATCATCATCAGTGCATAATTTGTATTTGAAAATAGATATGATGAAATAAAATGTGCAGTCAAAAATGTTACTTGTCTGATTTAAATGTGTTTATATTTAGTATTGCAATGATAAACTACATTTTGGTAGATTGTTACTATAACTAGCTTTAGTTTTTTTGCACCTGCATTGACTGCGACAATGTCTATTGGTCGATATTCCGCGAGGGTGCATGAGTTACAGCCAATGACACGCCCTCGTATTCGTTGCATGGCAACGTATTTGCTTGTGACTGTTTTCGTTCAAGGTTGAGCTGTGCAGAACGCGCCTGCATCAATGTAACTACGTGCCACATTAAGACGCTTTAATACGCAAACTTCCCGGGAAAATGTTTCCGTCTGAGCGAATGTCGGGAATTGAAGCTGGCAAGCCTCACGAGTGCTCTTGAATGCCAAAAGATATGCGGTGAGTGAACCCTTGATGGTTCTCGTTTGTTAACCACAACATTTGTATGGTATTCCTAAATAGTAAAGATGTAAATGTCGCTTTTATGTCGCATTATCATCATGTCATTTTGTGTTAATTCAGCGTCCTAATGCAGAAATCCTTCTCTTCACCTTAACCTACTTTAGATCTGATCATTTAGGTGTGTAGCGGCAGCCTACTATCCACTTATACTCATGGATTTCTGTGTTCAGTGTTTTGGTGGATTAACTATATTTTTAAACATCTCAGTACTAGTACTTTAGAATGAATGTATGGATATTTTTATATTTACATAGTTTTATAGCAATTTTGGGTTTTCCTTGGCATGCATGGAAGAAGTAAAATGTCTTTGAAAATAATGGAATTTGCTGTAGTCATTTTTAATCAGTATATAATTGGATATTGGTTATTAGCTTTAAAATGAAGACTTGAAAAATTACTGGAAATGAGGTGGAATCTTGTAGATAAAAAGTAATTGTTTGGCAATTTAAAGGAATAAATTAATTAAATATGACAATTTTATTATTTAAACTAAAATTGTTCTACACTTTCAAATGGATAATTTTGAAGAATCTTCACCCCGCTCTTTTCCACAACAGTTTATAGTGACCATGTTTTTGGAGCTCTTAAAAAAAAAAAAAAAACCCATATAGCTTGTGCGGTATATTTTGGGAGTACCATATGATGTGTTTGTGAGGAACAGACTGAAATTTAAAGGGATAGATTACAGAAAATTTCAAATTCTGTCATCATTTACTCATAGAATGTAAAATATTGGTAATCAGACAGTTGACAGCACTGTAAACCCTAATGCTCAAAATACTTAAATTGAACAAGTTCAGTTAAATTAACTGCTATGAGTATTTAGCACTTTTCTTTTTCTTTTGAGTTCACAGCACTGACATATTTCAAGTAAACTGAACTGTTTCATTGTTTTGAGTTGTATAAACAAATTTCTTTTCATTTAGACTAACTTAAGTTTAACTGAAACTGGACTGGGATTTCTATTTCCCAGCATGCTTTGCCCATGACACTCGAAATGGAGAGTAAATGCTAAAATTAAGGTTTTTTTTTTTTTTTTTTTTTTTTGTGTGTGCAAGATTAATGGTAAGGGATATTTAGTAGTGATTAATGTTTTGTTATGCTAATTTAGAAGAATTTCTGTTAATGTGGGTTTTGGAGAGTTACCATCATGGTGACAAGCTTGGTAAGAGAGCAGGTAAGTTACATGTTTTAAGTTACTGTACTCATTCAGTAGGTGCTATTTATCATGTTATCGTTAACATGTTAGCAAATTAACAATTAACAAACTAAGAGTGTAATTGATCTTACTCGACCCGCTCCGAGTGAGATTCCACCCGGTGTCTTCAGCATTGCGCGTTCTTTACAAACCTACACTTCACCTAAAAGGCCTGTAGGTGGCAGGCTGCCTTCATTTAAACTATTGATAACTTCATTGAACAGTAAATCAATACAAAATGCATGAGTAGATAATTCTTTAACTTAGCACGCTGAATGTGGTCCAATGTTTCCTTCATATGTGACACAAGCAATTAATAATGTGCTATTTATAGTAGTCAAAAGAGCATACCTTTACTTTGAGCTTCTTTCTTCCTGTGTTCTTCTCTTTTACCTTGTTTTGGATCCGTAAAGATAGCGTTTTGGATGCCATTTCTGCACATGCCAACAAGTTGGGCTATTTGTACTTAGTGTAAATAGACACTCCGATTATGCTAATATTTTCAGAGGCCCTAGGCCACCGCCTATACCGCCTGTTGGACGGTCCGGCTCTGGATTTAAGGTGTGTTCGACCGCTGTGCAGACCGATCAGTGTATGACATCAAAGTATCTCAAGAGCTATTCGAAAGCATACAGAACTTTATTTACGGTAATTATGACATGGCCTGAACGCAGCGCAGCATACGGGTTTGGAACGACGAAGGCAGGTAAATAATGACAAATCAAGTGCTTTTAAATCAAGTGCATTTGGCATATTAAATCATTAGAACATAGGTATATAAGTAACAGAGATTTCACATTGGTGCTCTAGATAACTAAAGCCTCATGGGAAAAGGAAAAGATTAGGTGACTCAAAATACTGTGGAAAGTTATTTTAAGGATAGGTTCCCCTCCTAACCTCATTTAGAGCAGTGTTCACATTCACTTGTAACCATAATAGCATGCACAAGTAATCATGAGAGAAATCTTTACACTTAATAGTGCACTTTTTTTTGATTGTGGATTATGTGTGTTTCTTGTTCTTTTCCAGAACATATAAGCATTATTGACTAGAATGTCTCCTTCAAGACTCTACACGGCATCTGTGATGCCTCCTCTGCCTTTAAGTTCTTTCAATGTCTCAAGCAACTTCTGCACGGAAGAGAATATCTCTGAGTGCATGCTGTACATCAATCAGGTAGGTGCTCTTTTGTCTGCAGCTTGTCTTGTAGGTTCGAAGAAGAAGAATCTAGACAAGGACAAACTATAATCTCATATTATAAATGGACTCGCATGGCAATAGCATGAGTACATCTGCCAATTTTTACATTCACAGGAGTTGTCGTCCCTGTGCTTTCCGCCAGTTTTCCGTAACTCAGATGGCATTCGTGATCTGGATGCTGTGGTTGCCCTAAACAACATATATGACTTGCTTCAGCTACACCGTCGAGCTGTTGGAATGATGGAGGAGCTGGAGGTGGAGCAGCTCAAGTCCAGCAGTGACCTCCACTACCAGCATCTCACCAACTCCAGACTAAAGGTTTGGCTTTTTCATCAAAACAAATGAATTATTTTTTTCATGGAAATTTGTTTCCACCACGAAATAAAAAAAAAAATGTAAAAGATAATTGATCTCACAACTCTGACTTTTTTCATATAATTGCAAGTTACAAATAAAGAAAATAAAGCTTTTTTCCTCGCAATTGCTTGTTTAGATCTTGAAATTTGGACTTTTTTCAATTCTCACTTTTTTTTATGAGTTATAAAGTCAGAACTGCGGGATATAAACCTGCAATTGGACTTTTTTTTTCACAATTCAGACTTTTTTCTGGAAATTGTGAGTTTATATCTTGCAATTACGACTTTTTTCTGGCAACTGTGAGTTTATATCTCATTATTTTGACTTTAAAACTCAGAATTTCGATATCACGCCATTCTGAGAAAAAAAGTCAGAATTGTGAGATATAAACTTGCAATTGTGAGATAAAAAGTCACAATTACATTATTTATTTTTTATTCAGTGGTGGAAATAAGCCTCCATAGTTTTTTTCCAGTTAAACAAATTTTTTTTTTACTGTTTTGTAGGACCAGCTTGAACTTTCAAAAAAGGAAAACATGCGCTTGCATGAGAGAGAGCGTCAGCTGGAAACAAATGTAAAGACATTGCAAAACTGCCTAAAAGATGCAAAAGAAGAGGTATGAAAAATGAATGAGAAAGCTGCTTTTTCAAAGTTTTTCTTTGGTTCTACAGTGGTGGTGATCCTCAAGTCTTTTGTCAAATTAAATATATTTTATATTATACCTATATATAGGTGCAAAGGATGCAGGGTATCATTGCAAGTCGTGCCACACAATACAACCATGACATTAAAAGAAGAGAAAGGGAGTACAACAGAGTAAAGGAGCGCCTCAATCAACTACTTATTGCCAAAAAGGAAAATAAACAAGGTAATATGTATTACTTATATATCAACCAATAATATAACATACTGTATATATTTTTTAACCCTTTGACACGTACGATCACACCGGTGTAATCAGTCTTGGCTGGTCCCTGGAGCGTACGATCACACCGATGTGATTAGAACGTTCAGCGCATCACGTGATCAACTGCCAAATTCAAATATGCTTGCGTGCTTTGGCTGGCACTAAACCAGAGACGGACGCCCGCAGCGCTTTTCGTATATATCACATACATGCAGTGTTTTCAACCAAATAATGTTTATTTTAGGTTTCAGAAATTTAAGTACTAACAAAACAATATATTTAGAGTTTGTAAAATACATAATGATGTCTATAGAAGCAGAAATAACAACCCTTTCCATTATAATTAGACGACACGTTTTATTCATATCAGATACACATTGTGTAAGTAACTTTAAAGCTTACTCTATTCTTCCCCAGTTCACTGACTCATTTACTTTCATGTATTTTGGGATAAGTGGATGAATTCAGTGAAATGTTGTAAATCCAACAGATCCGATTCATTGTGCGGCACAAACTAAAATGGTGGCGCCCATCGCGCATGTAGCTCAACTAACGCGGTCGTTATAAAGGTGTTTAAACAGCAAAACACATCCACTTGCACATATTTGACAATCGGAATATCAGATATTTCATGCTATGGTTAACAAATTTGTGAATATTTTGAATAAAAACGGGAAAAATTTTATTTATGCAGATCATCAGTCATACAGCGCTGTGGTGCGTTTACGTGACAAGCAATGACGCATCACCATGGAAACAATAAAGTGATACGTTCTAAATAACGGTCGCCTTAAAAAACTCATGCTGGGGGCTCAGACAGAATATTTTAAACTTACGTGCAAAAGGGTTAATAATACATACAATATTAGTAATTGTGGCAAGCAGGGTGGGGCCAAGAGCCGTGGGAACGGAGTGATTGATAATGAGCATCACCTGCATGCCACACTGGCCTTAAGTCTCATGGAGGAGCTCGGAAGGATGACGACAGTGAAGGACAAGAGAGGACCAGGCCTGGAGTCTTTATGTTGTGTTTTATTATGTATTCATGCGGCAGCAGTCCGTGAGGGGCTGCCGCTTTTGTTTTGATGTTTGTTTATGTTATGATGAAAGTTACTTTGGAACGTAAAAAAAAACAAAAAAAAACACAATACATAAATAGTCCAGGACTGGTCCTCTCTTGTCCTTCACTGTCGGATATACTTGCAGATCTCCACCGTGGATCTCAAGACCGCTCATTAGCACTCCGGCCTCTCTCTGTTCCCATGGCTTTCGGCCTCGCCCTGCTTTCCACAGTAATACATACTATACCATTCAAATGTTTGAAGTCGGTATGTTTTTAATTGTTTTTGAAAGAAATCTTTATGCTCACCAAGACTGCATTATTTGATCAAAAATAAAGTGAAAACAGTAATATTGTAAAATATTATCACAATTTAAAATAAGTTTTCTATTGTAATATATCTTAAAATGTAATTTATTACTATAATTTATTTTCAGCATCATTACTCCAGTCTTCAGTGTCACATGATCCTTCAGAAAACATTCTAATATGCTGATTTGTTGCCCAAGAAACATTTATTATTATTATCAATGGTAAAAACAGTTGTGCTGCTTAATGTTTTTGTGGGAAACATGATACATTTTTAGGATTATTTGATAAATAGAAAGTTTAGAAGAACAGCATTTATTTGATTGTTGTTTTTTTTAACAATCTAAATGCCTTTGTCACTTTTAATCAGATTAATGCATCCTTACTAAATAAAGGTATTAATTTCTTTTAACTCACTGACCCCAAACTTTTTTTAATATATAAATGCTATGTTTACGCTGAGATACACTAATACTGTATGTTCACTCATGACTTACTAGAAAAAATTTTCAGAATTTTACTTATTAATTACCTTAAAAGTACAGTTCAACCGAACATCATAATAATAACATTACTTAGTCTTTTGAAGACTGAAAAATAAATTTTAAATTGTACTCTGTCAGGAATGGAAGTTTTGAATTATGTTGGGAGGCCAGATGGGAGGAGATGTCTTTGGAAAACTGGAAAAACTGAATCCAGGTAAAAGACAATCATTTGGGTTTTTTATTGTACATCAGTATAATATGTGACCCTGGACCACATAACCAGTTATAAGGGTCAATTTTTTGAAATTGAGATTTATACATCATCTGAAAGCTGAATACAACTATTTGAATATCTAGAATCTGAGGGGGCAAAAAAAAAAAAAAAATCTAAATATTGAGAAAATTGCCTTTTGTTGTCTAAATGAAGTCCCTAGCAACACATTTCCACTTGCAAAAGTACATTTTTGATATATTTACGGTAGGAAATTTACAAAATATCTTCATGGAACATGATCTTTACTTAATATCCTAATGATTTTTGACATAAAAGAAAAATCGATAATTTTGACCCATACAGTGTATTGTTGGCTATTGCTACAACTATACCCGTCCGACTTAAGACTGGTTTTGTGGTCCAGGGTCACATATCATATAAAAACTTTAGACATTCTTTTTGTTTTGTTTTTTCAGACATGAGGGAGAGATGTACAAAACTCTTCTCAATGAATTTGATAACCGTCAGAGGGAGCTAATGATGGAAAACATAGAGCTGAAGAAAGTGCTTCAACAAATGAAACGAGAGATGGTGGGGGTTTTAAATTCAAAGAAGACATGTCAGAAGGAAGAGAAACAAAGCAATAATATGGATCAGGTTAGATTGTCATGTCCATAACAACCATTTTACACTAAACACTTTTCTGTTTTTTCTGTTTGCTGTATTGGTGTTATTTTTACTTTTAAGATACGGCACTGATGAAGAGTTTTGCACTTTATAGCACCTTTTTGCGTCTTTTTGTGGCCTCTGTTGAAGTATAATAAACAAACAGTTGGAGAGTCTTTGCCCTACTTTGATTTTTTTCTGTTGGATTTACGCACCCAGTAAGTTTTGTGACGTTGGGCTGTGCATATACATTTCTTTCACCATATTTTAAGATATTGAAATTTTTAAAAACAACAACAAAAAAGTATCACTTGATTATATTTCAATTGACTCTGCAGACAAATTCAGATGATGAGGAAACTTTGAAAGGACCTCCTGAGATGTCCTGTGATCATGCTCGGGAGAAACTCACCAACAGCATTCGACAACAGTGGAGGAAACTCAAACATCATGTTGAGAGACTGGACAGCCAAGGTAAAGGATGATGCTCACAGACTTTTACAACTAAGGATGTGTTCACACTTGGTAAGATTGGTTAGATTAAAATGAGCTCTGGTGTGATTGCTCGGTTAGTGTGGTTCATTTAAATAAGCGTGAACGATGCCATCCAAACCCTGGTGTGCGCCAAACAAGTAGACTGAGACACCCGAAAAGGTGAGTCATGGTTCACTTCTAAATGAACTCTGGTGCGGTTCGGCTGAAATATGAATGCAACATGGACCAAAGATATCTAAATTAACCAAAAACAGCACATGATAAAAAGGACAGGATGCTCAGGCTGCCTGGTTTATCTCATCATAAGAGCTATGTTGCATGTTACGGTTCGGTACAGGCGTCAAAAACTATGTCTCCTTGCAGCAGATCTTCGTTTGTGTGCAGCAGAGGAATTTCTGGCACTGTTTTGACTCTTGTACACATTTTATAAGTTCTTCATGAGTGCTCAGCTGGTAAAAGTACCATCATATGGAGGCACATATAAAGAGCACATTTAGTCCAGCACACTTGTTTTGGATAAAGTCCTGCAAGTCCTGCATTGTTCGGTAAAGTCTGTAGCAAAATATACATCATAAAATTTGTTTTTGGTTTTGTCTCACATTTGGTGTCAAAAATGATAGTGTGAACACTAAGCGAACCAGAACTAAAGGGCTGTTCACACCAAGAATGATAACTACAAAGATAACTATAACAAAAACTATATTAGTATCCACACCAGTGGACAATATCGTTCTGTTTATTAGGGCTCTACAGTTTTGTCATCTACTGCTTTAAATGCTCGAGCTGTCAATGTTTTTATCATTCATCAACTGGAAAAAAATAGCTCAGAAATGTTATAGTTGTGATGTGACTCTATTCTTTTAATATTTTTCAGAACTATATCTTTATCGTTATCATTATAGTTATCATTCTTGGTGAACTTGCCTCAAATGTTTTGGTCTGGACCAAAAGAACTGAACTTACACCCTAAATCTCACCTTTTTGTTCATCACTGGCTTTTATTGATTTCTTTTTTTATGGCTTTATTACCCAATGCACAATAGTTATACACACATAGCTATTGTAAAATAAATATACAGATGCTGCAATTTTATTTTGTGTTGCAACATCAATGGTGCAAGCTGGAGACAGTGAAGAGATGATCGCCAGACAACTCCATGAAGAAGAGATGGAGAGGCTCAAACAAGAAATTCAGCAGTGTAAAGAGTTTATTCAGACTCAACAACAGCTTTTACAAGTAAGTAGAGGCACAGTTTCACTGAGTCCTTTGATGCTTAAAAGTCATTGATGCTTAAAATTACAAGTTAACACAAGTAGAGCTGCTTTTCTATACTTTTTTTTTCCCCAACAGCAACAGCTCAACACACCCTGTGATGAAGAGACTGCAGCTGTTCTGAATGATTCCTACATGCTTGAAGAGAAGGAACGCTTGAAAGAGGAGTGGAGAGTGTTTGAAGAACAGAGGAAAAACTTTGAAATGGAAAGGAGAAATTTCACAGAGGCTGCCATCAGATTGGGCCATGAGGTTCTGACTTGTGATCGTTTTTTTATGGACTTCTGAATTCAGTTCTTAATTCATCTTGATTTTAACCACATTGTTCTGTTATTTATTTCAGAGGAAGTCTTTTGAGGATGATCGTGCAACATGGCTCAAACATCAGTTTCTGAACACAACATTTGCAGACCACATGAAACCACAAAGTCGTACGACTGAAGAATTTTCAAAGCGTGAGTTATTCTTCTTACTAATTTAATTTCTTTTTTAAAATAAAACTTAAAATATATTTTCTGATTTTGCAGATTCCGGTCATGAGGAGAAACTCTTTTCAATTTCTGGTAAAGTCAGTAAATCTCATCTTTAGTCTGTTCACCTATGGAACTGCTTGCAGATAAATCTACATTTTCATATCCAACACCAGAGGACAGATACTCAGAGCCAATATGAATGAGTTTGAATGTGAATAAAGTCTGCCAGAATTTAAAGAATTTACAGCATACGACATTGAATATTAAACAGAATTGTGTCAAATTGGGATAAGATTGTCAGAGACTTAAGCCTGCTGAATCTTCAAGCCTCTGAATTTTTACATTTAGAAAAATAAGCAATGTTTTAAACACAACCTTGTTGACTGTTTGAAACATTTTGCATTTTCATTTAGAAATTCCATATAGATTTGTATTCATATTGTGTTTTGCTATTAATTAACTCTAGTTAACTGTATTAGTTATAGCTTTTTATGGTTTCCTTCTAGGCAGTTAGATATTCTTATGCATCGATTTAAACAGTGTTGTTACACTTTTTTATTATTTATTTTTAATGTATTTTTTGTTACTGAATATGACATGTATTCCCTTCAATCTAAGTGTAAGCAAGATGTATTTGACTAATTTAGATCAATTACTTTATATGGCTATTGTATTTATTGTGCATTTGCATCTTTTAGAATTTTTGTAGTTAATCAGTGTACTACCTTTATTGTTTACATCACCTCATTACATTTACAAAACCACAAAGTTCTGATTTTTTTTTGTTGCAAATGGAAAGTGCTTAAAGGATTAGTTCACTTTCAAATGAAAATTGGCCCAAGCTTTACTCACCCTCAAGCCATCCTAGGTGTATATGACTTTCTTCTTTCTGATAAACACTTTTGGAGATATTTTAATAAACATCCTAATGCATCCAAGCTTTATAATGGAAGAGAAGCAGGAAAGTACCTTTAGCTGGGATTCAAACTCGTGCTGTCTAAAGAGCTGCTGTGTCTCAGTGTTGATGTGCTGTCCACAAGGCTATGGTTCTGACAGAGCTTTTTTTAAGCTCAGGATACTAAGGGCTGATTATTCTCTTATATGTCTCATTTAGGTATCAGCTTTGTCTTTTGGTGCCAGCTGCATAAACTTAGCATAGTTGCATATTAACTTAAGAACTAGTTTGACTAAGTAGCAGTTAACCAAAAGGCAGTCAGTCTTACTTTTTCGATTCAAATTAAACAGGTATACCTTTTCACGCAGCTTGAAGAAGAAGAAGAAAAAAATTAGATGACTAACTTTTAAGACTACTCTAGGAAGTTTTTGCAACCAGCCCCAGATGTCTTCAGTTGTATTTTAGGCGAAACATGTTCAATTTAAAATTTGTACTAATATTGTAAATACTGAAACTATTATTTAAATAGCATTATACATTTCAGAATATGAATACGAATATGAATATGAATATGAAAGGGTTACTCGTTTAAATTTATCTTCAATGCCCAGCATTGTATATGCAGCACATATTCCAAACAAGGGATTAGACAAGTGTAAGATGTTTAGGCTAAGATAGATACTTTATTTTTAACAAATGTAACACTGGTGTACCAGTGCTTCATGGTTGTTGCATAACCTTTTTTTTTTTTTTTTCTTCATTTAACATTGCAAAGTTGGTCTTGTACAACCCATTTTTGCATGCATGTATATATAGGTCATGTTTTCCTCTATTAAGTTATTGTGCAACAAAACTCTGTCTACACTAGACTTCAAATATGAGAATCCATGTATTGTGCTTGATTGAAATGGTGTGGATGAATGAGATAGAAGCTACCCAAAGGGGAGAAAAATACGTTAACATCTCAAATGTTTCTCCTAGACATAAATGAGGTTAAATTAACATCAAATGGAGACTTTTGCTTGAGTCTCCTGCTTCTCACACTTGTCTCCTGAGACAAAATCTCTAACACTCACATAATGGTCTCTATTAAAGTTTTAGAAGAGACCTTAGTGATATCGCACATTGTGCTCAGATTTTCTCCTTAGCTTAAGATTCTGAAGCTCTTACATTTGTCTCCTCTTAAAGTTTAGATGAGATCTCAACAACTTTACAAATTGTGCACCAATAAAGTAAAGAACAAAACAAAAAAACAGTCCATAATTTCAGCGTTTAAGCCTATATTAAGAGTTAAATTATGGAGAAAGAAGGTTAACGTTACTCTTAATTGTAGATACAATAAGAAAGTAGTACAGTAGTTTATGTGCATATGGAAAATAATTTGTTGTTCAAAATAGTAATGTACCATGTACGCTTACAATCAGGAAAATTGCTACAGGAAAGGTATCCCTGCACTTTCTTTGCTGACAGGCACATTAAATGGCTTATGGCTTACTAATTTGATTGTTAATACACTTCAAACATCAATTTAGAGGAGACAAATGTGAGAACGCCAAAGTCTCTAGGTAAGGAGAAAAATGTGAGCACAGTGTGTGGTGTTGTTGAGATCTCTTCTAAAACTTTAAAGGAGACCATTGTGAGAGTGTTAGAGTTTTTGTCTCAGGAGACAAGTGTGAGAAGCAGGAGACTCAAGCAAAAGTCTCCATTTGATGTTAAAGTAACCTCATTTATGTCTAGGAGAAACATTTGAGATGAAATCTCACTTTTAATTTTTCTTTCCTATGGGAGAGTCCTTGAAGGGGACTTTGGAGGGAGCAGGGCATTTGCATTTGCAAGGGAGCAATGAAAGACAACGTGATTTCTTCATCATCTTCACCTGGGATCAACGCAGCACGGTGTCCATCAGCTGATTAGCTGTTCGTACAATAGAAATTTCTTATTATTGCTGTTAACATAGCTGTTGCAAATAAAGATATGTTTATAGATATTTGAAAATATGTTATCTGTGTGAGTATTTATCTGTTCTCAACTTCAAAACTTGACGTCTTATCTTTGGACACTGTAAAAAAAACACATTTCTAACCTAAAACTTTTTTAAACATAACATGACAAAAATGTGTGAAATATATAACGAGAAAAAAAAAAGTCTATGTCTATGAATGTTTGTAAGTTAACTCGAACTCTCCAGCCATCTACCTTTAAAATGAATGAATCGAGGATTCGCTGGGTCACATGACCATAAATAATACAATTATTTCATTCCAAACGGGATATATCGCCCTCCGAAAGGCACTTCGGAGTAAAAAACAATCATGGCCGCCATTTTGAAGGGTCGTTCCAGACCGAGGTGCTCAAAACTGGCCACTTCACAGGGCCCTTCAGAATGAAGGATTTCGAAGGGTAGAACTGATGGACACTTCGGTCCTCCATGATCCTTTGCACAGGGAAGTTGTTTGGCATCACAGAATGGGTACAGGAGGCTATAACGATTTTAAGTTACCTATAAATGTATGTATAGTATTTTTCTATACTACTGTAATATTTATATGAGTTAGATTTGGTACATTTTTTGCTTTATGCAATACAGATTGTTTCAAAGCAGATTAACGATAGTAACAAATTCAATTTCTTCTGTCAATTTCTAACAAGCCAACAGTAAAATCAGTGCTGATTCAATTCAGGTCAGTAACTAAAGTTCATCAATTGTGCATACACACTGTACATACAGTGTATTTGTGCACATTTACATGTGAGTTTCATGACAAACTCCTTTGCACTCCAATGCACACTGAACAAGAAAAAGCAACATGTAACATTTTTCATATCTGTTTGACGTGTATATGGCTAATCATTTGATGGTTTGTGTGTACAGTTGCTATGCAAAAACACAATTTAATGAAATGTTTGCGTTTGCAAAAGATGTACTGTATGATGTTTTGCATGTTGTGTGCGTTAAGTGTAGTTTTCCTGTTTTTGCCATCTTTTGAAAAATTATTTATTAATGGACTTCATTATGAGGTTATCCGCTTAAGTAAAAATATTCTCTAATGACTTAAGCTGAATGTTTCGATGGAAACAAATGGCATTGCATGGTTTGAAGATCCATAAGAGTATATCTTTCAAATATTTCAAATTTATAGTAACCGTGTCATGACGTTACAGAAATCCATCTGCACGTTAATAATTTTTGTAGTCTCTTACTAAAAGTGTTTTATGAATTTTTTTTGTGATATTATTCAACATAATATGTTGAATGTTTTAATTATTTTAAGGATATTCAATAACATAATTTAACAAAAACAATTCTATACTTTACAGTGAAATTAAAGCAATTCACACATCAGTAACTTGCAGGTTGTTTATTAGTGTTACTTGCATTTCAACGGTGGTAATTTTCAATTAAACTGGCAGAGAACAATCAAGTCCGCTTTCTGCATGATCAATGCCACACTGCTCACATTTTCTTGTAATTCTTCACGTCTTATTCTTCCTTGATGTGTTTCTGGATCCAGGAGAGAATGTCCTCATCAATATGAATGGAAAGAGTTCCGTCTGGATTGATGGGAACAGCGACAGGGAGAGGAACAGCCATCCTTGACAGTGTCATCTAGAACGGCAGGAACAAAAATAAAAATAATTATTTGTATTTTCTTAATTATGTCTCTTTGTGAGTCATAATTTAAAGGGAAAATATTTCACCTCTGGAATCCTAGCAATGACATTCAAGGATCTCTGAGTTGGCAAGGCTGCAGTCAGTTCAATCTCTTTCTCACTGTTCGTTGCTCTTTCAAGTCTAAATCCCGCCTGGAGAGCTGCCATAGGGATGTGTTTAGACAGCCTAGTTGTGAAGGGATACACAGAGAAGAGCAGATTAAACCAGTGCCATTTTCTACATTTATACATTTGTCATTCAGTGTTACTAAACATTACTTTTTGGCATAGGTGGTGACAATTAGTGGCAGCCTCTCCCATTCCAGCTCTAGACGTGCAGCAGGGAATTCGCCCAGGACACCGGCTTCAGCTTTAGCAGTGACTGCATACTGTTGGCATTCTGGACCCCAAGCAACCTTGGCCTGAAAAAGGATAGTTGTGTTCAAAGGTTGGTATTGATGTTAGTTATTTCACCTGAGAAACTCATTTCGATAACCGTTCTAAAACCTTTTTTCTTTTCTTTTTTCTTTTTTAAATCACACAAGTCTTTTTGGTCTTACAGTGACTTTGTGCTTGCTCAGCAGGGCACCGTCAGCACAGATCTTCAGGTTGTCATTTTCAGCGATGGAGGAAATGACGAGCTGCACTCTTGCAGTTGGCTTGTCAAAGTAAGCTGCAAGTTGGTAGCCCAGCAGCTTGTGGTCAACTCTCACAGCACGGGCAATGACAGCAAAAACAGGTGGAAGAGCATTTCCGAGGAACTTAGCCTGAAATCAAAAACCATAATCAGTTCAAGCAGATTTTAGTTAAAAATGTCATCTCTGGGTTTTATGTTATGAACAAACAAATGACACTAATTGATTCACCTGTTTCTGGAGAGCCTCAAAGCTAGATGCAGCGCTTCCACTGCTTAGTGCCTTTGAGGCGCCATGGGGTGCCAAGTACTGCAAGCAATTTAACATAGGCATAATAAATATTTGATGATCTAAATCAGGAATTCTAAATTCTGACCCTTAAGGTTTTGCTTTCCTGCAGAGTTTAGCTCCAACCCTGATCAGTCTCACCTGTCTATAACTTTTTTAGTAATTCTGAAGACCTTGATTAGCTTGTTCAGTTGTGTTTGATTAGTGTTGGAGCTAAACTCTGCAGGAAAGTGGACCTCGAGGGCCAGAGTTGAGAACTATATTAATAAAATTATTTTTAGTAGTTACCCGATCTTTGTGGAACTTCTTGAAAGGCTCCATGATGGTGGCAGTCTGAAAATCCATATAAAATGACTCAATGTAAATAAATAAACATTTATGACACATATATTGACTACCTTATAGAGCTGCACAATTCTGAAAAAAATTGAGACCACCATTTGTTTTTAAATAGAAATTATGATTCTTATTTTTAAAAAATCTGTTTGAATGAATGATTCAGTGACTCATCCATAAATACTTGAATCAGGATTTTTTTAAAGGACCTCTTGAATAAATTATTACAAATACATTTTTTAACAGTCACTTGTCACCACCTACAGTTGTATCCATGTAGTCAATACAATTGTTATTTGAAGCATCAGGTAAATTTTAAAAGATGATTTGCTCTATTTTGATCGGGCATAGTTAGTAATCCAAACTATAAACTTTTATCCCAGTTCCTCTGTGATAATTTGAATTTTTGTAACAGAAATAATACTATTGGTGTGTTCTACTACCAAACCAACATGCTACATTCCATATCCTCACCTCAGTTACACGAGAGCTGGACATGGAGGAGCTTGAACTGCTGATGATGCGGCTGCTGCTGCTTTCAGAAGAGACAGGCACATTTTTATCTTCAGTCTCCAGGATTTCCCTCAGTTTTAACAAGAAGGCCTTTCCTTCTGGAGTCTCCTCATCAATGAGGCTGATTTGCTTAAGGAGCCTCTCAGCAGCTCTAGGACCAACTTGGACTTCAAGCTCCAATCTTTCAACTGCAGGACCTTCAGCTAAAGCCAAAATGACAAACAATAAATTATGATTTTATTTGGAAATATTTGAGTTTAATCAATGTAATCTTCTCTGTAAGAATACCTCTTGACACTGCAGCACGGGCTGAGTGCTGTCCAATTATGTAGAAGAGAGGAGCATTTCTAATAAAAGCAGCATTGTGAGAGTGCACCTCAATGCACCCCTTGATTTCAATGTATGGGACAGCAAGACAGAGAGTCTTGTGAAATGGAGCAGCAGCTCTCACAGGAGTCTCATCTGGTATCTCGGAGGACTGGAAAGAAAATGAAGTATTATATCAACACTTGCCATTTTAAAACTGGAAGCAAATGAATGTTTAGCATACTAACACATATCCATCATGTATGTTCAAAATTTACCAAATAATCAGCAGGAGTCTGGGCATTTTGCATGGCCATTTCAGGTACTAAGGGAACAATCCTCTCAGCGGTGGGCTCTTCAATGTTTCTGACCACAGCAAGAGTCTCAAAGCTGTTGGAACAAGCAAAAGGTGGGTCACATTTCACTTTCAGAAACCTTTTGAACTGATTCAAAAGGTTTGCTACACAGGACTGACTAACATTTCATTACCTCACAGCAGCAATGTGTTCAGGAAGCTCAACAGGCAGAGCCTCCACCTTGTAGTTGCCCTTGAGAATGTCTGCTCTTGCAGCCACTTTTCCAGGGGCAATTGTACGAATCTTTCCTCTCGCCATAACAGCAGCTTGGATCAAGGCAGTGTTCACTCCCATCACAGCAAAGGTCTGGAGAGCAACACTGAAATAAGAATAAGGGAGTTTATAAAACTGTTTGTAAAATTGTTGTTGTGTATTTTACATCCCATCTTCATGAATATAGCTGCAAAAGTGTACCTTGGTCTTGCTTCAGCTTGGAGTTGAACATCAGTCTTCTTCAGCTGCTCAAGAGTCATGGTCTCAATCTCCTCAGGAAGAGGAGGTGTAATGGTTGCCTTAACTAGAAAGGTGAACAGAACAACATCAAACTTAGAAGTGACACCTTCATATCCAAGAAACAGATAAAAGGTTCTAAGAAAACAAAGGTACCATTGACACTTGCAGCAGCAACAGCAGCTGTGTACAAACTGAGCTCCATGGGCACACCAACTGCTGTTGGAAAGATACGACGCACTTCAGCTGCAAGCAGGGGTTTGGCGTACTGAAAGGCAATTCCTTCCTGCAAAGCTTTAAGGGCAACCTTCAACAGTTCACGTGGTTTGGGTCCAGTGGCAATCTGGGAATAGTGTTTATGAGAAACTTAATTTTAATTGTGAGAATTATTTGTGAGACAGATCTCAACAAATACGGTAATGAGAGAGGAGACTTAAACTACAACACAATACCGGTATTGCTTCTTCAATGACGGTCTTGTCAATGTTTAAATAAGCCACTTCTTGTCCAAGTAATTTGATGTAGGCTGAAGCCAATGGCTGATTGGTTGGCAAGGCCTTCCAGTTTGCAAGCTTGAAGAGTTCAAACAGAGAAGTTATATATATTTAGCCTATGTTATGCTTATAATACATAAAAGTACAAAATGATACAATACACTGGACATGAAAACTTACTGCTCTCAGGGTACGCTTAACCTTTGTGATACGGTCAACACTTTCATCTGCAGCAGGAGATTGCAGAAGAGCCTCCTGGATTCCTTCAGTTCTCACACCAATCTGTTTGAGAGAATCAACTGATTGTAGACTGAAAACATTTTCAAACCATGAATCAGATTTTCTAAAAAAAAGTTTTAGTTGGCTCACCTCAAGAACATCAGCAGCAGCTCCAGCCAGGTAAGCACGTGCTTTAGCTACAACAGCTCTGGGCAGGATGGTGGCGGCATCATTGATCATGTAGGCACTACCAGCAGCTCCAATCATAAGAGGAGCTGCACAGGGACAGAGGCAAAAATACAATTAATGTGATTTATTATTCATGGAGATTTTTTATTTATTTATTTTTTTACACATCTTAAGAAACACCCAAAGGACCATTTTTTAGCTCTCTTATAAAAATTGCAAGACTCACTATGATAGAAGTCCAGCTGAAGGGCTCTGCTGAAACGGAAACTAAGCCTGTCCAGCTTGCGGCTCATGAGCTTGATGGCAACATTAGCTGCACCAGCACTGAAATGGACAACCATGATTACCACTAGCTTGTGCTTAAATGATTTAATAAATTAAAAAGAAATGATTTGTTTCTCTTACACAGCTGCCATATCAGGAGCAGTGATTCTGGTCAAGGACTTGATGTGGGAATAAGCAAAGCTTGCAACATGCATGTTAGTCTCCATCTTCAAAGCACCAGCAAGACTGGAGACAAGAGCCACTGAGGGCTTTGCTTCAAACAACACAATATAAGCAACCATTCGCACTTCTGGGTGGAGAGCCCTGTCCAATACAAGCTGCAGGGCCACTGGCTGAACCTGAGGCAGGGAACAAGTTTAGTTTATTATTGGAGGAAAAATTGCATGATCTATATATATATATATATATTTTTTTTTTTTTTTTTTTTTTTTTTTACCCTTCTACAAAGTCTGACACTTACCAGTTTGGGCTCTTTCTTGGCAATGTTCCTCAGGGCCAAGATGGCATCAACCTGGACTCTAAGAGGCAGAGAAGTAGCTGCAGTTCTCAGTCCAGGTAGGAGCTTCATGATGGGTTTAAGACTAGCAGGGTGACCAGCATTGCCCAGAACTTTCAGAACCAAAGTGATTTCAGGAATGTCATTCTTGGAAATGGCCTCTGCAGCAAGCTCATGGATGGGCTAATGAGTTTGAGTCAAATACAGATATTAAATACAAGTATTAAAATATAATAGTATGTCCATGACAGAAATGTATCGAGGGCTTGAGGTGTTTACCCTAAGGAGCTCGGCAGGGCAAGTGGGAACTGCAACACAGTGTTTGGCAATCATGGAACCATATCCAAGCATGACAACTTCACGAAGAGCTGGGATTGTGGCGATTTTCTCGTGCATAGCTAAACTCTGTTCAGCAAATACAGAAATCATTCATTTGATTTACCTAAGATTTAAAGAACAGCACTTTGTGTATAGTAAGATGAACCCACAGCTGTCAACTGGATGGTGTCCAAATCAGCAGTGACCATTTGCAGAGCAACCACAAGAGCCTGAAGGAACTCGGGAATGGTAAGTTCACCTGCCAGGAACTTCTCCTTGATGAATTTCACAATGACCGGTGTGCCAACAGCAGGAAGAGCATCCAGGAGCCAGCGCCTAACAGATTAATTTTTAAAAATATATTCATAATAAAAAAATTGCCCTTAAATTATATTCCTATTAACTTATTGCTCACAAATTGTACCTGTAAACTGGTTTGTCCTTGAACTGAGCCCAGATTGCTTCAATATTCTCCAAGGTGGCAGCACGCAGGAGCTGGACGAGCTGAACAAACTTAAGTGGAGCATCATCATGGACCATGGCCACATTGTTTGCAACCAAGTGCTTTAGGACCTCGATAACCTAGAAAGAATAAAGGCAATAATTAGTTGACATCTTTATCATAGAACAAGGGCTTTGACTTGGAGATCATTAAAGATTTTAAGTAATGTATTATACCTGGGCTGGTGCATCACTGATCTTCATGAGTTGAATGGGGGTCTGAAGAAGTTCAGTTGCAAACTCATACTGCAGGGATCCACGGGCCAAGTAATCAGCTTTGATTGGAACGATGGGGGTTTTCTCAATCTCAACAAAAGCCAAGGTTTGTCTGAAAAAAAATTATTTATTAGCAATAATGTTAGTTCATATTTTAAGAGAAATCTTACAGAGGATCACTCCTACTTTGCTTCCATCTGGGCAGCACCATGGATCTCATTGAAGGGTGAAAACTGATGCACTTCCTCAACTGTTGCTTCAGCGATCAGTACACCGGCTGCAGCTGGTTTCATGATGTAGTTGTAAGATGCAGTTTCAATCAGACTCTTCACCCGCTGTTAAAAGAAAGGTATGTGACATTTGACTCTTGGCATTTTCATTATATTGAGTAAATATTTCAATTCTTCTCAGACTTCTTCATTACCTCTGTGCATTCAGCACACTTCTCAGTGTATGCCAAGCCAACATCCTTCATGATTCTCTCCTGGCAGTGGCTCAGATCCTTGGACTTGGTGACAATAATGTGGTTGGCCTTTGGATCCTCACTGATGACATAGTGGGTCCTGCACACTCCCTGAGCTCCAGCCTTTGAAGGACAAGTAAAAAAAAAAAAAAAATAGATTGCAGAACTAATTATAGAAATAGATCATAAACATACTAGGATTACTTTTTCACCTCTTGCAGCTCATAGATGTTCTGGGTCTTCTTGAGATTGAGCTGAAGGATGTTGAGGATTCCTCTGTGCAAGTTCAGTACTGTAGGGGAGACTCCTGCAGGGGCGAATACCTTTCCAACTACACCGTTAGCATACTCAAACTTGATGGGAATCTGAAGCTGAGCAGCCAGAGCTGAGGTGAGTTTAGTCGCAGGAACAAATGGATCCTTTGGCCAAATGCCAGCATACTCGTAGAGTAGAGGATCCATGAGCTGTAAAGGAATATCTTCACTTTAAATGAGGGAATTGTGTCTTTTAACAGCCAGTGCTTGCTAACACATTTTTAGTTTTCTCTGAGTGTTGAACACCTATAAAATGTATAGTTCTTAATGATCATTACCTTCATCAGGAAGGTGGTTTCTGTCACGGCACTGAGGTGAACCTTGCTGCTGACTTTTATACCTGCTCTGGCCAGACCTTCTTGAGGAAGACCACCCAAGAGCAGAGCCTCATACTTGTACACATAGGTCTTATCCAGGGCAAACTCAGGAACTGAAAGTGTACAGTATTTTTGATTTGCGTCAATTGTTAGGGTCATTACTTTTAAGCAATAATGCAGTCTAAATCACCAATTAAAACTCATTTGCCAAATCATATTACTTACCAAGGTTGATCTGTTGACTTGCTAAAAGAAATAGAAAAAATATATATATTTCAATTGTTAATAGGTTTTCATAAGGTTCTAATTTTCTAAACAAGTTTTCCTAAAGCAAAGCAAAGCAAAGAAAGAAAAAAAAGTGAGAGAGAGAGAGAGAAGGAGAAAAATATATGAATATATTTTGACTTACCCACTAGGGCTACAGTGAGGGCAAGCACAACAGCTCTCATGGCTGATGGTTTGTGAAGAGCTCCTGAGAGAAATTTACCTTTTATAGTAGTTTCATGCTGACCATGTATTAATTCTTAAATTAATAATTAGCTTTAACTTAAATTAGTATCAAATTGTACAAGACTTCTGTCAACTTAAATATCAATAGAGGTTAGGTTACCCTGGCCTGTCATCATGTCATTGTTCAGGCCAATGTCCACAGTGAAATGCTGATCATTGTCTTTTATATTCAAAAAGGTGATTTTTTCCCTATTCTAGAGTTTTTATATATAGATAGCTATGGAGTAGGTATGTGATTACATAGCTGAGTAAATGATAATAATGATAATGACATGAGCAGATAAATACATGACCACTATATTGTAATTTATAACAAAATTTCACTATTATTTTAGTCATAGCACTGGTAATGATGTATTGTTATTGTGATGGTAGTAGAGATTATTATCACTATGTCATTATTATTATTGTTATTACTGTTGTTATTATAAAACTGTGATTTAACAATATATTAGGATATGCGTATATTTGATATATTACATGATTATTATAAATACGGGACCTATTTGAATGTTTATGATAATGAGGATTATTATATTGTATTACTGTGATTATTGAGACAGTCCTAATGTAATTGGGTATTTTGTATATAAATATTAAAATAAATCACATCAATTATTAGTAATTTAACAGATATGGCAGCAACTATATGGTGTAATATATGAGAATGAATTGGGGGTGGGAGCAAATAAGTTCTACCTTCTTTCCACTCCCTTTCGAGCAAGTCTTATTTGTGAAAATATTGTGTGTAGATATGTGTATCATAATTGTAATGTGTATATAAGTGTGTATGTAGGTATATGTATGTATATATATATATATATATATGTGTGTGTGTGTGTGTGTGTGTGTAATTATTACGTGTGATGTATATGTTTAGATATTTATTTATATATGGGAGATAAACTGTTCTATTTTTCTACGTATATGTGTTAATATGTATATATATATATATATATATATATATATATATGTATGTATATATGTATGTATATATATATATATATATTGTTGTTTGTTTGTTTTTTTGCTCGAAATAAACTTTATCATATCATATATCATATTACAGTAAACATATTCAATATTATTGTAAATGTTTATACAAATAATCATTTTAGTTATCAATCCTGGCTTGAAGGCAAAGCTTAGCTATCAGTTTTGGGTTAGGTTACCCTGGCCCTTAGTCTTTAACTTGTTAAAGTCCATAGTAGTTTATTCATTTTACTGAATAAATAAAATGTCTGATGAAAAAACATGTATGAACTTTGGAACTAGACGTGGAGTGATCTGTGGACAGTTTCATGATTGTTGAAGAAAGCGTATTAGCAACCAAAAAAGAAAAACCGCAAAGTATTGAATTCAACAGCAGTAGACTGCATTAAGATTGGCACCTAACATTTAAAGGCCAACAGTGGCCTGAACCCACAGTATTCCCCCAAAAAGCAAATGAGCAAAGGACAGCAACAGATGGATTGACAATAAGACACCTGATAGCTTAGATCTGCTGCTTGGAGAGGCCTTTTTGGGCTGCTCTGGTTGCTGCTCCAATGCGAAAAGAGTGACTAGAGAATTTATTTTATTTATTTATTTTTATTTATATATTCATTCATTCATTCATTCATTTTTTAATTAATTAATTTTTTTTAACATTGGTGGTGGTTGAGGTGATTCCCCCTTCCGTATGTAAAGCGCTTTGAGTACCCAGAAAAGCGCTATATAAATTATAGGAATTATTATTATAATGGGTAGTAAGTACGTTGAAATAAATAAAAAAAATATATAACAAATAAATAAACAAATAAAAAGAAATACATAAAATAACAACTAGATTTCAAAAAAAAAAAAGAGAAAAATTTACAACCTGGCAGAAACCATAGCACACAATCCAACACGAAATAAGAAATACAATGTGAACTAAGAGAGTTTCAATATTTGTGAAAAAAATAAATAAATAAAGTGAGGTGAACACTTCATAAAAGAACAATCACCTGACAAGTTAGAGCATCTCTTCTTCGATTAAAGACAGAAAATGTTCTGCTTAAGTTCACAGACGGTTAGTAGCTGAATGGCAACTAAGAAAATGTTTTGCTTCCTCTGGAGAGAACAGCATTTTTTGTTCACCCTGATTGAGAATGACCTTTAGTGCTGCAGGATAAAGAAGGAAATTCTGGATGCCAGCTTCCCTCGTTTCCCCTTTGAATTGGTACAAACGCATTTCTTTTTGCAGTCATAGGAGAAAAGTCTAGAAAAAAGACCATTGCTGTTTTTCACTGGCGCATGAAGTCCGTGTACACGGTAAAATGTAATTAGTTGAGTTTACTTCGAAAGCTTAATTAAACTGTTGGGTTTACATAAAAAACTTTGTTAACTCATCATTTTGAATTGATAAAACTATCTATCACATAGTAAAGAGTACTTTGAAATCTTGAGGATTGGTAATTCAGTTTAACAAATTGAGTACTTAGTTTAGTCAACTTAAAGATTTAAGTACACTGAACTTAAAGTTAAAATAGTTTTCTTAAAAATCTTGTTCACATTATGTAGAAACTGCCTTAAATTTCTCAAGCATTTTTTACACAAAGTTGCAACAATGAACCATACATTTATTTGTTTTTATTAAACGGGAGATACTGTTGAAAATAATAAAGTTTGATGTCACCATTTTTTGCGACTGTTGCAATCTTGTAACGTAAATCCACCACCTGTTGTTCAAGCGTGGCTAATCGCACATCATGATCTGCGACTACTGTCTTTTGTTCTCACATCTCACCTGTAAGAAGATCGAGTTTAGAGCAAAGCGACTGCACAACTGACACGTGAGAAGCAAATTCACTCTGTATGCTACTGTGTTAGCCATTTTGTCAACCGTATCACTCTTGTATCTCTTCTTAATTGGAGAAGACGACGGCAACAAATCCTGCTGTTTTTGATTGTGCAAATATTGAATAAAACTTAAAATAAAACAAAAAAATCGGCAAAAAGGGGCCAAATGTACAGAGCTCTACTCATGTGCGTCACGTCACGTGACTCTCACTTGCAGTTTTATTTGCAATTTGTCTGACACCACATGAAGGCAGGGTGAAGGTGAAGATACTTTTAAATTTGATCAAAATATCAATGAAATTCAAAACAAATGAAAGACAGGGACATGTGTTCCCCAAAAAGTAGTGATGAATTGATTTGTACACATAAGAGTACTTAGATTTTACTGTAGATGCAATGGGGGCACTCCATTCATAAATGTCTGTAGATGGTGATGTGTGACTAGTCTGTCACTTTACTGTATTGACAAGTGTGTTGGACTATTTTCAGATAGCAGGAAAGATCATCTGTGTATGATAGTAAATGTATAAGCTAAAAATAACAAATATATAAAACAAGGACAAAGACATAATAAAAAAATAACTGGATTTTGTTAAGATTTATTTTTTTGTATTTTTTTATTTTATTTTTAGGACAGTATAGAAAGTGGACAGGAACAAGGTCAGAAAAGACCACATGCCGGGATTTGAAATTGGGTCCCCCTTCACTGTGAATTTTTATTTATCTTTCAGAAATTGTTTGTGAACCTTACTGTGAAGTGTACAAAAAAAAAAAAAAAACTTTTACTGAGTGTTACTGTGAAGTGAAAGCAGCACACAATTCTGACACTTGCAGAGTATTTATTAGCATTAGATTGCATTACATTACATACATCACAACATTGTTAATGTATTCAGTTAAACTGACAAAAAAAACAACAACTATAAATTCTACATAAGTACAGCTCACATTTTCTTCTGAAAATGTAAAATGCAATTAATTTCTTATTCTTCCTTGATATGTTTCTGGATCCAGGAGAGAATGTCCTCATCGATATGAATTGAAAGAGTTCCATCTGGATTGATGGGAACAGCGACAGGGAGAGGAATAGCCATCCTTGACAGTGTCATCTAGAAAGGCAGGAACAAAAATAATTATTTGTATTTTCTTAATTATGTCTCTATTTGAGTCATAATTTAAAGGGAAAATATTTCACCTCTGGAATCCTAGCAATGACATTCAAGGATCTCTGAGTTGGCAAGGCTGCAGTCAGTTCAATCTCTTTCTCACTGTTCGTTGCTCTTTCAAGTCTAAATCCCGCCTGAAGAGCTGCCATAGGGATGTGCTTAGACAGCCTAGTTGTGAAGGGATACACAGAGAAGAGCAGATTAAACCAGTGCCATTTTCTACATTTCTACATTTGTAATTCAGTGTTGCTGAACATTACTTTTTGGCGTAGATGGTGACAATTAGTGGTAGCCTCTCCCATTCCAGCTCTAGACGTGCAGCAGGGAATTCGCCCAGGACACCGGCTTCAGCTTTAGCAGTGACTGCATACTGTTGGCATTCTGGACCCCAAGCAACCTTGGCCTGAAAAAGGATAGTTGTGTTCAAAGGTTGGTATTGATGTCAATTATTTCACCTGAGAAATTCATTTCGATAATTGTTCTAAAACCTTTTATTTTTTTATTTTTTTTAAGTCTTTTTGGTCTTACAGTGACTTTGTGCTTGCTCAGCAGGGCACCGTCAGCACAGATCTTCAGGTTGTCATTTTCAGCGATGGAGGAAATGACGAGCTGCACTCTTGCAGTTGGCTTGTCAAAGTAAGCTGCAAGTTGGTAGCCCAGCAGCTTGTGGTCAACTCTCACAGCACGGGCAATGACAGCAAAAACAGGTGGAATACCATTTCCAAGGAACTTAGCCTGAAAGCATAAACCATAATAGATTCAAGTTGATTTTAATTTAAAATGTCACAATTGTTTGTTTTAAGTTATGAACAAACAAATTACGCTAATCGATTCACCTGTTTCCGGAGAGCCTCAAAGCTAGATGCTACGCTTCCGCTGCTTAGTGCCTTTGAGGCGCCATGGGGTGCCAAGTACTGCAAGCAAAATAATATTCTAGACATGATATTTGATGATCTAAAGAAACAATATTTTTAACAAAATATTTCTTAGTATAGTTACCCGATCTTTGTGGAACTTTCTGAAAGGCTCCATGATCGTGGCAGTCTGAAAATTCATATAAAATGACTAAGTGTAAAAGAATATTTATGAAACATATATGGGCTCGCAAACCAACATGTTACATTCCATATCCTCACCTCAGTCATACGAGAGCTGGACATGGAGGAGCTTGAACTGCTGATGATGCGGCTGCTGCTGCTTTCAGAAGAGACAGGCACATTTTTATCTTCAGTCTCTAGGATTTCCCTCAGTTTTAACAAGAAGGCCTTTCCTTCTGGAGTCTCCTCATCAATGAGGCTGATTTGCTTAAGGAGCCTCTCAGCAGCTCTAGGACCAACTTGGACTTCAAGCTCCAATTTTTCAACTGCAGGACCTTCAGCTAAAGCCAAAATGACAAACAATAAATTATGATTTTATTTGGAAATACTTCAGTTTAATCGAAGTAATCTTCTCTGTAAGAATACCTCTTGACACTGCAGCACGGGCTGAGTGCTGTCCAATTATGTAGAAGAGAGGAGCACTTCTGATAAAAGCAGCATTGTGAGAGTGCACCTCAATGCACCCCTTGATTTCAATGTATGGGACAGCAAGACAGAGAGTCTTGTGAAATGGAGCAGCAGCTCTCACAGGAGTCTCATCTGGTATCTCGGAGGACTGGAAAGAAAAATTAACTTTTGTATCAAGACTTTCCATTTTAAAACTTAATGCAAATGAATGCTCAGCATACTGACATAGATCATGTGTGTTCAAAGTTTACCAAATAATCAGCAGGAGTCTTGAAATTCTGCATGGCCAACTCAGGTACTAAGGGAACAATTATCTCAGTGGTGGGCTCTTCAATATTTCTGACCACAGCAAGAGTCTCAAAGCTGTTGAAACAAGAAAAAGGTGGGTCACATTTCATCATCAGAAACCTTTTAAATTATGAATTGATGTAAAAGGTTTGCTATACTAAGATTTCTAAGACTAAGACTAAGATTTCATTACCTTACAGCAGCAATGTGTTCAGGAAGCTCAACAGGCAGAGCCTCCACCTTGTAGTTGCCCTTGAGAATGTCTGCTCTTGCAGCCACTTTTCCAGGGGCTATTATACGAATCTTTCCTCTCGCCATAACAGCAGCTTGGATCAAAGCAGTGTTCACTCCCATCACAGCAAAGGTCTGGAGAGCAACACTGAAATAAGAATAAGGGAGAATGTTTATAAAATTGTTGTTGTACTTTATATCTCATATTCATGAATGTAGCTGCAAAAGTGTACCTTGGTCTTGCTTCAGCTTGGAGTTGAACATCAGTCTTCTTCAGCTGCTCAAGAGTCATGGTCTCAATCTCCTCAGGGAGAGGAGGTGTAATGGTTGCCTTAACTAGAAGGGTGAACAGAACAACATCAAACTCAGAAGTGACACCTTCAAATCCAAGGAACAGATAAAAGGTTCTAAGAAAACAAAGGTACCATTGACACTTGCAGCAGCAACAGCAGCTGTGTACAAACTGAGCTCCATGGGCACACCAACTGCTGTTGGAAAGATACGACGCACTTCAGCTGCAAGCAGGGGTTTGGCGTACTGAAAGGCAATTCCTTCCTGCAAAGCTTTAAGGGCAACCTTCAACAGTTCACGTGGTTTGGGTCCAGTGGCAATCTGGGAATAGTGTTTATGAGAAACTTAATTCTAATTGTGAGAATTATTTGTAAGACACATCTCAACAAATATAGTAATGAGAGAGGAGACTTAAACTACAACACAATACCGGTATTGCTTCTTCAATGACGGTCTTGTCAATGTTTAAATAAGCCACTTCTTGTCCAAGTAATTTGATGTAGGCTGAAGCCAATGGCTGATTGGTTGGCAAGGCCTTCCAGTTTGCAAGCTTGAAGAGTTCAAACAGAGAAGTTATATATATTTAGCCTATGCTATGCTTATAATATGTAAAAGTACAAAATGATACAATACACTGGACATGAAAACTTACTGCTCTTAGGGTACGCTTAACCTTTGTGATACGGTCAACACTTTCATCTGCAGCAGGAGATTGCAGAAGAGCCTCCTGGATTCCTTCAGTTCTCACACCAATCTGTTTGAGAGAATCAACTGAGTGAAGACTGAAAATATTTTGAAACCATGAATCAGATAAAATAAATAAATAAATAAAAAAATAAAAAACTCTTGGTTTGCCCACCTCAAGAACATCAGCAGCAGCTCCAGCCAGGTAAGCACGTGCTTTAGCTACAACAGCTCTGGGCAGGATGGTGGCGGCGTCATTGATCATGTAGGCACTACCAGCAGCTCCAATCATAAGAGGAGCTGCACAGGGACAGAGGCAAAAAAGCAGTAATGCCATTTTCAGATTCTTTTGTTCAGATTTTTATGCATTTTAAGCAACACCCAAGACAATTTTTTAGCTCTCTTATAAAAACTCACTGTGATAGAAGTCCAGCTGAAGGGCTCTGCTGAAACGGAAGCTAAGTCTGTCCAGCTTGCGGCTCATGAGCTTAATAGCAACATTAGCTGCACCAGCACTGAAACAGACAACCATGATTACCTCTGGCTTGTGCTTATTTGATGTAATAAATTAAAATATATGAAAAATAATTTGTTATTCTTACACAGCTGCCATATCAGGAGCAGTGATTCTGGTCAAGGACTTGATGTGGGAATAGGCAAAGCTTGCAACATGCATGTTAGTCTCAGTCTTCAAAGCACCAGCAAGACTGGAGACAAGAGCCACTGAGGGCTTTGCTTCAAACAACACAATACAAGCAACCATTCGCACTTCTGGGTGGAGAGCCCTGTCCAATACAAGCTGCAGGGCCACTGGCTGAACCTGAGGAAGGGAATAAGGTTTGTTTATTACTGGAAGAAAATGTGCATAACCTTTCCCTTTTTACATTATTTATGTATGTATGTATTTTTACATTCCTACATTGTCTGACACTTACCAGTTTGGGCTCTTTCTTGGCAATGTTCCTCAGGGCCAAGATGGCATCAACCTGGACTCTAAGAGGCAGAGAAGTAGCTGCAGTTCTCAGTCCAGGTAGGAGCTTCATGATGGGTTTAAGACTAGCAGGGTGACCAGCATTGCCCAGAACTTTCAGAGCCAAAGTGATTTCAGGAATGTCATTCTTGGAAATGGCCTCTGCAGCAAGCTCATGGATGGGCTAATGAGTTTGAGTCAAATACAGATATTAAATACAAATATTAAAATATAATAGTATGTCCATGACAGAAATATATCGAGGGCTTGAGGTGTTTACCCTAAGGAGCTCGGCAGGGCAAGTGGGAACTGCAACACAGTGTTTGGCAATCATGGAACCATATCCAAGCATGACGACTTCACGAAGAGCTGGAATTGTGGCAATTTTCTCGTGCATAGCTAAACTCTGTTCAGCAAATACAGAAATCATTCATTTGATTTAGGTAAGATTTGAAGAACAGCACTTTGTGTATAGTAAGATGAACCCACAGCTGTCAACTGGATGGTGTCCAAATCAGCAGTGACCATTTGCAGAGCAACCACAAGAGCCTGAAGGAACTCGGGAATGGTAAGTTCACCAGCCAGGAACTTCTCCTTGATGAATTTTACAATGACTGGTGTGCCAACAGCAGGAAGAGCATCCAGGAGCCAGCGCCTAACAGATTCATTGTTTAAATATATTTGTTATAAGAAACTGCATTTGAACTACATTACTATTAACTTTTTGCTCACAAATTGTACCTGTAAACTGGTTTGTCCTTAAACTGAGCCCAGATGGCCTCAATATTCTCCAAGGTGGCAGCACGCAGGAGCTGGACGAGCTGAACAAACTTAAGTGGAGCATCATCATGGACCATGGCCACATTGTTTGCAACAAGGTGCTTTAAGACCTCGATAATCTAGAGAGAGTAAGGGCAACACTCAGATGATGTCTTCATGGATCAAAGCCTTTGACTTAGAGACTTAACGATTTTAAGTAATGTATTATACCTGGGCTGGTGCATCACTGATCTTTGTGAGTTGAATGGGGGTCTGAAGAAGTTCAGTTGCAAACTCATACTGCAAGGATCCACGGGCCAAGTAATCAGCTTTGATTGGAACAATGGGGGTTTTCTCAATCTCAACAAAAGCCAAGGTTTGTCTGAAAAAAAAAAAAATTTATTAGCAATAATGTTAGTTCATATTTTAAGAGAAATCTTACAGAGGATCACTCCTACTTTGCTTCCATCTGGGCAGCACCATGGATCTCATTGAAGGGTGAAAACTGATGCACTTCCTCAACTGTTGCTTCAGCGATCAGTACACCGGCTGCAGCTGGTTTCATGATGTAGTTGTAAGATGCAATTTCAATCAGACTCTTCACCCTCTGTTGAGAGAAAGATATATGACCACATTTTCTTTATATTGATTGAGTCAATATTTAAGTTCTTCCAAGTCGTCTTCTTCTTCTTTACCTTTGTGCATTCAGCACACTTCTCAGTGTATGCCAAGCCAACATCCTTCATGATTCTCTCCTGGCAGTGGCTCAGATCCTTGGACTTGGTGACAATAATGTGGTTGGCCTTTGGATCCTCACTGATGACATAGTGGGTCCTGCACACTCCCTGAGCTCCAGCCTTGAAGGACAAGTAAAAAAATTAGATTGCAGAACTCAAAATAGATTAAAAAAAAAAAAAACCTAGGATCACTTTTTCACCTCTTGCAGCTCATAGATGTTCTGGGTCTTCTTGAGATTGAGCTGAAGGATGTTGAGGATTCCTCTGTGCAAGTTCAGTACTGTAGGGGAGACTCCTGCAGGGGCGAATACCTTTCCAACTACACCGTTAGCATACTCAAACTTGATGGGAATCTGAAGCTGAGCAGCCAGAGCTGAGGTGAGTTTAGTGGCAGGAACAAATGGATCCTTTGGCCAAATGCCAGCATACTCGTAGAGTAGAGGATCCACGAGCTGTAAAGGAATATCTTCACTTTAAATGAGGGAATTGTTGCTTTTAACAGCCAGTGCTTGCTAACACATTTTTAGTTTCCTCTGAGTGTTGAACACCTATAAAATGTATAGTTCTTAATGGTCATTACCTTCATCAGGAAGGTGGTTTCTGTCACGGCACTGAGGTGAACCTTGCTGCTGACTTTTATACCTGCTCTGGCCAGACCTTCTTGAGGAAGACCACCCAAGAGCAGAGCCTCATACTTGTACACATAGGTCTTATCCAGGGCAAACTCAGGAACTGAAAGTGTACAGTATTTTTGATTTGCGTCAATTATTAGGGTCATTACTTTTAAGCAATAATGCAGTCTAAATCACCAGTTAAAACTCATTTGCCAAATCACATTACTTACCAAGGTTGATCTGTTGACTTGCTAAAAGAAATAGAAAAATATACATATATATTTAAATTGTTAATAGGTTTTCAACAAGTTTTCCTAAAGACTTAAAAGGAGAGAGAATGAGAAAAATATATGAATATATTTTGACTTACCCACTAGGGCTACTGTCAGGGCAAGCACAACAGCTCTCATGGCTGATGGTTTGTTAAAAGCTCCTCAGAGAAATTTAACTTTTATAGTAGTTTCATGCTGACCATGTATTAATTCTTAAATTAATAATTAACTTTAACCTTAAAAGAGTATCAAATTGTACAAGACCTCTGTCAACTTATTTGAACATAAATATCAATAGAGGTTAGGTTACCCTGGCCTGGCATGTCATTATTCAGGCCAATGTCCACAGTGAAATGCTGATCATTGTCTTTTATATTCAAAAAGGTGATTTTTCTCCAGTTCTATTATATCAATGAAATAATGCTTAAGCAACAAAAAAGTTTTTATATATACATAGCTATGGAGTAGGTATATTACAGTAAACATATTATTATTAAACATATTATTGTATATTTTTATACAAATAATCATTTTAATTGACAACCCTGGCTCGAAGGCAAATCTTAGCTATCAGTTTTGAGTTAGGTTACCCTGGCCTGTTGGGTTAGGTTATCATGTCATTCGTCAGGCCAATGTCCACAGTGAAATGCTGACCATTTTTCTTTTATTAATCTAAATCTAAAAACTACCATATGTTAAAAGTCCATTAGTTAAAGTCCACAGTTTATTCATTTTCAGGGCTTTCAAAAAATAACATGTTAATTTCTGTAATTAATGTTTTCTGTTTAACGCTTTAAAATATTAAACACAATCAATGCATCATCCATTTTTATCTGTCATCCTTTGGCTAGCGTTACAGTATCTACCTTATTTTGTAACTCGGAAGTAAGCTATTTTCTGTAAAAGTGTCTAAGACAGTGTGTTAATGATTACGACAATACATAAACATAATATGATTAAAAATATCAGTTTGCAATATCAAGCTGCATAACGAGCCTCTGTCATTCTTTTTAAGCTATGTTGCTAAGATATTCTACTCTTTACAGTGACTGTATTGTCAGGGTGAATGAACAAAAGGATTAAGCTTTTAAAACTCTACACAACATGCATGCAACAGACATGATATTATAAAGACTAGCGTAAGTTCTCAGATACTGTGATTTCCTTCTCACATCACTGAATTCTCCTATTCACCTGAACAGTTTATGATGTTTTATATGGTATCATTGTAATCATTGACCATCAAAACATAGGGGTATACATCACCTTTTCTGTGTTATCATGTTTGATTCGGAAGATATGATATAAAATACATAATTTGGTTATGGCGGAAAGTAAAATGGTCACCATGGCGACCACGAGGTGTTTTTGTAATTGGCTCCATTTCTGAAAATGTTCAGGGCCCCAAACTGTTCAAGTGTACCAAATGTAATGTTTTTTTTAAAAAAAGTGAACATTTCACCTCAAATTTTGCACATATCACCTGGACTAAAAATAATATCGGTAATTTACAGCGATGGAGATAAGAGCTGTGTGTCACCTTAATCTAATAATAATCACTGTGAAGTTTTTTTGTTTGTTTTTTTTTTACATGCAGAGTGGTGCTTTGGGTGACCCAAATTCAAATATATACAGTATTTCAGAGAAGTGAGTACACCCCTCACATTTTTGTAGATATTTTATTATATCTTTTCATGTGACAACACTGAAGAAATTACACTTTGCTACAATGTAAAGTAGTGAGTGTACAGCTTGTATTACAGTGTAAATTTGCTGTCCCCTCAAAATAACTCAACATACAGCTATTAATGTCTAAATCGCTAGCCACAAAAGTGAGTACACCCACTGTTCTTAAGTGAAAATGTCCAAATTGTGCTCCTCGACCTTCCATTTGAGGATGCCCCACAGATGCTCAATAGGGTTTAGGTCTGGAGACATTCTTTAGCAAGGCAGTGGTCATCTTGGAGGTGTGTTTGGGGTCGTTATCATGTTGGAATACTGCCCTGCGGCCCAGTCTCAGAAGAGAGGGGATCATGCTCTGCTTCAGTATGTCACAGTACATGTTGGCATTCATGGTTCCCTCAATGAACTGTAGCTTCGCAGTGCTAGCAGTACTCATGCAGCCCCAGACCATGACACTCCCACCACCATGCTTGACTGTAGGCAAGACACACTTGTCTTTGTACTCCTCACCTGGTTGCCGCCATGCACGTTTGACACCATCTGAACCAAACAAGTTTATCTTGGTCTCATCAGACCACAGGACATGGTTCCAGTAATCCATGTCCTTAGTCTGCTTGTCTTCAGCAAACTGGCTTTCTTGTGCATCATCTTTAGAAGAGGCTTCCTTCTGGGACGACAGCCATGCATATCAATTTAATGCAGAGTGCGGCGGATGGTCTGAGCACTGACAGGCTGACCCCCCACCCCTTCAACCTCTGCAGCAATGCTGGCAGCACTCATACGTCTATTTCCCAAACACAACCTCTGGATATGACGCTGAGCACGTGCACTCAACTTCTTTGGTCGACCATGGCGAGGCCTGTTCTGAGTGGAACCTGTCCTGATAAACCGCTGTATGGTCTTGGCCACCGTGCTGCAGCTCAGTTTCAGGGTCTTGGCAATCTTCTCATAGCCTACGCCATCTTTATGTAGAGCAACAATTCTTTTTTTTCAGATCCTCAGAGAGTTCTTTGCCATGAGGTGCCATGTTGAACTTCCAGTGACCAGTATGAGAGAGTAAGAGCAATAACACCAAATTTAACACACCTGCTCCCCATTCAAACCTGCGACCTTGTAACACTAACGAATCACATGACACGGGGGAGAGAAAATGGCTAATTGGGCCCAATTTGGACATTTTTACTTAGGGGTGTACTCACTTTTGTGGCCAGCCATCTAGACATTAATAGCTGTGTTTTGAGTTATTTTGAGAGGACAGCAAATTTACACTGTTATACAAGCTGTACACTCACTACTTTACATTGTAGAAAGTGCCATTTCTTCAGTGTTGTAACATGAAAAGATATAATAAAATATTTACAAAAATGTGAGGGTTGTACTCACTTCTGTGAGATACTGTGTATATATATATGTAAGCAATAAGGTACGAGAGGCTGTGCTGTATCGTGAATAAGTCACGGCTGAAGGGGTTGCACTAACAACGCCCTTCAGCCGTAACTTATTGACGATACAGCACTAGCCTCCAGTACCTTATTTCTTTTATAAAAGTTACCATACAATACAAATATTAAAGCCAAAAATATGTATCAATGCAACTTTCATGAAGTAAACTTTCACTAAAGCCTTCCTTTCGCTGGAAAAAAATATTCCTTGACCGTGAACAACAACAGAAGTTACATTATTACGCCATTAGATGGCGGCAAAGACTGTCTTTATGAGTGTGTCAGTCAGTAGCGAAGACTTTTACATTGAAAAGACTGAACTGTTGTAAAGACGAAACAAGACGCAACTACCAAATGCTTTGACTAGCGCTGTCAGTCACGGGAAAACCCCTTAACTGTTAAAAGCACAGGATAATACATCGGACATTTAAACAAATTTTTTAATATGAACATAGGACTGACCTGAAGGAAAATGCTAAATCTGAATGCAGGTAATAAACTCGCTCACTCGATCTTTTTCTCACAATACTCTTCTACATAATACAGTAAGCTTCTATGAACAATATCAATTGAGAACATACAGTTTACGTTGCTAAGTGTGGGTGCTAAGGATTGTAGAGAATTAACTCAAAGGTGAAATATTAATAATTATTCATAACTCATTTTGATAATTAGTTATGATTAATTATGAATATGTGAATCAGTTAATCATATTAACTTGATGTGGCTACATTAAAATTAATATTACAATCAATTAACCTGTTCGTCCAGTGAACACTTAGTGTTAATTGTTTATTAAGTCTAAAAAGAGTGTTCATTTTTGCAGCTTATGGAAAAAGAACATTCTTATTGTACAGTACTACTCAGAGCCTGTAGTCAAGATCTGAATTTAAGAGGCAATTTATTAGCAAACGGAGTCAGAACCAAACATCTATTGTGCATCTTTATTAACGGAGTCAGAACCAAACATCTATTGTGCATCTTTATTAACTAACTCACAAACACATAACTAGACTAACAAACACATAACATGCACGCAGGTCACACACATACGTAGGTAAAAATGAGCAATGATAGAGTTGAACCAGAAGTGGGACCGGAAATAGAGCTACGGAAAGAGTCAAAGACAGTCTGGAAAAGAATCATCAGATTTCTCAGTAATAAAACACCTTTGCTGACAGGTGGTTTACACATTAATACTAAATCGCTGTTTAGTGTTCAATGGTACGATACTTGCAAGGTGCCTTTAGGCTGAGGAGCATCGGATCTGCCAGAGATCTTGATGATTCGGTCTGAAGTTGTTGCCAGTATCTTCTGCGTTGGATGAAGTACAACTTATGAAACAACTTAAGCTGTTAGTTTGACTCTTAGTGGGGAAAGAGTCCTTTCTCACTCTCACAGATGAGCACATGGCTGGGTTGCAGGCTGAGGCCTGCAGGCCTGCGGCAACAAGGTGTCTTTTTAGTCATCTAAGAAGCAGGAAAAAGGGGAGAGTGATCTTGTGATCAGTGATTTTAAAGGGTGAACATGTGGCACCCACTTGAGGTGTCTGAGCCAATAAGGAGTTTTCCCCTCAGAGGGAAACTTTTATGATTCTTTGTCCTGTAGCAAGATATTAGCATAAGACATTGGATTAGATGTTTGAGAGAAGAACCTTCTAGATTCTTATAATACTAATGTGTCACAGAGTTAGTACCAAAATCATGTAGGAAAATCATGAGCAGGGAAAATTGGATACACATTTCTTATGTGGTTATATATAGAATATATCGGATTAAAAGGGTTTATTTGTCCTTCTCAGAAAGAATGAAGTCAGAGTCTTCTCTGCACATTCCTGATAGCAGTAAAATAGAAATGGGACACCTATTCTGTCTCTGCAGTTGCAGTTGTGGGGGATGGAATTAACAGGACTTGTGAGAGAGTGAGTTTCTGGGTAATTCATTAGATATAATGAATAACTGTGTGTCGGATTGGTCCAGACGCTACAGGATGTTGTGTAGTCATACACAGAACCATTGGGTGAAGCGGTCACCCAATCAATCCTTGATTCTGATTGGTCAATAGCTGTGTTTTATTCATGATAACAGTTGAATATATATATATGATAGCGATATGGCTGTATATCAGCACGGCTGTGATTTGGCCGTAGGTACGAGGCCGCAGGTACAGTGTGATGATATACAGCCTAACAGACTCTTTCTCAATACAATAAATATGGCATGTTATTTATTTAAAATATTATTTATTGAACAATAATATTTAAATTAACAACAATAGTTATTATAACAGTATAAGAAGGAAATAATATAGGAAATAAACACAAGCAAACAGTTCAGTTAAATGTACAAAAGCAGCATTCTAGTTAGTACAGGATTTAATTTCAATGTAAATATAAAGTTATGAAACTTAATATAGCCCTTAAGCCAAATCTATTAGCTCTGGAACAAGTAATAGATTAATAAGACCAAAGATTGCCCGTTTGATATACCCAAAACAAATTATACTCATGTTTAAACACTATTTACATAAGAGTCAGCAGCAAATTCCCGAAGGACTGGCTGAGATGAAGCTGTTCTCTGAGGGTACATGAGCTCTGAACGGTCGCTGACAGCCTGGAGCTCGCACCTCCGAAAGCATCTAAACAAATTTTCAATAGGCAGTATGTTTACATATAAACCGCATATCTGAGATCTAAACTACTATATGCGCACCTAAAAAATTCTTAAAACTACATTCCTTAACAAAATAATAGTATCTATAAAAATATTGTGGGTTTGCTCATCCGCCATGACACTCGCAGTGAGAATGCTGACAGCGGAGTGATTCAAAAGGTGAAACGGTTCCCGTAGCGATACTTGTACAATATTGCATGGCTGGAAAGACCTCTCAGCCAATCAGATTCAAGAACCAGAAAGAACTGTTGTATAAAATAGTATAATATAGGTTAATATAATAATTTCTGATAATCCCAGGTTGCTATGGTCATGCAGGTTTGTTTACACATTAAACTCATGGTCACAAGTAATAGATTTCGTTTCCTCAACATAGGAACTCGATGACGCAACTTTACATAGCATGACCATGATATAAGGATGTTGTTACCCTGACAAAATGATCTCATGACCGTGACATATTATCACGTTACTATGAATTAATCTCTCGTGGCCACAACAAAACCATGTGAACCGAACATGTTCCCTTCTGGTCATTGTGAACCTTATTGTCAAGTGTACAAAAAGATTTATGAGTACCACTGACAGTGTTCTTGTAAAATGAAAGCAGTTCACACATTTCTAACACTTGCAGGGTATTTATTAAAATTAGACTGCATTACATTACATACAACACAACATTGTTAATGTATTCAATTAAAGTAAACGTGAAAATGTAAAATGTAATTAATTTCTTATTCTTCCTTGATATGTTTCTGGATCCAGGAGAGAATGTCCTCATCAATATGAATGGAAAGAGTTCCATCTGGATTGATGGGAACAGCGACAGGGAGAGGAATAGCCATCCTTGACAGTGTCATCTAGAACAGCAGGAACAAAAATAATTATTTGTATTTTCTTAATTATGTCTATTTGAGTCATAATTTAAAGGGAAAAATATTTCACCTCTGGAATCCTAGCAATGACATTCAAGGATCTCTGAGTTGGCAAGGCTGCAGTCAGTTCAATCTCTTTCTCACTGTTCGTTGCTCTTTCAAGTCTAAATCCCGCCTGGAGAGCTGCCATAGGGATGTGTTTAGACAGCCTAGTTGTGAAGGGATACACAGAGAAGAACAGATTAAACCAGTGCCGTTTTCTACATTTCTACATTTGTCATTCAGTGTTGCTGAACATTACTTTTTGGCGTAGGTGGTGACAATTAGTGGCAGCCTCTCCCATTCCAGCTCTAGACGTGCAGCAGGGAATTCGCCCAGGACACCGGCTTCAGCTTTAGCAGTAACTGCATACTGTTGGCATTCTGGACCCCAAGCAACCTTGGCCTGAAAAAGGATAGTTGTGTTCAAAGGTTGGTATTGATGTCAATTATTTCACCTGAGAAATTCATTTCGATAATTGTTCTAAAACCTTTTATTTTTTTTTATTTTTTAAGTCTTTTCGGTCTTACAGTGACTTTGTGCTTGCTCAGCAGGGCACCGTCAGCACAGATCTTCAGGTTGTCATTTTCAGCGATGGAGGAAATGACGAGCTGCACTCTTGCAGTTGGCTTGTCAAAGTAAGCTGCAAGTTGGTAGCCCAGCAGCTTGTGGTCAACTCTCACAGCACGGGCAATGACAGCAAAAACAGGTGGAATACCATTTCCAAGGAACTTAGCCTGAAAGCATAAACCATAATAGATTCAAGTTGATTTTAATTTAAAATGTCACAATTGTTTGTTTTATGTTATGAACAAACAAATGACACTAATCGATTCACCTGTTTCCGGAGAGCCTCAAAGCTAGATGCTACGCTTCCGCTGCTTAGTGCCTTTGAGGCGCCATGGGGTGCCAAGTACTGCAAGCAAAATAATATTCTAGACATGATATTTGATGATCTAAAGAAACAATATTTTTAACAAAATATTTTTTAGTATAGTTACCCGATCTTTGTGGAACTTTCTGAAAGGCTCCATGATGGTGGCAGTCTGAAAATTCATATAAAATGACTAAGTGTAAAATAATATTTATGAAACAAATATTGGCTTCCAAACCAACATGCTACATTCCATATCCTCACCTCAGTCATACGAGAGCTGGACATGGAGGAGCTTGAACTGCTGATGATGCGGCTGCTGCTGCTTTCAGAAGAGACAGGCACATTTTTATCTTCAGTCTCCAGGATTTCCCTCAATTTCAACAAGAAGGCCTTTCCTTCTGGAGTCTCCTCATCAATTAGGCTGATTTGCTTAAGGAGCCTCTCAGCAGCTCTAGGACCAACTTGGACTTCAAGCTCCAATCTTTCAACTGCAGGACCTTCAGCTAAAGCCAAAATGACAAACAATAAATTATGATTTTATTTGGAAATACTTGAGTTTAATCAATGTAATCTTCTCTGTAAGAATACCTCTTGACACTGCAGCACGGGCTGAGTGCTGTCCAATTATGTAGAAGAGAGGAGCATTTCTGATAAAAGCAGCATTGTGAGAGTGCACCTCAATGCACCCCTTGATTTCAATGTATGGGACAGCAAGACAGAGAGTCTTGTGAAATGGAGCAGCAGCTCTCACAGGAGTCTCATCTGGTATCTCGGAGGACTGGAAAGAAAAATTAAGTATTAAATCAATCATATCAAAAAGTAAATAAAAAAAGTCTTTCCATTTTGGAGCTTGAAGCAAATATTATCATGTTTCCATATGTCCATGTCTGTATTCAAAGCTTACCGAACCACCAACATATGATGTCTGGGAGTTTTGCAGAGACAGCTCAGGTACTAAGGGAACAATCCTTTCAGAAGTGGGATCTTCAATGTTTCTAACCACAGCAAGGGTCTCAAAGCTGTTGGAACAAGAAAAGTAAAGGATACTTCCAAAAAAGTGCAGTCACAAACAAACAACACTTTTGCTACACTGGCAAGACTAAGATTTCATTACCTCACAGCAGCAATGTGTTCAGGAAGCTCAACAGGCAGAGCCTCCACCTTGTAATTGCCCTTGAGAATGTCTGCTCTTGCAGCCACTTTTCCAGGGGCTATTGTACGAATCTTTCCTCTCGCCATAACAGCAGCTTGGATCAAAGCAGTGTTCACTCCCATCACAGCAAAGGTCTGGAGAGCAACACTGAAATAAGAATAAGGGAGATTGTTTGTAAAACTGTTGTTGTGTACTTCATATCCCATCTTCATGAATGTAGCTGCAAAAGTGTACCTTGGTCTTGCTTCAGCTTGGAGTTGAACATCAGTCTTCTTTAGCTGCTCAAGAGTCATGGTCTCAATCTCCTCAGGAAGAGGAGGTGTAATGGTTGCCTTAACTAGAAAGGTGAACAGAACAACATCAAACTCAGAAGTGACACCTTCATATCCAAGAAACAGATAAAAGGTTCTAAGAAAACAAAGGTACCATTGACACTTGCAGCAGCAACAGCAGCTGTGTACAAACTGAGCTCCATGGGCACACCAACTGCTGTTGGAAAGATACGACGCACTTCAGCTGCAAGCAGGGGTTTGGCGTACTGAAAGGCAATTCCTTCCTGCAAAGCTTTAAGGGCAACCTTCAACAGTTCACGTGGTTTGGGTCCAGTGGCAATCTGGGAATAGTGTTTATGAGAAACTTAATTCTAATTGTGAGAATTATTTGTGAAACAGATCTCAACAAATATGGTAATGAGAGAGGAGACTTAAACTACAACACAATACCGGTATTGCTTCTTCAATGACGGTCTTGTCAATGTTTAAATAAGCCACTTCTTGTCCAAGTAATTTGACGTAGGCTGAAGCCAATGGCTGATTGGTTGGCAAGGCCTTCCAGTTTGCAAGCTTGAAGAGTTCAAACAGAGAAGTTATATATATTTTGCCTATGTTATGCTTATAATATGTAAAAGTACAAAATGATACAATACACTGGACATGAAAACTTACTGCTCTTAGGGTACGCTTAACCTTTGTGATACGGTCAACACTTTCATCTGCAGCAGGAGATTGCAGAAGAGCCTCCTGGATTCCTTCAGTTCTCACACCAATCTGTTTGAGAGAATCAACTGAGTGAAGACTGAAAATATTTTAAAACCATGAATCAGATGAAAAAAAAAAAAAAAAAAAAACTCTTGATTTGCCTACCTCAAGAACATCAGCAGCAGCTCCAGCGAGGTAAGCACGTGCTTTAGCTACAACAGCTCTGGGCAGGATGGTGGCGGCGTCATTGATCATGTAGGCACTACCAGCAGCTCCAATCATAAGAGGAGCTGCACAGGGACAGAGGCAAAAATGCTGTAATGCCATTTTCAGATTCTTTTGTTCAGATTTTTATGCATTTTAAGCAACACCCAAGATACATTTTTTAGCTGTCATAAAAACTCACTGTGATAGAAGTCCAGCTGAAGGGCTCTGCTGAAACGGAAGCTAAGCCTGTCCAGCTTGCGGCTCATGAGCTTAATGGCAACATTAGCTGCACCAGCACTGAAACAGACAACCATGATTACCTCTGGCTTGTGCTTATTTGATGTAATAAATTAAAATATATGAAAAATAATTTGTTATTCTTACACAGCTGCCATATCAGGAGCAGTGATTCTGGTCAAGGACTTGATGTGGGAATAGGCAAAGCTTGCAACATGCATGTTAGTCTCAGTCTTCAAAGCACCAGCAAGACTGGAGACAAGAGCCACTGAGGGCTTTGCTTCAAACAACACAATACAAGCAACCATTCGCACTTCTGGGTGGAGAGCCCTGTCCAATACAAGCTGCAGGGCCACTGGCTGAACCTGAGGAAGGGAATAAGGTTTGTTTATTACTGGAAGAAAATGTGCATAACCTTTCCCTTTTTACATTATTTATGTATGAATGTATTTTTACATTCCTACATTGTCCGACACTTACCAGTTTGGGCTCTTTCTTGGCAATGTTCCTCAGGGCCAAGATGGCATCAACCTGGACTCTAAGAGGCAGAGAAGTAGCTGCAGTTCTCAGTCCAGGTAGGAGCTTCATGATGGGTTTAAGACTAGCAGGGTGACCAGCATTGCCCAGAACTTTCAGAGCCAAAGTGATTTCAGGAATGTCATTCTTGGAAATGGCCTCTGCAGCAAGCTCATGGATGGGCTAATGAGTTTGAGGCACATACAGATATTAAATACAAATATTAAAATATAATAGTATGTCCATGACAGAAATGTATCGAGGGCTTGAGGTGTTTACCCTAAGGAGCTCGGCAGGGCAAGTGGGAACTGCAACACAGTGTTTGGCAATCATGGAACCATATCCAAGCATGACGACTTCACGAAGAGCTGGGATTGTGGCGATTTTCTCGTGCATAGCTAAACTCTGTTCAGCAAATACAGAAATCATTCATTTGATTTACCTAAGATTTAAAGAACAGCACTTTGTGTATAGTAAGATGAACCCACAGCTGTCAACTGGATGGTGTCCAAATCAGCAGTGACCATTTGCAGAGCAACCACAAGAGCCTGAAGGAACTCGGGAATGGTAAGTTCACCTGCCAGGAACTTCTCCTTGATGAATTTTACAATGACTGGTGTGCCAACAGCAGGAAGAGCATCCAGGAGCCAGCGCCTAACAGATTTATTGTTTAAAATATATTTGTTATAAGAAACTGCATTTGAACTACATTACTATTAACCTTTTGCTCACAAATTGTACCTGTAAACTGGTTTGTCCTTGAACTGAGCCCAGATGGCCTCAATATTCTCCAAGGTGGCAGCACGCAGGAGCTGGACGAGCTGAACAAACTTAAGTGGAGCATCATCATGGACCATGGCCACATTGTTTGCAACAAGGTGCTTTAAGACCTCGATAATCTAGAGAGAGTAAGGGCAACACTCAGATGATGTCTTCATGGATCAAAGCCTTTGACTTGGAGACTGTTAAAGATTTTAAGTAATGTATTATACCTGGGCTGGTGCATCACTGATCTTTGTGAGTTGAATGGGGGTCTGAAGAAGTTCAGTTGCAAACTCATACTGCAGGGATCCACGGGCCAAGTAATCAGCTTTGATTGGAACGATGGGGGTTTTCTCAATCTCAACAAAAGCCAAGATTTGTCTGAAAAACAAAAAAAAATATTAGTAATAATGTTAGTTCATATTTTAAGAGAAATCTTACAGAGGATCACTCCTACTTTGCTTCCATTTGAGCAGCACCATGGATCTCATTGAAGGGTGAAAACTGATGCACTTCCTCAACTGTTGCTTCAGCGATCAGTACACCGGCTGCAGCTGGTTTCATGATGTAGTTGTAAGATGCAGTTTCAATCAGACTCTTCACCCTCTGTTGAGAGAAAGATATATGACCACATTTTCATTATATTGACTGAGTCAATATTTCAGTTCTTCCCAGTCTTCTTCATTACCTCTGTGCATTCAGCACACTTCTCAGTGTATGCCAAGCCAACATCCTTCATGATTCTCTCCTGGCAGTGGCTCAGATCCTTGGACTTGGTGACAATAATGTGGTTGGCCTTTGGATCCTCACTGATGACATAGTGGGTCCTGCACACTCCCTGAGCTCCAGCCTTGAAGGACAAGTCAAAAAATTTGATTGCAGAACTCAAAATAGATTTAAAAAAAAAAACAAAAAAAACAAAACAAGCTAGGATCACTTTTTCACCTCTTGCAGCTCATAGATATTCTGGGTCTTCTTGAGATTGAGCTGAAGGATGTTGAGGATTCCTCTGTGCAAGTTCAGTACTGTAGGGGAGACTCCTGCAGGGGCGAATACCTTTCCAACTACACCGTTAGCATACTCAAACTTGATGGGAATCTGAAGCTGAGCAGCCAGAGCTGAGGTGAGCTTAGTGGCAGGAACAAATGGATCCTTTGGCCAAATGCCAGCATACTCATAGAGTAGAGGATCCACAAGCTGTAAAGGAATATCTTCACTTTAAATGAGGGAATTGTTGCTTTTAACAGCCAGTGCTTGCTAACACATTTTTAGAGTGTTGAACACCTATAAAATGTATAGTTCTTAATGGTCATTACCTTCATCAGGAAGGTGGTTTCTGTCACGGCACTGAGGTGAACCTTGCTGCTGACTTTTATACCTGCTCTGGCCAGACCTTCTTGAGGAAGACCACCCAAGAGCAGAGCCTCATACTTGTACACATAGGTCTTATCCAGGGCAAACTCAGGAACTGAAAGTGTACAGTATTTTTGATTTGCGTCAATTGTTAGGGTCATTACTTTTAAGCAATAATGCAGTCTAAATCACCAATTAAAACTCATTTGCCAAATCATATTACTTACCAAGGTTGATCTGTTGACTTGCTAAAAGAAATAGAAAAATATATATATATTTAAATTTTTAATAGTTTTTCAACAAGTTTTCCTAAAGATGTAAAAGGAGAGAGAAGGAGAAAAATATTTGAATATATTTTGACTTACCCACTAGGGCTACTGTCAGGGCAAGCACAACAGCTCTCATGGCTGATGGTTTGTGAAGAGCTCCTGAGAGAAATTTACCTTTTATAGTAGTTTCATGCTGACCATGTATTAATTCTTAAATTAATAATTAACTTTAACTTAAATTAGTATCCAATTGTACAATGCTTTTGTCAACTTATTTGAACATAAATATCAATAGAGGTTAGGTTACCCTGGCCTGTCATCATGTCATTGTTCAGGCCAATGTCCACAGTGAAATGCTGATCATTGTCTTTTATATTCAAAAAGGTGATTTTTCCCCAATTCTATCATATCAATAAAATAATGCTTAAGCAAAAAAATTTTGAGTTTTTATATATAAATAGCTATAGATTAGTTATATTACAGTAAACATATTATTATTAAACATATTTTCGCAATTTTTTATACAAATAATAATTTTACTTAACAACCCTGGCTTGAAGGCAAATCTTAGCTATCAGTTTTGAGTTAGGTTACCCTGGCCTGTTGGGTTAGGTTATCATGTCATTCGTCAGGCCAATGTCCACAGTGAAATGCTGACCATTTTTCTTTTATTAATCTAAATCTAAAAACTACCATATGTTAAAAGTCCATTAGTTAAAGTCCACAGTTTATTCATTTTCAGGGCTTTCAAAAAAATAATATGTTGCAATGTTAATTTCTGTAATTAATGTTTTCTGTTTAACGCTTTAAAATATTAAACACAATCAATGCATCATCATTTTTTATCTGTCATCCTTTGGCTAGCGTTACAGTATCCACCTTATTTTGCAACTTGGAAGTAAGCTATTTTCTGTGAATGTCCGAGACAGTGTGTTAATGATTACGACAATACATAAACATAATATGATTAAAAATATCAGTTTGCAATATCAAGCTGCATAACGAGCTGTATGTCATTCTTTTTAAGCTATGTTGCTAAGATATTCTACTCTTTACAGTGACTGTATTGTCAGGGTGAATGAACAAAAGGATTAAGCTTTTAAAACTCTACACAACATGCATGCAACAGACATGATATTATAAAGACTAGCGTAAGTTCTCAGATACTGTGATTTCCTTCTCACATCACTGAATTCTCCTATTCACCTGAACAGTTTATGATGTTATATATGGTATCATTGTAATCATTGACCATCAAAACATAGGGGTATACATCACCTTTTCTGTGTTATCATGTTTGATTCGGAAGATATGATACAAAATACATGATTTGGTTATGGCGGAAAGTAAAATAGTCACCATGGCGACCACAAGGTGTTTTTGTGATGGCTCCATTTCTAAAAATGTTCAGGGCCCCAAACTGTTCAAGTGTACCAAATTTCATGCTTTTATGAAAAAGTGAACATTTCACCTCAAATTTTGCACATATCACCTAGACTAAAAATAATATCGGTAACTTACAGCGATGGAGATAAGAGCTGTGTGTCGCCTCAATCTAATAATATTCTGAAGTTTGTTTTTTTACATGCAAAGTGGTGCTTTGGTTGACCCAAATTCAAATATATATATATATATATATATATATGTGTGTGTGTGTGTGTGTGTGTAAGCAATAAAGTTGACTTATTCATGATACAGCACTAGCCTCCAGTGCCTTATTTCTTTTATAAAACGGTTACCACACAATACAAATATTAAAGCCTAAAGTATGTATCAATGCAACTTTCATGAAGTAAAGCCTTCTTTTACATTGAAAAGACTTAATTGTTGTAAAGACGGAACAAGACGCAACTACCAAATGCTTTGACTAGTGCTGTCAGTCACGGAAAACCCCTTAACTGGACAGGATAATACATTGGACGATTTTTTTTATTATAAACATGACCTGAAGGAAAATGCTAAATCTGAATGCAGGTAATAAACTCGCTCACTCTTGTCTTTTTCTCACAATACTCTTCTACATAATACAGTAAGCTTCAATGAACAATATAAATTGAGAACATACAGTTTACGTTGCTAAGGATGTTGTGTAGTGATACACAGAACCGTTGGGTGAAGCGGTCATAGCCGTGTTTTATCATGAATAAAACACAGCTATTGACCGATCAGAATCAAGGACAGGAACTAACCGTTTTATGAATATATATATATATATATATATATATGATAGCAATATGGTTATATATCAGCACGACTGACGTGCTGTGATATCAGTATGTCAGGTAATTACAGCGTGCTGATATACAGCCATATCGCACGGCTACTTGTGTGATATTGCTCATATATTGTACGAGTGTAAATAAATAAGAAACAACAATGGATTGTCTTTAAAAACCCTCTTTTGTGAAGAACTACTTCCTTCCACCAAGGGATTCAAATCACAAGTTGACAGTTTAACAGTTGAGCCAAAGCCTCCATTACTAATTCTAAAACGTCACACTTTAGAACTAGTAACGGAGGAACATTGAGTTGCTTCATTGAAGTTAAGTTAATAAACGTAATTTCGGGAGGAGTACGCCCATCTAATCTTCCAATTAATACCAAGGTATAAAACCAGCATCTTACCTCTTCCTGTTGTTAGTTCTTTCAGCATCCCTCCTCCTCCCCTTTTCCTCCTTTTTGTACAATTTTGCCTGTTATAGGGGGGCAATCGGAGCTCGAGTAGAATATCCTCTCCGAGCCTCTCAGACAGCAAGCCAAATCTGTTTACCACTTATGTTAAGATTATATGGGCACACGAACTCGTGAAACTCTTTATAATATGTGGAGTATAATGAGAGAGAGATCGCCTGAGCGAGTGCATTACCTGCATCTAGCTGATATTCTTCAGGACAGTCTTATATTCATAATCAAAAAATCAGTTTGAATGTCCACTGAGGAAAACGATATCTTTGTCCTTTTAACATAGGCATCACCCCCATGAGAGCGCTAGTCAATGAACTTGTCAGTTGCGTCTTGTAAGATGTTGTTTAAAGTAAAAACAATGTCCTTGTTTCTTTGTTTCCATACATTTCAATATAAAAGTATTTGTGACTGACTCACTCACTCACTCATAAAGACAGTCTTTGCCCCATCTCATGCTGTATTAATGTAACTTTCAATGAAATCGAAATCACTAACGGAGTCATACTTACATAAAAAATATTTATATAAAATATTATTTATTTAACAATAATATTTAAATGAACAACAATAGCCATTATAACAGTATAAGAAGGAAATAATATAGTCTCTGTGTCCCTTCAGTTCCAGTCTCAAAGAAAAACTTTCAGAGTCGAAGTTCCAGGTCCCAGGAGTTTAACTTTATTGACAAGCAACAAAGTGAGATGTCAGCTCCACATCTAAATCTCTCTAGCCAGGGCACAGTTTTTATACACAGTGTAAGATCCATCCCTACAGTTCTTTTCCATGATCTCATTTACAGGTGCTCTTCTCCCTTTGTCTTCCTGGAGTCTCCCAAGTACTCCCCAACACTTTGAACACAGTCACTTCACCGATTAAACTGCAGGTGTTGCTTATGCAAGAGATAATTATCTTTGTAAGTGTTCTAAATTTCCTGTATGAGTATACGGGAAGGACTTTTATCATGAAACGTCTTATAGTGTATTCCGCTGGGTGACGTTAGTTTCCGCTATTCCGCCATTGTGTTTTACTTTCACTTTCACCAGCCGTTTGCTCCGCCATTTCTTCAGGTGTTAATGTGCGTGATTGAATGTAAGTTTATTTAATTATACAAATTATAAGTGATGCATGTTTATTATGTTGTTGTGTTTAAATATTCAGCTTGTGCAACCGAACTTTACATTGTGCACAATGTTATAATATAAGAGCTATATACGGTGATTCACGTGCATATGTTCACCTCTCAGCCAATCAGATTCAAGAACCAGAAAGAACTGTTGTATAAAATAGTATAATATAGGTTAATATAATAATTTCTGATAATCCCAGGTTGCTATGGTCATGCAGGTTTGTTTACACATTAAACTCATGGCCACAAGAAATAGATTTCGTTTCCTCAACATAGGAACTCGATGACGCAACTTTACATAGCATGACCATGATATAAGGATGTTGTTACCCTGACAAAATGATCTCATGACCGTGACATATTATCACGTTACTATGAATTAATCTCTTGTGGCCACAATAAAACCATGTGAACCGAACATGTTCCCTTCTGGTCACTGTGAACCTTATTGTCAAGTGTACAAAAAGATTTATGAGTACCACTGACAGTGTTCTTGTAAAATGAAAGCAATTCACACAATTCTGACACTTGCAGGGTATTTATTAAAATTAGACTGCATTACATTACATACAACACAACATTGTTAACATATTCAATTAAAGTAAATGTGAAAATGTAAAATGTAATTAATTTCTTATTCTTCCTTGATATGTTTCTGGATCCAGGAGAGAATGTCTTCATCAATATGAATGGAAAGAGTTCCATCTGGATTGATGGGAACAGCGACAGGGAGAGGAATAGCCATCCTTGACAGTGTCATCTAGAACAGCAGGAACAAAAATAATTATTTGTATTTTCTTAATTATGTCTCTATTTGAGTCATAATTTAAAGGAAAAATATTTCACCTCTGGAATCCTAGCAATGACATTCAAGGATCTCTGAGTTGGCAAGGCTGCAGTCAGTTCAATCTCTTTCTCACTGTTCGTTGCTCTTTCAAGTCTAAATCCCGCCTGGAGAGCTGCCATAGGGATGTGTTTAGACAGCCTAGTTGTGAAGGGATACACAGAGAAGAGCAGATTAAACCAGTGCCATTTTCTACATTTCTACATTTGTCATTCAGTGTTGCTGAACATTACTTTTTGGCGTAGATGGTGACAATTAGTGGCAGCCTCTCCCATTCCAGCTCTAGACGTGCAGCAGGGAATTCGCCCAGGACACCGGCTTCAGCTTTAGCAGTGACTGCATACTGTTGGCATTCTGGACCCCAAGCAACCTTGGCCTGAAAAAGGACAGTTGTGTTAAAAGGTTGGTATTGATGTCAATTATTTCACCTGAGAAATTTATTTCGATAATTGTTCTAAAACCTTTTATTTTTTTTTATTTTTTAAAATCACACAAGTCTTTTCGGTCTTACAGTGACTTTGTGCTTGCTCAGCAGGGCACCGTCAGCACAGATCTTCAGGTTGTCATTTTCAGCGATGGAGGAAATGACGAGCTGCACTCTTGCAGTTGGCTTGTCAAAGTAAGCTGCAAGTTGGTAGCCCAGCAGCTTGTGGTCAACTCTCACAGCACGGGCAATGACAGCAAAAACAGGTGGAATACCATTTCCAAGGAACTTAGCCTGAAAGCATAAACCATAATAGATTCAAGTTGATCGTCACATTTGGGTTTTATGTTATGAACAAACAAATGACACTAATTGCTGCTTTCAGAAGAGACAGGCACATTTTTATCTTCAGTCTCCAGGATTTCCCTCAGTTTCAACAAGAAGGCCTTTCCTTCTGGAGTCTCCTCATCAATGAGGCTGATTTGCTTAAGGAGCCTCTCAGCAGCTCTAGGACCAACTTGGACTTCAAGCTCCAATTTTTCAACTGCAGGACCTTCAGCTAAAGCCAAAATGACAAACAATAAATTATGATTTTATTTGGAAATACTTGAATTTAATCAATGTAATCTTCTCTGTAAGAATACCTCTTGACACTGCAGCACGGGCTGAGTGCTGTCCAATTATGTAGAAGAGAGGTGCATTTCTAATAAAAGCAGCATTGTGAGAGTGCACCTCAATGCACCCCTTGATTTCAATGTATGGGACAGCAAGACAGAGAGTCTTGTGAAATGGAGCAGCAGCTCTCACAGGAGTCTCATCTGGTATCTCGGAGGACTGGAAAGAAAAATTAAGTATTAAATCAATTATATCAAAAAGTAAATAAAAAAGTCTTTCCATTTTGGAGCTTAAAGGAAATATTATCATGTTTCCATATGTCCATGTCTGTATTCAAAGCTTACCGAATCACCAACATATGATGTCTGGGAGTTTTGAAGAGACAGCTCAGGTACTAAGGGAACAATCCTTTCAGAAGTGGGATCTTCAATGTTTCTGACCACAGCAAGGGTCTCAAAGCTGTTGGAACAAGAAAAGTAAGGGATACTCCCAGAAAAGTGCAGTCACAAACAAACAACACTTTTGCTACACTAGCAAAACTAAGATTTCATTACCTCACAGCAGCAATGTGTTCAGGAAGCTCAACAGGCAGAGCCTCCACCTTGTAGTTGCCCTTGAGAATGTCTGCTCTTGCAGCCACTTTTCCAGGGGCTATTGTACGAATCTTTCCTCTCGCCATAACAGCAGCTTGGATCAAGGCAGTGTTCACTCCCATCACAGCAAAGGTCTGGAGAGCAACACTGAAATAAGAATAAGGGAGATTGTTTGTAAAACTGTTGTTGTGTACTTCATATCCCATCTTCATGAATGTAGCTGCAAAAGTGTACCTTGGTCTTGCTTCAGCTTGGAGTTGAACATCAGTCTTCTTCAGCTGCTCAAGAGTCATGGTCTCAATCTCCTCAGGGAGAGGAGGTGTAATGGTGGCCTTAACTAGAAGGGTGAACAGAACAACATCAAACTTAGAAGTGACACCTTTATATCCAAGGAACAGATAAAAGGTTCTAAGAAAACAAAGGTACCATTGACACTTGCAGCAGCAACAGCAGCTGTGTACAAACTGAGCTCCATGGGCACACCAACTGCTGTTGGAAAGATACGACGCACTTCAGCTGCAAGCAGGGGTTTGGCGTACTGAAAGACAATTCCTTCCTGCAAAGCTTTAAGGGCAACCTTCAACAGTTCACGTGGTTTGGGTCCAGTGGCAATCTGGGAATAGTGTTTATGAGAAACTTAATTCTAATTGTGAGAATTATTTGTGAGACAGATCTCAACAAATACGGTAATGAGAGAGGAGACTTAAACTACAACACAATACCGGTATTGCTTCTTCAATGACGGTCTTGTCAATGTTTAAATAAGCCACTTCTTGTCCAAGTAATTTGACGTAGGCTGAAGCCAATGGCTGATTGGTTGGCAAGGCCTTCCAGTTTGCAAGCTTGAAGAGTTCAAACAGAGAAGTTATATATATTTAGCCGATGTTATTCTTATAATACGCAAAAGTACAAAATGATACAATACACTGGACATGAAAACTTACTGCTCTCAGGGTACGCTTAACCTTTGTGATACGGTCAACACTTTCATCTGCAGCAGGAGATTGCAGAAGAGCCTCCTGGATTCCTTCAGTTCTCACACCAATCTGTTTGAGGGAATCAACTGAGTGAAGACTGAAAATATTTTAAAACCATGAATCAGATTTAAAAAAAAAAAAAAAAAAAATCTCTTGGTTTGCCCACCTCAAGAACATCAGCAGCAGCTCCAGCCAGGTAAGCACGTGCTTTAGCTACAACAGCTCTGGGCAGGATGGTGGCGGCATCATTGATCATGTAGGCACTACCAGCAGCTCCAATCATAAGAGGAGCTGCACAGGGACAGAGGCAAAAATGCAATAATGCCATTTTCAGATTATTTTGATCAGATTTTTATGCACTTTAAGCAACACTCAAGACACAATTATTTAGCTCTCATAAAAACTCACTATGATAGAAGTCCAGCTGAAGGGCTCTGCTGAAACGGATGCTAAGCCTGTCCAGCTTGCGGCTCATGAGCTTAATGGCAACATTAGCTGCACCAGCACTGAAATGGACAACCATGATTACTGGCTTGTACTTATTTGATGTAATAAATTAAAATATATGAAAAATAATTTGTTATTCTTACACAGCTGCCATATCAGGAGCAGTGATTCTGGTCAAGGACTTGATGTGGGAATAGGCAAAGCTTGCAACATGCATGTTAGTCTCCATCTTCATAGCACCAGCAAGACTGGAGACTAGAGCCACTGAGGGCTTTGCCTCAAACAACACAATACAAGCAACCATTCGCACTTCTGGGTGGAGAGCCCTGTCCAATACAAGCTGCAGGGCCACTGGCTGAACCTGAGGAAGGGAATAAGGTTTGCTTATTACTGGAAGAAAATGTGCATAATATTTTCCTTTTTACATTATTTATTTATGTATGTATTTTTACATTCCTACATTGTCTGACACTTACCAGTTTGGGCTCTTTCTTGGCAATGTTCCTCAGGGCCAAAATGGCATCAACCTGGACTCTAAGAGGCAGAGAAGTAGCTGCAGTTCTCAGTCCAGGTAGGAGCTTCATGATGGGTTTAAGACTAGCAGGGTGACCAGCATTGCCCAGAACTTTCAGAGCCAAAGTGATTTCAGGAATGTCATTCTTGGAAATGGCCTCTGCAGCAATCTCATGGATGGGCTAATGAGTTTGAGGCATATACAGATATTAAATACAAATATTAAAATATAATAGTATGTCCATGACAGAAATATATTGAGGGCTTGAGGTGTTTACCCTAAGGAGCTCGGCAGGGCAAGTGGGAACTGCAACACAGTGTTTGGCAATCATGGAACCATATCCAAGCATGACGACTTCACGAAGAGCTGGGATTGTGGCGATTTTCTCGTGCATAGCTAAACTCTGTTCAGCAAATACAGAAATTATTAATTTGATTTGGGTAAGATTTGAAGAACAGCACTTTGTGTATAGTAAGATGAACCCACAGCTGTCAACTGGATGGTGTCCAAATCAGCAGTGACCATTTGCAGAGCAACCACAAGAGCCTGAAGGAACTCGGGAATGGTAAGTTCACCAGCCAGGAACTTCTCCTTGATGAATTTTACAATGACTGGTGTGCCAACAGCAGGAAGAGCATCCAGGAGCCAGCGCCTAATAGATTCATTGTTTAAATATATTTGTTATAAGAAACTGCATTTGAACTACATTACTACAATTGCTCACAAATTGTACCTGTAAACTGGTTTGTCCTTAAACTGAGCCCAGATGGCCTCAATATTCTCCAAGGTGGCGGCACGCAGGAGCTGGACAAGCTGAACAAACTTAAGTGGAGCATCATCATGGACCATGGCCAAATTGTTTGCAACGAGGTGCTTTAAGACCTCGATAATCTAGAAGGAGTAAGGGCAACACTCAGATGATGTCTTCATGGATCAAAACCTTTGACTTGGAGACTGTTAAAAATTTTAAGTAATGTATTATACCTGGGCTGGTGCATCACTGATCTTTGTGAGTTGAATGGGGGTCTGAAGAAGTTCAGTTGCAAACTCATACTGCAGGGATCCACGGGCCAAGTAATCAGCTTTGACTGGAACAACAGGGGTTTTCTCAATCTCAACAAAAGCCAAAGTTTGTCTGAAAAAAAATATTTGTTAGTAATAATGTTAGTTCATATTTTAAGAGAAATCTTACAGAGGATCACTCCTACTTTGCTTCCATCTGGGCCGCACCATGGATCTCATTGAAGGGTGAAAACTGATGCACTTCCTCAACTGTTGCTTCAGCGATCAGTACACCGGCTGCAGCTGGTTTCATGATGTAGTTGTAAGATGCAGTTTCAATCAGACTCTTCACCCTCTGTTGAGAGAAAGATATATGACCACATTTTCATTATATTGATTGAGTCAATATTTAAGTTCTTCCCAGTCGTCTTCTTCTTTACCTTTGTGCATTCAGCACACTTCTCAGTGTATGCCAAGCCAACATCCTTCATGATTCTCTCCTGGCAGTGGCTCAGATCCTTGGACTTGGTGACAATAATGTGGTTGGCCTTTGGATCCTCACTGATGACATAGTGGGTCCTGCATACTCCCTGAGCTCCAGCCTTGAAGGACAAGTCAAAAAATTTGATTGCAGAACTCAAAATAGATTAAAAACAAAACAACAACCTAGGATCACTTTTTCACCTCTTGCAGCTCATAGATATTCTGGGTCTTCTTGAGATTGAGCTGAAGGATGTTGAGGATTCCTCTGTGCAAATTCAGTACTGTAGGGGAGACTCCTGCAGGGGCGAATACCTTTCCGACTACACCATTAGCATACTCAAACTTGATGGGAATCTGAAGCTGAGCAGCCAGAGCTGAGGTGAGTTTAGTGGCAGGAACAAATGGATCCTTTGGCCAAATGCCAGCATACTCGTAGAGTAGAGGATCCATGAGCTGTAAAGGAATATCTTTACTTAAAATGAGGGAATTGTTGCTTTTAACAGCCAGTGCTTGCTAACACATTTTTAGTTTCCTCTGAGTGTTGAACATCTATAAAATGTATAGTTCTTAATGGTCATTACCTTCATCAGGAAGGTGGTTTCTGTCACGGCACTGAGGTGAACCTTGCTGCTGACTTTTATACCTGCTCTGGCCAGACCTTCTTGAGGAAGACCACCCAAGAGCAGAGCCTCATACTTGTACACATAGGTCTTATCCAGGGCAAACTCAGGAACTGAAAGTGTACAGTATTTTTGACGTCAATTGTTAGGGCCATTACTTTTAAGCAATAATGCAGTCTAAATCACCAATTAAAACTCATTTGCCAAATCATATTACTTACCAAGGTTGATCTGTTGACTTGCTAAAAGAAATAGAAATATATATATATTTAAATTTTTAATAGGTTTTCAACAAGTTTTCCTAAAGACGTAAAAGGAGAGAAATATATGAATATATTTTGACTTACCCACTAGGGCTACTGTCAGGGCAAGCACAACAGCTCTCATGGCTGATGGTTTGTGAAGAGCTCCTCAGAGAAATTTACCTTTTATAGTAGTTTCATGCTGACCATGTATTAATTCTTAAATTAATAATTAACTTTAACTTAAATTAGTATCAAATTTTACAATACTTCTGTCAACTTATTTGAACATAAATATCAGTAGAAGTTAGGTTACCCTGGCCTGTCATCATGTCATTGTTCAGGCCAATGTCCACAGTGAAATGCTGATCATTGTCTTTTATATTCAAAAAGGTGATTTTTTCCCCAGTTCTATCATATCAATAAAATAATGCTTAAGCAACAAAATTGGAGTTTTTATATATAGATAGCTATGGAGTAGGTATATTACAGTAAACATATTATTATTAAACATACTATTGTACATTTTTATACAAATAATAATTTTACTTAACAACCCTGGCTTGAAGGCAAATCTTAGCTATTAGTTTTGGGTTAGGTTACCCTGGCCTGTCATCATGTCATTCGTCAGGCCAATGTCCACAGTGAAATGCTGATCATTTTCCTTTTATAAATCAAAATCTAAAAACTGCCATATGTTAAAAGTCCATTAGTTAAAGTCCACCGTTTATTCATTTTCAGGGCTTTCAAAAAATAACATGTTAATTTCTGTAATTAATGTTTTCTGTTTAAAAAAATTTGAACACAATGCATCATCCATTTTTATCTGTCATCCTTTGGCTAGCGTTACAGTATCCACCTTATTTTGCAACTCTATATATCACCTGGACTAAAAATAATATCGGTAACTTACAGCGATGGAGATAAGAGCTGTGTGTCACCTTAATCTAATAATATTCACTGTGAAGTTTGTTTTTTTACATGCAAAGTGGTGCTTTGGGTGACCCAAATTCAAATATATATATATAAGGTACAAGAGGCTGAGAGACAGTAAGGTACGAGAGGCTGTGCTGTATCGTGAATAAGTCACGGCTGAAGGGCGTTGTTAGTGCAACCCCTTCAGCCGTGACTTATTCACGATACAGAACTAGCCTCCAGTACCTTATTTCTTTTATAAAACAGTTACCACACAATACAAATATTAAAGCCAAAAATATGTATCAATGCAACTTTCATTACATTTTACATTTACATTTAGTCATTTAGCAGACGCTTTTCTTCAAAGCAACTTACAAATGAGAATAGTAGAAGCAATCAAATCAACATGAGTACAACAGTATGTAAGTGCCGTGTCAAGTCACAGTTTCATCAGTAAAGTGTATGAGCAAGGTTTTTTTGTTCTGTTTTGTTTTTTAATATATACGCAAATAGATGCTCTCTTCAGTTCGTTAAAGACCAGTCTTGCTGCAGCATTCTGAATCAGTTGTAGAAGCTTGATAGTGCATGCTGGAAGGCCTGCCAAGAGAGCATTACAATAGTCCAGTCTGGATAGAACAAGAGTTTGGACAAGAATTTGTGTGGAATGCTCCGATAGGAAGGGCCTAATCTTCCTAATGTTGTACAAGGCAAATCTGCAGGACCGGGTCATTGTATCGATATGATCTGTGAGGTTCATGTGTTTTGGAGAAGGCATAGTTTTGGAGACGCTCTGAATGGAGGGTGGGATCTTATGCTTTCAAAGCTAGCTCACTATTGCTAGCCTCTCTGAAAATGACCTACTCTTTTAAGCATGGTGATGAAAGTTATTGTATGTGAGAATAAAATAACATATTTAAATGTATTTGAGGTATTTTAAATACAAAATACTGTCTCTCAAAGTATTTAATTACAAATTACATTAGATTTTTTTCTTTGTTAAGGAAAATACAAATTACAAAATACTTAAAAGTAATTAAATGCGTATTTTAAATAGATTTAATTAAAATACTGCCCATCTCTGATCGCACGGCTATTTGTGTGATATTGCTCATATATTGTACGAGTGTAAATAAATAGGAAACAACAATGGACTGTCTTTAAAAACCCTCTTTTGTGAAGAACTACTTCCTTCCACCAAGGGATTCAAATCTCAAGTTGACAGTTTAACAGTTGAGCCCAAGCCTCCATTACTAATTCTAAAATGTCACTTTAGAACTAGTAACGAAGGAACATTGAGTTGCTTCATTGAAACTCTTTATAATATGTGGAGTATAATGAGAGAGAGATCGCCTGAGCGAGTGCATTACCTGCATCTAGCTGATATTCTTCAGGACAGTCTTATATTCATAATCAAAAAATCAGTTTGAATGTCCACTGAGGAAAACGATATCTTTGTCTTTGTCCTTTTAACATAGGCATCACTCCCATGAGAGCGCTAGTCAATGAACTTGTCAGTTGCGTCTCGTAAGATGTTGTGTAAAGTAAAAACAATGTCCTTGTTTCTTTGTTTCCGTACATTTCAATATAAAAGTCTTTGTGACTGACTCACTCACTCACTCATAAGGACAGTGTTTGCCGCCATCTCATGGTGTATTAATGTAATTTTCAATGAAATCGAACTCACTAACGGAGTCTTTCTCAATACCATAAATATGGCGTTTTATTTATATAAAATATTATTTATTGAACAATAATATTTAAATTAACAACAATAGCCATTATAACAGTATAAGAAGGAAATAATATAGGAAATAAACACAAGCAAACAGTTCATTCAAATGTACAAAAGCAGCGTTCTAGTTAGTACAGGATTTAATTTCAATGTAAATATAAAGTTATAAAGTTATAAAGTCAATATAAAGTCAAATCTATTAGCTAATAGATTAATAAGACCAAAGATTGCCCATTTGATATACCCAAAACAAATTATACTCATGTTTAAACACTATTTACATAAGAGCCAGCGGCAAATTCCCGAAAGACTGGCTGAGATGAAGCTGTTCTCTGCAGGTACATGAGCGCTGAACGGTCGCTGACAGCCTGGAGCTCGCATCTCCGAAAGCGTCTAAACAAATTTTCAAATAGGCAGTATGTTTACATATAAACCACATATCTGAGATCTACACAACTATATTCGCGCCTAAAAAATGACTAAAACTACATTCCGTAATAAATTAACAGTAGAATCTATAAAAATATTGTGGGTTTGCTCGTCCGCCATGACACTCGCAGTGAGAATGCTGACAGCGGAGTGATTCAAAAGATGAAACGGTTCCCATGGCGATACTTGTACATTATTGCATGGCTGAAAAGACCTCTTAGCCAATCAAATTCGAGAACCAGAAAGAACTGTTGTATAAAATAGTATAATATAGGTTAATATAATAATTTCTGATAATCCCAGGTTGCTATGGTCATGCAGGTTTGTTTACACATTAAACTCATGGCCACAAGTAATAGATTTCGTTTCCTCAACATAGGAACTCGATGACGCAACTTTACATAGCATGACCATGATATAAGGATGTTGTTACCCTGACAAAATGATCTCATGACCGTGACATATTATCACGTTACTATGAATTAATCTCTCGTGGCCACAACAAAACCATGTGAACCAAACATGTTCCCTTCTGGTCATTGTGAACCTTATTGTCAAGTGTACAAAAAGATTTATGAGTACCACTGACAGTGTTCTTGTAAAATGAAAGCAATTCACACAATTCTGACACTTGCAGGGTATTTATTAACATTACATTACATATATCACAACATTGTTAATGTATTCAATTAAAGTAAACGTGGAAATGTAAAATGTAATGAATTTCTTATTCTTCCTTGATATGTTTCTGGATCCAGGAGAGAATGTCTTCATCAATATGAATGGAAAGAGTTCCATCTGGATTGATGGGAACAGCGACAGGGAGAGGAATAGCCATCCTTGACAGTGTCATCTAGAACAGCAGGAACAAAAATAATTATTTGTATTTTCTTAATTATGTCTCTTTGTGAGTCATAATTTAAAGGGAAAATATTTCACCTCTGGAATCCTAGCAATAACATTCAAGGATCTCTGAGCTGGCAAGGCTGCAGTCAGTTCAATCTCTTTCTCACTGTTCGTTGCTCTTTCAAGTCTAAATCCCGCCTGGAGAGCTGCCATAGGGATGTGTTTAGACAGCCTAGTTGTGAAGGGATACACAGAGAAGAGCAGAGTAAACCAGTGCCGTTTTCTACATTTATACATTTGTCATTCAGTGTTACTAAACATTACTTTTTGGCATAGGTGGTGACAATTAGTGGCAGCCTCTCCCATTCCAGCTCTAGACGTGCAGCAGGGAATTCGCCCAGGACACCGGCTTCAGCTTTAGCAGTGACTGCATACTGTTGGCATTCTGGACCCCAAGCAACCTTGGCCTGAAAAAGGACAGTTGTGTTAAAAGGTTGGTATTGATGTCAAGTATTTCACCTGAGAATTTTTTTTTCGATAATTGTTCTAAAACCTTTTTTTTTTTTTTTTTTTTTAAATCACACAAGTCTTTTCGGTCTTACAGTGACTTTGTGCTTGCTCAGCAGGGCACCGTCAGCACAGATCTTCAGGTTGTCATTTTCAGCGATGGAGGAAATGACGAGCTGCACTCTTGCAGTTGGCTTGTCAAAGTAAGCTGCAAGTTGGTAGCCCAGCAGCTTGTGGTCAACTCTCACAGCACGGGCAATGACAGCAAAAACAGGTGGAATACCATTTCCAAGGAACTTAGCCTGAAAGCATAAACCATAATAGATTCAAGTTGATCGTCACATTTGGGTTTTATGTTATGAACAAACAAATGACACTAATTGATTCACCTGTTTCTGGAGAGCCTCAAAGCTAGATGCAGCACTTCCACTGCTTAGTGCCTTTGAGGCGCCATGGGGTGCCAAGTACTGAAAGCAAAATAACATCATATACATGATGAATATTTGATGATCTAAAAAAAATATATATTTTTAACAACAATAATTTTGTATAGTTACCCGATCTTTATGAAACTTCCTGAAAGGCTCCATGATGGTGGCAGTCTGAAAATCCATATAAAATGATTTAGTGAAAAATATATTTATGACACAAATATTGGCTTCCAAACCAACATACTACATTCCATATCCTCACCTCAGTCATACGAGAGCTGGACATGGAGGAGCTTGAACTGCTGATGATGCGGCTGCTGCTGCTTTCAGAAGAGACAGGCACATTTTTATCTTCAGTTTCCAGGATTTCCCTCAATTTCAACAAGAAGGCCTTTCCTTCTGGAGTCTCCTCATCAATTAGGCTGATTTGCTTAAGGAGCCTCTCAGCAGCTCTAGGACCAACTTGGACTTCAAGCTCCAATTTTTCAACTGCAGGACCTTCAGCTAAAGCCAAAATGACAAACAATAAATTATGATTTTATTTGGAAATATTTGAGTTTAATCAATGTAATCTTCTCTGTAAGAATACCTCTTGACACTGCAGCACGGGCTGAGTGCTGTCCAATTATGTAGAAGAGAGGAGCATTTCTAATAAAAGCAGCATTGTGAGAGTGCACCTCAATGCACCCCTTGATTTCAATGTATGGGACAGCAAGACAGAGAGTCTTGTGAAACGGAGCAGCAGCTCTCACAGGAGTCTCATCTGGTATCTAGGAGGACAGGAAAGAAACATTAAGTATTAAATCAATTATATCAAAAAGTAAATAAAGAAAGTCTTTCCATTTTGGAGCTTGAAGCAAATATTATCATATGTCCATGTCTGTATTCAAAGCTTACCAAACCACCAACATATGATGTCGGGGAGTTTTGAAGAGACAGCTCAGGTACTAAGGGAACAATCCTTTCAGAAGTCGGATCTTCAATGTTTCTGACCACAGCAAGGGTCTCAAAGCTGTTGGAACAAGAAAAGTAAGGGATAGTCCCAGAAAAGTGCAGTCACAAACAAACAACACTTTTGCTACACTAGCAAAACTAAGATTTCATTACCTCACAGCAGCAATGTGTTCAGGAAGCTCAACAGGCAGAGCCTCCACCTTGTAGTTGCCCTTGAGAATGTCTGCTCTTGCAGCTACTTTTCCAGGGGCTATTGTACGAATCTTTCCTCTCGCCATAACAGCAGCTTGGATCAAGGCAGTGTTCACTCCCATCACAGCAAAGGTCTGGAGAGCAACACTGAAATAAGAATAAGGGAGATTGTTTGTAAAACTGTTGTTGTGTACTTCATATCCCATCTTCATGAATGTAGCTGCAAAAGTGTACCTTGGTCTTGCTTCAGCTTGGAGTTGAACATCAGTCTTCTTCAGCTGCTCAAGAGTCATGGTCTCAATCTCCTCAGGGAGAGGAGGTGTAATGGTGGCCTTAACTAGAAGGGTGAACAGAACAACATCAAACTTAGAAGTGACACCTTTATATCCAAGGAACAGATAAAAGGTTCTAAGAAAACAAAGGTACCATTGACACTTGCAGCAGCAACAGCAGCTGTGTACAAACTGAGCTCCATGGGCACACCAACTGCTGTTGGAAAGATACGACGCACTTCAGCTGCAAGCAGGGGTTTGGCGTACTGAAAGGCAATTCCTTCCTGCAAAGCTTTAAGGGCAACCTTCAACAGTTCACGTGGTTTGGGTCCAGTGGCAATCTGGGAATAGTGTTTATGAGAAACTTAATTCTAATTGTGAGAATTATTTGTGAGACAGATCTCAACAAATACGGTAATGAGAGAGGAGACTTAAACTACAACACAATACCGGTATTGCTTCTTCAATGACGGTCTTGTCAATGTTTAAATAAGCCACTTCTTGTCCAAGTAATTTGACGTAGGCTGAAGCCAATGGCTGATTGGTTGGCAAGGCCTTCCAGTTTGCAAGCTTGAAGAGTCCAAACAGAGAAGTTATATATATTTAGCCGATGTTATGCTTATAATACGTAAAAGTACAAAATGATACAATACACTGGACATGAAAACTTACTGCTCTCAGGGTACGCTTAACCTTTGTGATACGGTCAACACTTTCATCTGCAGCAGGAGATTGCAGAAGAGCCTCCTGGATTCCTTCAGTTCTCACACCAATCTGTTTGAGAGAATCAACTGAGTGAAGACTGAAAATATTTTAAAACCATGAGTCAAAGAAAAAAAAAACTCTTGGTTTGCCCACCTCAAGAACATCAGCGGCAGCACCAGCCAGGTAAGCGCGTGCTTTAGCTACAACAGCTCTGGGCAGGATGGTGGCGGCGTCATTAATCATGTAGGCACTACCAGCAGCTCCAATCATAAGAGGAGCTGCACAGGGACAGAGGCAAAAATGATAGACAGAGAAATGCCAGATTTTTATGCATTTTGGGCAACACCCAGGACAATTATTTAGCTCTCTTATAAAAACTCACTATGATAGAAGTCCAGCTGAAGGGCTCTGCTGAAACGGAAGCTAAGCCTGTCCAGCTTGCGGCTCATGAGCTTAATGGCAACATTAGCTGCACCAGCACTGAAATGGACAACCATGATTACTGGCTTGTGCTTATTTGATGTAAGAAATTAAAATATATGAAAAATAATTTGTTATTCTTACACAGCTGCCATATCAGGAGCAGTGATTCTGGTCAAGGACTTGATGTGGGAATAGGCAAAGCTTGCAACATGCATGTTAGTCTCCATCTTCATAGCACCAGCAAGACTGGAGACAAGAGCCACTGAGGGCTTTGCCTCAAACAATACAATACACGCAACCATTCGCACTTCTGGGTGGAGAGTCCTGTCCAATACAAGCTGCAGGGCCACTGGCTGAACCTGAGGAAGGGAATAAGGTTTGCTTATTACTGGAAGAAAATGTGCATAATCGTTTCCTTTTTACATTATTTATTTATGTATGTATTTTTACATTCCTACATTGTCTGACACTTACCAGTTTGGGCTCTTTCTTGGCAATGTTCCTCAGGGCCAAAATGGCATCAACCTGGACTCTAAGAGGCAGAGAAGTAGCTGCAGTTCTCAGTCCAGGTAGGAGCTTCATGATGGGTTTAAGACTAGCAGGGTGACCAGCATTGCCCAGAACTTTCAGAGCCAAAGTGATTTCAGGAATGTCATTCTTGGAAATGGCCTCTGCAGCAATCTCATGGATAGGCTAATGAGTTTGAGGCATATACAGATATTAAATACAAATATTAATATATAATTGTATGTCCATGACAGAAATGTATCAAGGGCTTGAGGTGTTTACCCTAAGGAGCTCGGCAGGGCAAGTGGGAACTGCAACACAGTGTTTGGCAATCATGGAACCATATCCAAGCATGACAACTTCACGAAGAGCTGGGATTGTGGCGATTTTCTCATGCATAGCTAAACTCTGTTCAGCAAATACAGAAATCATTAATTTGATTTGGGCAAGATTTGAAGAACAGCACTTTGTGAATAGTAAGATGAACCCACAGCTGTCAACTGGATGGTGTCTAAATCAGCAGTGACCATTTGCAGAGCAACCACAAGAGCCTGAAGGAACTCGGGAATGGTAAGTTCACCAGCCAGGAACTTCTCCTTGATGAATTTCACAATGACCGGTGTGCCAACAGCAGGAAGAGCATCCAGGAGCCAGCGCCTAACAGATTCATTGTTTAAATATATTTGTTATAAGAAACAGCATTTGAACTACATTACTATTAACTTTTTGCTCACAAATTGTACCTGTAAACTGGTTTGTCCTTGAACTGAGCCCAGATGGCCTCAATATTCTCCAAGGTGGCAGCGCGCAGGAGCTGGACGAGCTGAACAAACTTAAGTGGAGCATCATCATGGACCATGGCCACATTGTTTGCAACAAGGTGCTTTAAGACCTCAATAATCTAGAGAGAGTAAGGGCAACACTCAGATGATGTCTTTATGGATCAAAGGCTTAGACTTGGAGACTGTTAAAGATTTTAAGTAATGTATTATACCTGGGCTGGTGCATCACTGATCTTTGTGAGTTGAATGGGGGTCTGAAGAAGTTCAGTTGCAAACTCATACTGCAGGGATCCACGGGCCAAGTAATTAGCTTTGATTGGAACGACGGGGGTTTTCTCAATCTCAACAAAAGCTAAGGTTTGTCTGAAAAAAAAAAAATATTTATTAGTAATAATGTTAGTTCATATTTTAAGAGAAATCTTACAGAGGATCACTCCTACTTTGCTTCCATCTGGGCAGCACCATGGATCTCATTGAAGGGTGAAAACTGATGCACTTCCTCAACTGTTGCTTCAGCGATCAGTACACCGGCTGCAGCTGGTTTCATGATGTAGTTGTAAGATGCAGTTTCAATCAGACTCTTCACCCTCTGTTAAGAGAAAGATATATGACCACATTTTCGTTATATTGATTGAGTCAATATTTCAGTTCTTCCTAATCTTCTTCATTACCTTTGTGCATTCAGCACACTTCTCAGTGTATGCTAAGCCAACATCCTTCATGATTCTCTCCTGGCAGTGGCTCAGATCCTTGGACTTGGTGACAATAATGTGGTTAGCTTTTGGATCCTCACTGATGACATAGTGGGTCCTGCACACTCCCTGAGCTCCAGCCTTGAAGGACAAGTCAAAAAATTAGAGTGCAGAACTCAAAATAGATTAAAAAAACAAAAACAACCTAGGATCACTTTTTCACCTCTTGCAGCTCATAGATGTTCTGGGTCTTCTTGAGATTGAGCTGAAGGATGTTGAGGATTCCTCTGTGCAAGTTCAGTACTGTAGGGGAGACTCCTGCAGGGGCGAATACCTTTCCAACTACACCGTTAGCATACTCAAACTTGATGGGAATCTGAAGCTGAGCAGCCAGAGCTGAGGTGAGCTTAGTGGCAGGAACAAATGGATCCTTTGGCCAAATGCCAGCATACTCGTAGAGTAGAGGATCCATGAGCTGTAAAGGAATATCTTTACTTAAAATGAGGGAATTGTTTCTTTTAACAGCCAATGCTTGTGAACACATTTTTAGTTTCCTCTGAGTGTTGAACACCTATAAAGTTTACAGTTCTTAATGATCATTACCTTCATCAGGAAGGTGGTTTCTGTCACGGCACTGAGGTGAACCTTGCTGCTGACTTTTATACCTGCTCTGGCCAGACCTTCTTGAGGAAGACCACCCAAGAGCAGAGCCTCATACTTGTACACATAGGTCTTATCCAGGGCAAACTCTGGAACTGAGAAGGGTAGAGTATTTCTCTGGTTGAGTTTAAGCAAGAATGCAACAGTTGTAAATGACCAGTTTACAAATTACCAAATTACAATCTTGTTACTTACCAAGGTTGATCTGTTGACTTGCTGAAAGAAACAAATAAGACAATTTGCTTTGAAAATAACTTCATTTTACCTGTTTTTAACAAGTTCTAAATTTACTTTTACTTTTAAGAAAAGAGAAACAGGAACTAATGAATTTTAAAACATAAAACTTACCCACTAGGGCTACAGTCAGGGCAAGCACAACAGCTCTCATGGCTGATGGTTTGTGAAGAGCTGCTCAGACAAACAGATCTTTTATAGTAGTTTCTTGCTGACCAAGTATGAATTTGTAAATGAATTATTAACAGATGTCTTTAGATATCAAAAAGCAAAAAGTACATAAGATAGTTTGGTCAACCTATTTGAACATCAATATCAATTAGAGGTTAGGTTACCCTGGCCTGTCATGTCATCCTCCAGAGCAATGACCAACGTCAATTTTGTATTTGTCTTCATTTGCAAGAAAGTTGATCAGGATAAGTAGAATTAAATTATATATATATGTGTGTGTGTGTGTTTTGTCTATACATGGGTATGTATGTATGTATGTATATATATATATATATATATATATATATATTTAGACAAAGTAAAATGATTAATTAGTAAAATGATCTCTACTAATTCTTGAGATTATTAAGATGTATATAATACTTTTAATATATAATATTAATACTTTGCAATATGTTTATTATTTAAAATCCAAAACAAATTCTTCACTGACTTGACATGATAAGACTGTTCAATTATGAAGGTAAAATATAGAACGCCGAAAACATATGATTTTATAAATGTTGCAATTGCTGGTATGTTTTCAATTACCTAATACATCATTACTGATTTTTGAATGCAGCTGTATTCCCTGTGCAGTGATCACTCAAAGCAGAGTGGATTCATTTATTAGGAGAGACAATCAGGAATTGCTTTGTTTTCATAGGTTCACTCAAGGTGAAGGGATCCACTGTCTTGTGCTGTGTAGTTCAGTTCTATTGGATAGCCCAGTCTCATTTGCACTAATGTAGTATTTCATGGAGATAGTTTGCTATGCTTCTTTTGTAGCACTGTTAGACCTTGCCAGACTTTTTTACAGTAAAGTACTGGCAACACTGTTGCCAGTAATTTACTGTTGATTGTAGTTATTTACTGTATTCTACAGTATGTTACTGTAAAGATACCATGCACTAAATTAAAACTCGTGTTACCTCATTTCATTTGCAGAAACCAACTGCCTCAAATTTGTCCGACTGCCATTTAAATTTACAAACTAATATTTATTTTATGCTAATAATGCGAGCATATTATTATTATGAACTTATTTCGTTAGAGTTCACTGAAAACACTTTAAATAAAGAGATTTTTATTGCATCAGCAACTACACAGTCACCATCTGTTAAATAAAATAACATACAGCGTATCATCAATGTTTCTTGATCTTCTCCTGAACCTAAGCACAGGCTCTACTCTTCAGCACGATGGTGACCCACAAAATTCAATTTTACAGTAAACTACTGGTAACACTATAACTGTTTTTTAACTTACAGTTTGTTACTGTTAGAATACATTTTATGGGTGTGTCTTTTTATCTTACACCTTTAACCCTTTCAACCCACAGGAACATCTTCTAGTGTCCACACTACAGAGTAAAAGTAACATTAACGCTGTGTTGCAGTGAGATAATTAAGTTAATATTTAAGTGATTATTGAGCATTAATGATGAACACCTGCTGTTAACAAGCAGAACCACTGAAAAGAGGAACAAGAACGGAAAAAATATGAGCAGAAACTACAACTGTCTTCCAGTCATTACACATTATTACACTTATTACTGACCAGTTTAACTGAATTTCTACAGAAGATCTTATTGAGAATTAACATAAGTTTAGATGTTGATGTTTTATTGAAAATGTTTGGTTTGATGTCACCATTGAGGAGATCAGTGTTTGCTTTAGTTGAGCCCTTGACCCTTTTTTATGTCATTTTTTTTTTCTTGGCTGTTTAAGCTATTTTTGTAAATTACATTTGTTATGGCTGAAACAAATGTGAAGAAAGACATCGTTGAGTGCTGATAATTATGTGTTGGTGAAGGCATAACCATCGCATAGTCTTTTGGTTCACTGAATTCATACTGTGTCTTTTCCCTTGTTACATTATCACCACTGTGAAACTACAGCAAGAGTTCCAACAACAATCAGCTAAAAAGAGTTTTTTTTTAAACACCATGCACAAAAAACAGCTGCAGCATTGTTTAGACACACACAGATCAGCACATAAAAAATCAGCACAATCTCAACAAAAGTGGCAATAAAAAAGGATCATACAGCTGCATAATTTATTCATGCTGTAGTGCATGCTGGGGGTTTTGTACTATGCTGGCATCCAGCATGCTTTGCAACATTAAACTTTTGGATGTCACCATTGTTGAGATTCATATTCTGATTGTTGATGTCTCTGCTGTCCAAAGTAAGGAGGAGCTCAACATTTTTTATGTGCTATATGACTTATGTATTCTCCTAAAAAACAGATTACTGAAATGTTGCTGGTTTGTACACTGTTATATAATCAATAAACATAAAATACTTGTTAAATCAAAGACTAGATACAGACAGAGATCAGTGAATTAGACAAATCAAAGACAACTATAACATCATCACAACAACCAAAAAACCAGATCAGTTTCATGTTGGCTTTTTCTTGCCATAACAAATAACAAATTTCAAACACTCAGTTACAGCAGCCAGCAAAAACTAACGTTAGAGAGTCAAGAGCCCAATTAAAGCAGGCACTGGTCACCACGATGGTGACTGCAAACTTCAATAAATTCTTATTTTCAATAAAACATCAACATCCAAACCTGTTCATTCTCAACAAGAACTTCTGTACATGTATGAAAGAAATAATGTCACACTGGTTTGTAAACTGGTTTCTGCTCGTCTCCTCTTTTTTTCTGGTCTTGTTTCTTTGTCCTTCAATGATTCTGCTCATCAGGTGTTCATCAGTGTCTGAATTCACTCACTTCTTTTCATTAACTCTGTCAAGTGGACTATATTAGTGAACTAATGTAGGGAATAGTGAATGAGGGTATAGGGTGTGATTTGGAACAGTGTCGACTTTGAGCGCTGTTAACGCACAGTATATTCCTGTAGACTACTTTCTCGAAAATTACAAATATTACCCAGACTGTTTTCTACAGAATATTACTGTTTTAATGGAAAATGGTTTGTTACTGTCAGAATTTGGCCATTTTTCTACATCAAGGTTTAGCAGTGTACACAATATAGACAGATTTGGCATAAGACTACCAGTTTTGGGTTAGGTCACCCTGGCATCAAATGTCATCAAAACTTGTTAAAGTCAATATTAGAATACGGGCCAGGTCACAGTTTCACTTGAAATATTTTATAATTGTTCATTTTAAAATGTATTATTCTTAATACAAGTATTTTTAGTAGCTCAGGCTGATTGCTAGTGAAATGTTTAGGACTGTGCATGTTCAGCATTGTCATAATATGGTTGACTTATGGCACTTGAGCTGTTAGTTAAATAACAGTTACAGCTCATATAATGAGCCACTATGGCCCTATTTCCACCTAGTATTAAGATGCATTTTAGTTGATTGGATCACAAATGGATGACGCTGAATACAGGTGTAAATGGGGTGTTAAATGTTTTGAGCTTGTCCAAAACACATTCAACCAGATTGCTTTCATAGTGGTAACACTCATGTGTTTGAATGTGTTTAAACAGCACAAAAGACCACCTACTCTCCGTCTACTGACCTAACGCATAAACATTATGGAAAGTGTGCTAGCCAGATGGGATTTAAACTTTGTCGGCTGGGGATAAAGTTTGGTTTAAAGACGAAAAACATACCAAGCACAATGTTCTCTCACCATTCCTGATTTCTAACATGCACTTTGCGCATTTGGTGTGGTCTTATGGCTGTCAGAGCAGAAACGAAAGCTGTTGCTCTCTGTATGAGATTTCTTCGTTGTCTCCGGTTGTATTGTAAATTGCACAAGCTTGTTTTGTCCATTAGATCAAAAGAAGCCTATACATTTTCCCGCCCATAGAGCCTCCCCTCGAAGAAATCAGGACAGAAGTGGTTGAAAGTGGACAAAAGAGACAGATCAAAATACCAGGTAGAAACGGGTATGTGTCTCCCTTGTCTACTTGTGATCCGATCAACCAAAACGCTTCTTAATACCAGGTGGAAACAGACCCTATGAGCAAATATGGCAGATTTTCACCTCAAATAGGGATGCTCTAATTAACTGACTTCTGATCAAAATCAGCTGATAAGTGCATTTGGTGCATGGAACTTCACTGAGTTTGCCTATCTCACAAACTGATCACATGTCGATAATGCAAAAGATGCAACCCTGCTCACAATGAGAGTGAATATGAAATTCTTGTGCAAACTTTGTTTCTCAGTCTCCATCAGAAGTGAGTGTAACAGTTTAATAACAATGCAAGTTAAAAGGTGGGGTATATTTCAAACATCTTTTATAACTTTCAATCTGTATGCATTAACAGTAGCACTGCTATAATGATTGGAAAACTCAAAAAACAGGAGAGAGTTGGAAATCAAGGAATACAAGAAACACTAGGGTTTGAATACACAAGGGGTAATTGACAAAAAAAAGACACACCTTGGAACAATTAAAGAAATAACCAACAAGAAAAACTACAAAAGAACTACAAAACATGGCACAGAACAGGAAATAAGAAAACTCCACACAAGACCAGGGGAACACAGGCTGGGATCATGACAGATCCATTGGAGCTACGATCAACTTAAGCTTACAATGCTTTTGGGAAATGCAGCCCTGAACTAAAACGGAAACACAAGAGCTACAAATGACTTTACCCACAGCCTTAGATGAAATCAACTGAAGATTAAAAAGACAATAAATCTCTCCAGATCTCAGCAGAGGAGGATTAAACAACTCCACAAACAGAATTACAGCTTCACATATTACTAACCAGATTTACTTTATTTCTGTCATTCATCTACAGAAGTTCTTATTGAGAATTAACAGAAGTTTAACGCTCATGTTTGTTTCACCATAATTGTGATTGGGGTTTCAATTAGTTGTGCTCTTGACTATAATATGTTTAGCTTCTCTGGTGGCTGTGACATTGTGTTTTTCAACTAAAATGAGAACAGATAAAGATTCTTGGCTGTTGGTGCTTTTATAATCACGGATATCATTTGAATGAGATAATTGTGTTGTCCAAAAAATACATTTAAAAAACAAATCCTGCTTAACTGCAATATGAGAACACATTGTATTGCAGAAATTAGTTAAAAGATTGAAGATTAAAAACTTTGAGCAGAAAACAATAAAAAACATTGACAAACACGGATATGAGCCATTAGCGTATGAATCTCAACAATGGTGACAACAAAATATTAAGACAATCAGATCTGGAAATCACAAAAAGCTACTAAAAGAGAACAAAAACCACAGCAAAAAATAAGGCTGCAAAAATTCAGTTGCATAATTTACTCATGCTGTGATGCATGCTGGGAGTTTTGTACTATTGTTCCCAACATGCATTGCGGCATGACACTTTTGATTGTCACCATTGTTGAGATTCATGTGCTGATTCTTGATGTCTTCTTGAAAAAGTTTAACTTTTTTTGTCAAAACTGAGAGGATGAGAGTTTGTTCATATAAACTTTGATTGTTGAAAAGTTCAAACCTCCAGATCTTACTTTAATGCACTATTAAGCTTTTATTTGAGCATGAAACTGTGAGATGGCTGCTTTGCCAGATGAAGCTTTTTTCACAGGGTTTTGGTTGCTTTATTTTTTTAATAAACACCAGATGGTGCTGTTTTCAACACTCTTGAAGCTTGGATTCTTTTCCCAAAACAATGAAGTGCTTCATTTGCCCATTAGAATGCACTTCAACATGGCAGGTTGGGATTTTCCTGAGAGGAAGTGTTTAGAGATGTTTGCGAGTGCATGTCTAAAAGTGGAGTGGAACGCAGCCCAGGTCGTCAGCATAAAAAGCGGGCACACTAACAAGGACCACAGTTTCTACCATCCTTTGGTAGTGTGCTTCTTTAGGTTGGGTAGTGAGGTTCACCCATACAGCTCTCTACTAGATGGTCTTCATCACACTCACCCCCTTAAACCTCACCCCAATCTGGTCATGGCACTACTATAACCCCCATCTAATCCTAACCGCCCCGCTCTGAGCAGAGTCAAATGTGGATGACCAGCATGGGAGATGGGCGCACTAAAAAAAAAAAATTGACCGACATCTGGTAATTGAACATAACGGACCAACATTAAGATCTCGTAACTGCACAAAACTGATTTTTATTGAGATCTTGTATTCAAATAAAACCGACCATCATTGAGATTTTGTAAAGAAAGAAACATCCATCACTGAGATCTCATCACAGAATAAAACCAACTGTTAATAAAATCTCAAAACTGACTGTCACTGAAATCTCTCAACAGAACAAACCGTCTTTGAAATCTCGTAAAACAACAAAGAAACAAAACCGACCATCATTGAAATCTCATAACAAGACAAAACTGACTGTCTTTGAAATCTCGTAAAACAACAAAGAAACAAAACCGACCATCATTGAAATCTCATAACAAGACAAAACTGACTGTCTTTGAAATCTTGTAAAACAACAAAGAAACAAAACCGACCATCATTAAAATCTTGTAACCGAACAAAACTGACACTGAAAACTGTCATTGAAATCTTGGCACAAAACAAATTCAACAGTTTGAATCGTTTCAAACAACTGTCATTGAAATCTTGTAACGGAATAAAACTGACCATCATTGAGATCTTTTAATGGAACAAATCCAACCGTCATTGAGATGTCACAATGACAGAATGGCCATCACTGAAGTTGCATAACCGAATAAAACAGACGTAATTGAAATAACGTAATTAAACAAAACTATCATTGAAATGTCGTAAAAGAATAAAAAAACGATTAGCTTTGAAATCTTGTAGGGAACAAAATCGATCATCAATGAGATCTCGTAACTAAACAAAACTGACCATCATTGAAATTTTGTAATAAAACAAAACTGAGAGTCACTGAGATCTTGTAAAGGAACGAAACTGACTGCTGTTGAAATCTCTTAAAGCAGGGGTCGTCAACTCTAGACCTCAGCACAAATTTGCTATCTGGGAATGGTCTGTTAATTAAGAGAATCGTCATTTAGATGATACTAACTCTAAGGCTTGGTCCACAATTCTACTATTCAGACTAGTATTTACTCATTTATCTTACAACCCCATTTCCAAGTTTTTTTGTAAAATGCAATAAAATCTAGAATCTGTGATTTGTTAATTCTTTTGAACCTTTAGCTAACAAAAGTACAAAGAAAAGAGTTCCAATGTTTTTACTGACCAAATTAATTCTATTTTGTAAATATAAACACATTTTGATTTTGATGGCTGCAACACACTCCAAAAAAAATAAATAATAGTGAACATAATATCAAAGTTAAATGACTTTGAAACAGTCCACAATAAGCAGGTGAACTGGTAATAGGTGAGGGTATCATGATTGAGTGTAAAAGGAGCATCTCAGTCTTTGCAAATTAAAGATGGGTCATGGATCACCACTCTGTGGTAAATTTCATGAGAATTGTCAGACAAATCAAAAATCACATTTCTTAATGCAAGATTGCAAAACATATAGGTCTTCCACCATCTACCATGCATAATCTTAGTCTGTGTAGAGCAAGACAGGAAACCTCCGTTGAATAAGCATGACCTTTGACCCCTCAGACGGCATTGCTTGAGAAACCAAGGGACCATGGTGGCACCAGGTGACTTGCATATGTATGAAGGAATCATTGACGTGGAAGCGTATATTGGGATTGTACAGAGGCATATACTACCATCAAGATGACATCTTTCCTGGGTAACATGACAATGCCAAGCCTCATTCAGCATGTGTGCTACATCAGAGTGGTTTCTTAGACACTCTACACCATAGAAGGGATGTGCTTGACTGCCTGCCTGCAGTCCTGGGGCCTCATTTATAAAATGTTGCGCAGAAACTGTCCTAAATTTGATCTTACGATCATTTCTCCGATGTGTGTATGTGTGATTCATAGAATGAACGTACACAGAAAACAAGCGTATGCCTCTCTTTCAGATGTGAAATCTTTAAATCACAAATTATCTTGAACTTGCGCGCAGCTGAATGGTTTCAATTCTCCGTGTATTAAATAACACCTAATTAATGTCATTTACATATAAAAGATCACCAGTTATCGTCCAAATTCTTGGCGAGCTGCAAGAATAGCTTAGATTTCCAAAAACCTGCAGTAATCTGACCAGGAAAAGTGTGTACGTCTGCTCAGTCCACGTCCCATTTCCACGTCAAAGACTATCTTTATAAATATGAGTGTTGGCGTGAATTTAAGCGTACTCTAAGATCAAATCTGTGCGTATGCACGCTTTATAAATGAGGCCCCAGATCTGTCTCTTATTGAAGGAGAATCAAACAATGATGACCACAGACTGTTGACCAGCTGTCTTGTATCAAGCGAGATTGGGCAAAAATTTCACGTGCAAAACTGAACCTAACCCTAATCCTGAACAATTAAAAAGTGTAATTAAAAGGAAAGGTGATGTGACACAATTGTAAACATGCCAACTTTTTTGGAGTGTGTTGCAGCCATCAAAATCAAAATTTGTTTATATTTACAAAATACATTTAAGTTGGTCAGTGAAAACACTGAAAATGCATGTGTCTTAATATTTAGTATCTGACAGAAATATCTAGTTTCAGGATAGCAATTGCACCGTCTATGCCCCTTATGTTTTATTTTCATTCCTCTTAAAATATCATAACCATCTGTCATTGTAAAACCCATTGGTGTATCTAACCCCCTCCTCCCTTTCCTTGCTCAGTATCTATGGTGGTTACAGCAGAAGTACACAACGATAAGTAAGTAGTGGAAGTAGGAAGTAGTGTTCCAGTTGTTAAATAAAGAAAAAATAAGTCAGCAGACAAATTTTTAGAATGCTCATTTAGATTTATTGAAATTAAAGCATTAATTTACAGTAATCTACTGAGCCAAGAATTGGGTTTAAGCACACTGCTCAGTGCAGCGACAGGCCACATGAGCATCTGTAGTCTCTCTCAAGTCTACACTCTTCTCATAGATTCCATCAAACATGTTGAGGTTGGAGTCTGTAACACAGGATATAAAAATGTATATAGAAACCAAAATGGTATATTTTCCCATTCAGACAATGTTATGTTAATCATTTTGCATATAGTTTGGCCTATGTAGTTCATGGTAATATTATTAAATGTCAGTGTTATATGAGAATTCCTAGACTAGAGTCATATCAATCTTCAAACAAGTAATGAAATCACTTACCAGTGGACAGGCAGTGGTATCCAATAGTGACAGGGATGGTTCTGATTGGTGCACAGCCTGGCAGACAGCGCAGCACAGGCTCAACAGAGTAGCATTTAGATTCCTGTTCATTCAAAATCGCTTGCTTCTCCAACTTTACAGATTCAAGTTTCATGCGGCATTCTGATAGAAGAAAATATTTCTTTGTTTAAAACGTCCTTAAAACATATGATATTGTTGTAATACACAGCGTCAAACAAATCTTACGGCTGGCATCACGGCAGCTCTCAGCAGGAAGCACCCATGAGTGAGCAAAACTGACTGAGCTTTTGGTCAGGTATCCACTGGGTGTAGTGTACTCCTGTTCGATCTCTCCATCAGCTTTTCCACAGAGTCCACAGGTCTGTCCCTTCATCCAGTCTGCAACTTGGATCTATAAATTAAAATTTGTCAGGAATTAATCTAACGTGTTTTTGTTGTAGAAATACAGTAGCTGATAGATACTTATTAACTTGCAGTCACCTTCCAATGACCATTAGCAAAGTAGACTTCCTGAAGCCCGTGACTTGGAGCATAAAGTGACAAACCGTCAGCCTTCTCCCTGATCTGAATGGAGCCTAAACCAGAAGCGCATTTTAATTTATATTAGCTAAACATGTTATGTGGATTCAAAGAGACCACATGGACCTTAGAACCTACCTGTGGGATGCTGATAGGGAAGGCTGCTGATGGGAACTTCCATTTCATTAACTTTAACTTTTGCGTCAGTGCCCAAAGCATACAAGTCTACATCACTGTTAAAGACAGGTGATCAACTCAGTGCAGTGGTAATAAAACTATAATCACAGTAAATAAACCTGCAGATTAAATGGATACTAGTTCACAACAGAGTAAACGTACATGTCAGCAAGTTTAACGTTTAAGCGGTTTTCTTCAGACTCTTCATCCTTCTTCAACAGAACAACAAATTTCAGCTCAGGTGTGCAATCTTGGGCCAAGACCTGGTAGCAGGAAATAGGCATTTCATTCTTGTACCTCCTGTTGTTGAAGGTGGTGATTGTGTCCTGCATCATGCTGCACTGAGCTAAAAAAATCAAGTCAGAATCAAGCAAGAGTGTGGTTTCTAAATATATTTAATGTGAATTTGTTTTAATATGGTAATTCCTGTGTCATGTCTCTGATTTGTACCTGTGGTGTAATCATAGATATAGTTCTGGGCTCTGAACAGAATGTCCTTGTCAATATGAATGGAAAGAGTTCCATCTGGATTGATGGGAACAGTGAGGGGGAGAGGAATAGCCATCCTTGACAGTGTCATCTAAAGCAGCAGAAAACAGTTACAGTAGTTGCTTTTTCTTATTTTATCTCTGAGTGATTCATAGCCACTCACCTCTGGAGCTCTAACAACAACATTCAGGGTCCTCTTAGTGGGCAAGGCCACAGTCAGTTCAATCTCTTTCTGACTGTTCGTGGCTCTTTCAAACCTGACTCCCGCCTGCAAAGCTGCCATAGGTATGTGCTTAGACAGCCTGTTTGAAAAGTGATACATAAGGAAAACAGATTCAAAAACAACATTTGTACAGTTACCACAAAACAGTTCATGAACATTGTGTTTACTTTTTGGCATAGGTGGTGACAATAACTGGAAGCCTTTCATATTCCCACTCTAGACGGACAGCAGGGAATTCTCCAAGGATTCCAGCCTCAGCTTTAGTAATGACTGCATATTGCTGACACTCTGCACCCCAAGCAACCTTGGTCTGAAGAATAAAATGTATGTACAATTCAGACCAGCAGAACATCAAGGACAGAATTAGACAATTGTGACATTTTGGGGAAGTTTGAGCTCTGATCTTACAGTGACTTTGTGCTTGCTCAGCAGGACACCATCAGCACACAACTTCCAGTTGTCATTCTCGGCAATTGAGGAAACAATGAGCTGCACTCTTGCAGTTGGCTTGTCAAAGAAAGCAGCAAGCTGGTAACCCAACAACTTGTGGTCCACTCTAACAACACGGGCAATGACAGCAACAACAGGTGGAACAGCATTCCCAAGATATTTAGCCTAAAAGAATGAACAATCATTTAAGCAATTCATTCAAGAAGTATGATATTCCTTTTTAGGTTTTGTTTTAGATAAATCAAATAACAGAAATTAGTTCACCTGTTTCTGAATGTGCTCAAAGCTAGATGCAGCGCTTCCACTGCTTACTGCCTTTGAGGCACCGTGTTGTGCCATGTACTGCAAGAAAAGTTTTTGTATAGTATTAACTGTGCTGGAAGAAACTTAATCACTCCAAATAGAGATGTATTAGAATGAGTAATGATTAAAAAGTATTCCTTAGTAATTACCTGATCTTTGTGAAATTTCTTGAAGGGTTCCATGTGATTGGCAGTCTGAAAACCCATAAGAAAGAAATGAGAATTAAGAAAAATAGGAGAAATTGATTATACAAATGTTAACTACTAAGCCGTCAAACAAGATCCCACATTTTTATCTTCAGTCTCCAGGATTTCCCTCAATTTCAACAGGAAGGCCTTTCCTTCTGGAGTCTCCTCATCAATTAGGTTGATTTGCTTAAGGAGCCTCTCAGCAGCTCTAGGACCAACATGGACTTCAAGCTCCAATCTTTCAACTGTAGGACCTTCAGCTACAGCCAAAATGACAAAAGTAATTAAAATTTTATGTGAAAATACATCCTGCTAACTCAAGTAAATCTGTTTTTGAAAATACCTCTTGCCACTGCAGCACGAGCTGAGTGCTGTCCAATTATGTAGAAGAGAGGAGCATTTCTGATAAAAGCAGCATTGTGAGAGTGCACCTCAATGCACCCCTTGATTTCAATGTATGGGACAGCAAGACAGAGAGTCTTGTGAAATGGAGCAGCAGGTCTCATAGGAGCCTCAGCTGGCATGTCAGGATCAGGGATCTCAGAAGCCTGAAACAGAAAATTAACAAGTACTGTAACAAGAATTGCCACTTTGAAGCATACCTCCACATATTCATGTGTGGCTTACCCATGTCCCAGACAACTCAGGTATAAGCGGAACAATTCTCTCAGCAGTTGGATCTTCAATGTTTCTGACCACAGCAAGAGTCTCAAAACTGTCAAAACAAGAAAATATTGGAGAAAACTGTTGTTAATTTTTGGAGAAATTCATTCGACATTTTTGCTAGAATAAGATTTCATTACCTCACAGCAGCAATGTGTTCAGGAAGCTCAACAGGCAGAGCCTCCACCTTGTAGTTGCCCTTGAGAATGTCTGCTCTTGCAGCCACTTTTCCAGGGGCAATTATACGGATTTCTCCCTTTGCCATAACAGCAGCTTGGATCAAGGCAGTGTTCACTCCCATCACAGCAAATTTCTGAATAGCAACACTGAAACAAGAATAAGGAAGGTTATGTTTTTAAAGGCACTGTTGTATATGCTATTTCTTGGCTTCAGGTGTTTTTAAAAAAGTGTACCTTGGTCTAGCTTCAGCTTGGAGTTGAACATCAGTCTTCTTCAGCTGCTCAAGAGTCATTGTCTCAATCTCCTCAGGGAGAGGAGGTGTAATGGTGGCCTTAACTAGAAGGATGAACATAATATAAGACCAAGAAGTTACCCTCTCTTTTCCAAGGAAAGAATACTAAAAATTCAAAGAGAGAAAAAAAACCATACCATTGACACTTGCAGCACCAACAACAGCGGAGTACATACTGAGCTCCATGGGCACACCAACTGCTGTTGGCAAGATACGACGCGCTTCAGCTACAAGCAGGGGTTTTGCATACTGAAAGGCAATTCCTTCCTGCAAAGCTTTAAGAGCACCCTTCAACAGTTCACGTGATTTGGTTCCAGTGGCAAGCTGGGGATGTTTATAAAAAGACAAAATAAATCTAATAAGAATTTCTATAATATCTCAAGTAATAAGCTGAATGAGAATTATGCTAATAAAAGAGGATGCATGAACTAGAACACAATACCGGTATTGCTTGTTCAATGATGTTCCTGTCAATACTGACGAAAGCCACTTCCTGTCCAAGCAGTTTTACATATACTGAAGCCAAAGGCTGGTTGGTTGGCAGAGTCTTCCAGTTTATGAGCTGAAAAGGTAAACAACAGAATGTTTATATATATATATATATATATATATATATATATTTCACATCTTAAATGTAATAGCATACAATAAAATACAAACAACTTACTGCTCTCAGTGTGCGTTTAATCTTTGTGATACGGTTAACGCTTTCATCTGCAGCAGGAGATTTCAGAAGAGCCTCCTGGATTCCTTCAGTTCTCACACCAATCTGTTTGAAAGAATCAGCTGAGTTAAGAATGAAAACTGAATCAGATTTAAAAAAAAAAAAAAAAAAAAAAAGGCCCACCTCAAGAACATCAGCAGCAGCTCCAGCCAGGTAAGCACGCACTTTAGCTACAACAGCTCTGGGCAGGATGGTGGCGGCATCATTGATCATGTAGGCACTACCAGCAGCTCCAATCATAAGAGGAGCTGCACAGGGACAAAAGTGGAGTTAATGTGTAGGTGTTTTATGAAAAGCCTTAAGCATGCTGTATTGGTTTTCAAGACTCACTATGATAGAAGTCCAACTGAAGGGCTCTACTGAAACGGAAGCTAAGCCTGTCCAGCTTGCGGCTCATGAGCTTAATGGCAACATTAGCTGCACCAGCACTGAAATGGACAACCATGATTATCTCTGGATTGTGCTCAAATTACATAATAAAGTAAAATATATGAAAAATTATTTGTTATTCTCACACAGCTGCCATATCAGGTGCAGTGATTCTGGTCAAGGACTTAATGTGGGAATAGGCAAAGCTTGCAAGCTGCATGTTAGTCTCCATCTTCATAGCACCAGCAAGACTGGACATAAGAGCCACTGAGGGCTTTGCCTCAAACAATACAATACAAGCAACCATTCGCACTTCTGGGTGGAGAGTCCTGTCCAATACAAGCTGCAGGGCCACTGGCTGAACCTGAGGCAGGGAATAATGTTAGTATATTATTGGAAGAAAGTATGCATAATCATCTTTTCATTCCTACAATGTCTGACACGTACCAGTTTGGGCTCTTTCTTGGCAATGTTCCTCAGGGCCAAGATGGCATCAACCTGGACTCTAATGGGCACAGCAGCAGCTGCAGTTTTTAGTACAGGAAGGATCTTTATGATGGGTTTAAGACTAGCAGGGTGACCAGCATTGCCCAGAACTTTCAGAGCCAAAGTGATTTCAGGAATGTCATTTTTGGAAATGGCTTCTGCAGCAAGCTCATGGATGGGCTAAGGAGTTTGAGGCACATACATTTAGACCAATATTATAGATTAAGTCCCTAACAGAATTGTATGCTTTCTGGGCCTGAGGTGTTTACCCTGAGGAGCTCTGCAGGGCAAGTGGGAACTGCAACGCAGTGTTTGGCAATCATGGAGCCATATCCAAGCATGACGACTTCACGAAGAGCTGGGATTGTGGTGATTTTCTCGTGCATAACCAAACTCTGTTCAACAAAATACAGAATTGATTCATTTGATTAAGCTAAGATTTGAAGATCAGTACTTTGAGTATAGTAAGATGTACTCACAGCTGTCAACTGGATGGTGTCCAAATCAGCAGTGACCATTTGCAGAGCAACCACAAGAGCCTGAATGGATTCGGGAATGGTAAGTTCACCAGCCAGGAACATTTCCTTGATGAATTTTACAGTGACCAGTGTGCCAACAGCAGGAAGAGCATCCAGGAGCCAGCGCCTAACAGATTCATCATTTTAAGCAGACCCGGAGAGCAACATGGTGTGGCCCAGATCCAGCCCACATCTGGTACATGTGGATTACACATGGACCAGATGTGGGCCGGATCCGGGCCGACACTATGTTGCTGTCAGGGGAACATTTTTAACTATATTGCTTCTAACATTTTTACAAAATTGAACCTGTAAACTGGTTTGTCCTTGAACTGAGCCCAGATGGCCTCAATATCCTCCAAGGTGGCAGCACGCAGAAGCTGGACGAGCTGAACAAACTTAAGTGGAGCATCATCATGGACCATGGCCATATTGTTTACAACCAAGTGCTTCAGGACCTCCACAATCTGGTAAGAGTAAAGACAATATTCATGTGTCAAATCTTGACAGTTTAAAGTGGATGCATTTTCTTATAACTTAAAGCTTTGGATGCATTAAAGGTAAATCAATCTACATCTTTACCTGTGCTGGTGCATCACTGATCTTCATGAGTTGAATGGGGGTCTGAAGAATCTCAGTTGCAAACTCATACTGCAGGGATCCACGGGCCAAGTAGTCAGCTTTGACTGGAACAACAGGGGTCTTCTGAATCTCTTCAAAAGCCAAGGTTTGTCTGTAACAATAAATATATATATTTCTGTAGTTTCACATTTTTAAAAATGTAATATGTCACTAAATATTGTTACTTCATATATTAAGAGAAATCTCACAGAGGATCAATCATACTTTGCTTCCATCTGGGCAGCACCATGGATCTCATTGAAGGGTGCAAACTGATGCACTTCCTCAACTCTTGCTTCAGCTATCAGTGCACCAGCAGCAGCTGGTTTCATAATGTAGCTGTAAGTTGCAGTTTCAGTGAGACTCTTGACCCTCTATCGAGAGACAGATAAGTTTCATTTTTTTTGCTCTAGAGAATGTTTTATTTATATATGAGTGCAAGGTAAGTTGTCAACATTTGTGGTCCATTTTCTTAGAAGAGAAAGACTAGCAGATAGCTGCTTAAAGTCAATACACAAGCATATAGATTGCCTCAAAGCCAATTGATATGGACAAAATGTTTGTCAACAATTTAGCATTATCAGTAGTTAGAAACATAATAGGTAGATTTCTCAATTCTATGTTGTCTTTTCATTACCTTTGTGCATTCAGCACACCTGTCAGTATATGCCAAGCCAACGTCCTTCATGATTCTCTCCTGGCAGTGGCTCAGATCCTTGGCCTTGGTGACAATAAAGTGGTTGGCCTTTGGATCCTCACTGATGGCATACTGAGTCTTGCACACTCCCTGAGCTCCAGCCTTGAAGAACAAGTAAAACCAATAAGATTGTAGAACTTAAAAGAGATTAAAAAATATGTACTAGGATCACTTTTTCACCTCTTGCAGCTCATAGATGTTTTGGGTCTTCTTGAGATTGAGCTGAAGGATGTTGAGGATTCCTCTGTGCAAGTTCAGTACTGTAGGGGAGACTCCTGCAGGGGCGAATACCTTTCCAACTACACCGTTAGCATACTCAAACTTGATGGGAATCTGAAGCTGAGTAGCCAGAGCTGAGGTGAGCTTAGTGGCAGGAACAAATGGATCCTTTGGCCAAATGCCAGCATACTCGTGGAATAGAGGATCCTTGAGCTATAAGGGGACATTTTCAATTTAATTGATTGTATGATTGCTTGTAATAGTAGGGGCTATCTGGGACCTTTTTGTTTTTTAATAGTCAATACCTTCATCAGGAAGGTGTTTTCTGTCACGGCACTGAGGTGAACCTTGCTGCTGACTTTTATACCTGCTCTGGCCAGACCTTCTTGAGGAAGACCACCCAAGAGCAGAGCCTCATACTTGTACACATAGGTCTTATCAAGGGCAAACTCAGGAACTGAAACATATATTTATATATATGTAGTCTAACCTTTTATATATATTTATATATAATCTAAACTAAATCACAACACTTACCAAGGTTAATCTGTTGACTCGCTAAAAGAAACAATAAAGATAATGAGACAAAACTAATACATCTAGTTGCATCTAATACAATTTTACAGTCAATGCGTTTTCTTACCCACAAAGGCTAGAGTCAAGGCAAGCACAACAGCTTTCATGGCTGATAGTTTGTAAAGAATTCAAGAAAAGAACAGACTTTTATAGTTTTCATTTTTGCTGACCAAATATTAATTCTAAAATAATGATTAACAAATGTTTCTAAGTGTGTGTCTTACACTGCAAATAAGCTTTGGCTGGTTAGATGATTGATAAGAGATATCAATTAGAGGTTAGGCTACCCTGGCCTCTCATCATGTCATCCTTAGGCCAGTGTCCACAGTGAAACTATATAATATATAATAAACTATAATGTATTTTTCATTATTTAATTTCAAGAAAAAATATTTAGAATACCTCCCATTTTTTGGTGAAAAGAATACTTTCAATTTTACTTAAATATAACAATGCCCAATTAAAATATTTTGGTTTTATTAATTGTAGAATTGAATCAGTTTTCAAAGTTGAATGAATGACAATCACTTATTGTGAATAAAAAAATAAAAAATAAATAAAAAAAGATAGTTAGCACTAGTTATATTTCTAAGGTAGATAGATCATCATTCATATATGCTTGCACTCATGCATTTCACATTTTGAACACTACTACTAAACGTAATTTTAAGTTTATTGAACACAGTCAAAATAAGACACTAAATAGACACTTTCAGAAAAGTTGAAAGGGCAATGTCATGTCATATGCATCATGCAGTTTTGACTTGGAGCACAGAAAACAAATCAAGAAGCCATGGTCATTGTTTCTAATATTGATAAAAATCCAAATCACATGGTTGTCATGTTTATGCATATGGCAAAATATAATTAGAATTCTCAAAACATCTGCAGTATGTGGAATTTCTGTAGAAATGATATAATTATTACATGTTCTTTGTACCTCAAATATGGGATAGATGCAGTGAAGGCTATTTTATAACACTGGGCAAAAGTAATAAAAGAACAGTTGTGGGAGGATGGTAGCCAGGATGATTGTTAGTGCACGTTTAGTACACTGAAACAACCAAAATGATATGTACAGTTTACAGATTTGCTTAAATAGTGATGCTTCAGAGAGAAAAATATTGTAATGTCACAAATTTGTGGTGTTTTTTTATTCATTGAAGGCAATATTTAGTTACGAATGTAACACTTTACAACTGCGCTCAATATGTGAACATTAGTTAATGTATTAGGTTTTGAAATTAACAATGAACAATATTCTTCACAGCATTTATTAATTTTGGTTAATGTTAACTATTCTTTATTGTTAGTTCATAATGTATCAACTAATGTTAACGTATACAATTGTGTATGACTGCATAGACTTATCGTCCCCTTGGAAGGTTCTATCTGACATTTTTGTCAAAATTGAGTTATTCACATATTCTTATTCTGTGACAACTTATTTACATTATGTGACTTTCTATTAAAAAACAAAAAGGTTCTATCTACAAAGTCGAATGGAATGCAAAAACTTTGAAGCTCAATATCTCAAAACTGCTCAGAATGCATAGATAGAACCTTATAATTCCAAGAGGATGTTATGTCTGATATTGTTACATCAAAAGAAATATCACAAATGTTGCTAAAGACCATGTTTATTAAAATATAGGGGGGAAATTTACATAATCAATTAGCAATTGTGATACATTTCAGAGCTTGAGCTGATGTGATGTAGTTTTAACCCATATTTAGTTTAGCTAGTATAATTTTTTATTTGTTTAATTGCTTTTTTAACGTTGCAATTTTGCTACAGTCTTAAACACTTCTCTGTACAGTAACAGGCCACGTGGGCTTCTGCAGTTTCTATCAGATCTTCAGTCTTCTCATAGTTGCTGCTCATATTTGCAGAAGGGTTTGATTTTAGATCTGAAACAAAAGCATCAAATGAAATTGTAGCTACTAAGAAACAAATCGGTGAAATATTGTATGAAAATTCAGTGGATGAAGGTCTTACTAGAAGGCAGGCAGTAGTATCCAACAGTGATATGACTAGTCTTAATTGGCAGACAGCCAGGCAAGCAACGCAACACAGGCTCAACAGAGTAGCATTTGGACTCTTGTCTATCTGACCTCTGCTTCTCCAGTTCCACAGTTTCAAGCTTCATGTGACACTCTGGAGAAGATGGTATACAATAAATGCATTTTATTTGAGTGAATTGTTGTAGCAGTAAAACACTTACGGTCAGCATCATGGCAGCTCTCAGCAGGAAGCACCCATGAGTGAACAAAGCTGACTGAGCTCTTGGTCAGGTATCCACTGGGTGTGCGATACTCCTGTAGGATTTCTCCATCAGCCTTTCCACACAGTCCACAAGTCTGTCCCTTCATCCAGTCCACAACATAAATCTGCAAAATCGGGGAAACCTCTTTTTATCTTATAATGGATGGCAACAACCATCTGTCAGTAGGTAACAATCTAAAACATAAACCCTGCTACCATGATTATGTATAATAATAAAAAAAATGAAAAATCTGATAATCGAAAATAGATTAAATATCAGCATTAAATTCTCTAAAAAGCACCTTGTATATTAAAGGGTTAGTTCACCCAAAAATGAAAAATGTCATTTTATTACTCACCCTCATATCGTTCTACACCCGTAAGTTCATCTTCAGAACACAAATTAAGATATTTTTGATGAAATCCAATGGCTCAGTGAGGCCTCTATTGCCAGCAATCCTCTTAAGATCCAAAAAAGTTACTAATGACATATTTAAAACTGTTAATGTGAATACAGTGGCTCTACCTTAATATTATTAAGTGATGAGAATACTTTTTGTGCGCAAAAAACCCCCCAAAATAACGACTTTTCAACAATATCTTTCAAAACACTGCAACAAAGCTTTACAAATCTTTTGTTTTGAATCAGTGGTTCAGATCACGTAAATGAAGCCTCATTTACTGAAATCACATGACATTGGCGCTCCAAACCACTGAAGCTTCGATGCTTCGAAGCAGTGTTTTGAAATCACCCATCACTAGATGTAAAGTAGAACCACTGTATTCACATTAACTGTTTTAAATATGTCTTTAGCACCTTTCTGGATCTTGAGAGGTTCGGTGACATTGCTGAAAATAGAGGCCTCACTGAGCCATTGGATTTCATCAGAAATGTCTTAATTTGTGTTCTGAAGATGAATGAAGATCTTACAGGTGTAGAATGACATGAGGGTGAGTAATAAATGGGATTATTTTCATTTCATTTAACTAACCCTTTAACACCTTGAGCGCAATGTTTGTAATATCAAATTAAACTGTAAAACTGTGATACCCTAACATTTTAAGTTTCATTCAATGACCCCATATACTGGTCTGTTAAGTTTTGTCTTACCTTCCACTGGTCAGTGTCATAGTAGACCTCTTGAAGACCATGGCTTGGTGCATAGAGAGCAATGCCTTGACCCTTCTGTTCAATTCGTATGGTTCCTATAAAGGAAAAACCTAAACTGTACAGGAGAAAATACCAAGACTTCCTTCCCAAGGCAGTAACCATCCCATTAAATGTTATATTTAATTGCATAAAATGGATTTGAAATGCATTTCAAGACTAAAAGGTACATGCTCATTTAAGCAACAGACTTTTATACCAAATTAATGTGGAGAGAACCTCAACCTGTTGGATGCTGATATGAAATATTCTTGGCTGGTACTTCAGTTCCATTCATTTTAACCTTCATTGCACTCCCCTGGTGGTATATGTTTACATCACTGTTGTGGAAAAAAAACATTTAATATTGCAGTGAGGTTGCTTTGTGGAACTAGTAATATCAGTAAGCAGGACTTACATGTCTGCCAACTTAATGTTTAGGTCTTCATGCTCATAGACATCCTCCTTTTTTATTAGGACTATGAATTTATGCTCTGCAGTGCAGTCTTGAACCAAGACTTGGTAGCAGGAAAGCAGAATTTCATAGTTGTATATCCTACGGTTGAAAGTAGTCAAGGTGTTTCTGACCTTACTGCATTTAGCTAAACAGTGAGACAAACAAAACATTTAGTGAAAAAAAGATAAAGTCACAAAAATGAAAGACCATTACACTTTACTAACCTGAACTAGCCTCTATATAAAGGTTTTGAATTATGTTCCTGACATCTTCTGGATAGGCCTGGACAGCTTCAAAAGTTAAAGCGATTGGAAGAACCAAGTTTGACTTGGACAAGGTCATCTGCAAATTCACAAATTTAAAAAAAAAAAAAAAGTGCTGTCAATAAAGGCATAGTGAATCAGTCATTAGATTGTTGCTTACCGTTGGGGTCTTAATAATGATGTCCAGGGTCCTTTCAGTTGGGACAAGTATGACCAGTTCAATCTGTCTCTCAATGTTTTTTTCATCACTAATGGCCAATCCAGTCATTTGAGCAGCACCAGGAATGTATTCAGCCAAACTTGAAAAGGAAAGAAAAAAAAATGTCTTGACACATTGACATTTATAAAGTGAAACTTTTGTGAAATGGAGAGTAACCAAACCTTTTGGCATAGGTGGTGATACTTGTGGGCACCTTCTCACACTTCACTTTGAGATAGGCCATAGGACTTGGACCATGGTTGCCAGCCCCTGCGTTGATGGAAATTGCATATTGTTGGCCCTCTAAACCCCAGGCTATCCTTGCCTAGATCGAAGAAAATTTTGTATAGTTATAGATAGAGTGTCAAGTCCTGATCTTGGAGGGCCACTATCCTGCAGAGTTTAGCTCCAATCCTACTTAAAGAAGATTAATAGAAACTTCCATTCAAGTGTGTTTAGGCAGGTTGAAGCTAAACTGGCCATCCAGGAAACTGGCCATCTAGAAGCAGGATTGTACACCCCTAACATAACAAAAGTGGTATCTGAAACCTAAACCCATTTCATGAAATTTCTTACAGCAACTTTGAGCTTGCTCAGTAGGATGCCATTGGCACACATCTTCCAGTTGTCCTTCACTGCAATGGAGACCACGATGATCTGCACTCTTGAGGTGGGCCTGTCCAGGTAAGCAACCAGCTGGTACCCCAACAACTTGCGATCAACTCTCACAACTCGTGCAATGATAGCAACCACTGGAGGAAGTGAGTCCCCAAGAAATCTAGCCTGCTGCATTGTAATAACATTTACTAATTAATCTTTGTAAAAATAAATAAATATATTAAAGGGTTTATCAAAGATCTGCTGATGGGAACTATGTCATACTACCTCCTGAACAGCCTTGAAACTTTCACTGTTTTGTCCACTGGAAAGTTCCTAGTGATCCAGAATAAAAAATAGTTCTAAAAGTAAAACATTGACAAATTATGTTTTTTCTTTTATTCATTTCCTAATGTCAGCCACATTCTACACAATTTTAGCCCTGATTTTCCGTTGCCAACAGCTGAAGGAGATTGCTGTCAAAAACTCCAAATCTGAGGCATTCACATAAGTGACTGTCACTGTTTGAATGATCAAAGACGTGATTCGAGAGAAGCGCTGATGTGTGGCCGATGCATGAGAGATATTTAGCAGGTTAAATATCTAGACCTGTCTGATATCCAAGTCCTGTAGTGTGAAATTTTGACTGGAACTGACATTGGAGATGATAGTTGTATAGTGTGAAAAGAACAGTAAACTAACGACTTGGAAAGTCATGTAGTGTGTGGGGGTAATAATAAATAGAAAATCCTGAAATGTTATAATGAAAACTCACTTTGGACAGATGAGAGTTGGAAGAGCAAACAGAACTGCTGGAACTAATGCTCCAGCTGCTGCGTCTAGGGGAAAACAATACATTATGGTTGAAGAACCTGGAGTTATTGTTCCTCTGTCCATCCTCCAGGATTTCTTTCAATTTCTGAAGGACAGTCTTGAACTTGGGAGTCCTTGCATCAACAATGTTAATTTCTTTAAGGAGCTTTTTAGCAGCTCTTGGACCCAGTTGGACCTCTAGCTCTAGCCCCTCAACAGCAGGACCGTCAGCTGTCAATAAATAAATTATAAGATAAAACATTTTTCAATAACAAACATAATTGAATAATTTCAAACGAAATTCTGAAGATGTCATTTGTATAGTTTCAATTTCAGATACATGCCTCGAGCTATGTTGATATGTACTTCATGCTGTCCAATCATGTTATAAAGGGTGGTGTTTTTGATGAAGTTAGCATTACAGGACATAATCTCCATGCATGCTTTGACTCCAATGTGAGGTACAACAGAACAAAAAGTTCTGTGAACTGGAAAACTAGTCCTCAGTTCAGGTTCCTCAGCAGGTGGCTGAGGAACATTTTCAGATTCTTGGGAATGTTGCACAATTACTGATTCTGGTACAATGGGTGTAATTCTCTCTGCATTGACCTCCTTAATGTTTCTGGCTGCTGCCAAAGTTTCAAAACTATAGTGTAGGACAAGAAGCATAAAATGCCATTTAAGTTATGAGATAGACACTGGTGAAATGATACAAACAGTGGTAAAGGACTACTCAAAATATTATGTACCGTGCAGTCACAGCATGCACTGGAAGTACAATAGGAAATGCCTGTATCTTGAAATTAGCATTTGGGATGTCAAACTTTGCTTCCACTTTTAAAGGAAAAAATGTACTGATCTTTCCTCTGGCCATGGAATCAGCTTGAATAAAGCCAGTGTTTAGTCCCATTACAGCAAAGGTCTGTAACGTAATGCTGGGTAAAACTTCAGCGGTTAACTTCACATCTGTCTTCATCAGATGAGCAACACTGATGGTTTCAGTCAGAGGTGGTGTAATAATAGCCTGGACTGGATATGATGGCAATAAGAAAGAAGTTTTAAAAAAAAACTACAGTACATGTCATTCTTTGTTCCAAAAGAGACTAACTTCAAATTGACTACTGTGCTTTTGAGACTGTTTTACCCTTCAGATTAGCAGCAGCAACCGCAGCAGTGTATAAACTAAACTCCATGGGTACACCAGCCACTGATGGGAAGATGTGACGCACTTCAGCCACCAGCAGGGGCTTGGCATATTTGAAAGCAATGCCATTCTGCATTGCTTTAAGTGCTCTCCCTGCCAGCTCAGGTATATAGCCTCCAGTGGTAAGCTGTAGATCAAATTGGTTATACTTTATTTTGATGGTCCCCTTTAAATATTCTGTTGACTATAAGTAATGTTGCACCTACATGTCAACTAACTCTCATTAGAGTATTAGTAGACTGATAGGGTTAGTAGAATGAGTTGAAATGTATTTGAAAAGTTACTTATAGTCAGTAGAATGTCTTTTGGTGACCAACAGAATAAAGTGTTAGCATATATTAAGCAAACAATTTACTAATACCTTAATGACTGGTAATTGACATGTAGGTGCAATGTTACTTATAGACTGGTAGGGTTAGGGTTGAACGTATAGTCTATAATTGAACTTATAGTCAACAGAATGTCTAAAGGGGACCATCAAAATAAAATGTTCCCATAAAATTTGATTGTTAGCCCTGTGCTGAACATTCTTCTTGAAAGTTTAGGAAAACAATGCAAATTATTTTATATAACAGAGTTTTAGGGTGTGTTCACACTTGTAGTCCGGTTCTCTTGGTTCTTTTTTGTTCAGACCGAAAATTTTCATTTTTATATATATTTTGCAACAGAACTTTTCAAACATCCAAAACAATGCTGCGTTTTGAGCTAAATGTGCTTTTTGTATGTGCGTACAAATGATTGTATTTGTACTAGCTGAAAACGCACAAAGCGCTTAAAAAATGTGTAAAGAATTCAGAACAGCACTGGAAAATGTGCTTCAGACCTGTACCGAACTGTAATGGGCAACATCGCGACTTTGACGAGAAAAAATAAATATGCGTGAGCATTCTGTCCTTTTTAGGAAGCGGACCGAGACACACCTTTTCAGGGGTCTCAGTCAACTTGTTTGGTGCGTAGCAGGGTTTGGACATTCAGCATTCACACTTATTTAAATGAACTGCACTAATAGAGCAATTGCATCAGAGTTTGTTTTAATCAAATCAAACCTGCCAAGTGTGAACACACCCTTAGTTCATATGAAATTATATTATTACAATAGACCTGCATTGTCTGTTCAAGAACTGCTTTTCCAACATTTGCGAAAGCGATCTCTTGTCCAAGAAGTTTCACATAGATCGAGCCCAATGGCTGCTTCTTTGGCAGGGCCTTGAATGCTTTCAACTGCAGTATAACAAATAGACAACAAAAAAAAAATATATGTAACTGTTAAGAAACATTGCATAAATTACATTTATAATATGCCATACTTACAGCCTTAAGCAATTGTTTCATCCTTGGCTGCCTTTCATTATTCAGAAATGGAGATTTCAGAAGAGCCTCCTGAATTCCGTCAGTTCTGATGCCAACCTGAAACAATTAGGTACAGTATGGGTTTTAAGAAATTAATGAAATTGAGAAGTACTGCATATAGCTACTCACCTCAATCACATCAGTGGCAGCTCCAGCAAGGTAAGCACGTGCTTTAGCTACAACAGCTCTGGGCAGGACGGTGGCGACATCATTGATGATGAAAGCACTACCAACAGCACCAACCATGAGACGAGCTAAACAATGAAACTCAGTAAGTTTTCAGAGGAAAACATCTCCTGGCACGCAACACCATTGGAGATCAACAGAACTTTCTTACACTCATAACCATCCCAAAAAATTGCTTTGCTGTAAAGAAAGCTAAGTTTTTCCAGTTTTGGGCTTAGTATCCTGATGGCAACATTGCAGGCCGCAGCACTGAAAAACACAGAGGTGGATTGTAGATGTTGAAGATTTATACATCTATATGTTGAAAAATATTGCAGCATTTGTTAGTGTAAACTCACATAACAGCAAACTCAGGGGATGTGCTCCTTGTCAAGGCTTTCATGTGAGAGTACACGAGACTGGCCACCTGTAGATTTGGTTCCTTCCGAAGAGCACGTGCAAGAGTAATAACCAGACCCATGCCTGGTTTTGTCTCAAAAAGCACAATCCATGAGACCATGCGCAGCTCTGGGTGGAGATTTTTGTTCACAAAAATTTGCAGAACTACATTCTGGACCTGAAATGCAAAGCAAAATGCATATAGTAACTCAGTGTTTCTCAACTCCAGTCTTGGGGACCCAACTCCCAAAAAATAAGGTCTCATTAATTAAAACACAAAACTTAGTTTGTTAGTGTGCTAAACAGGGAGACATCTAAAAAATTCTGGGAGGCGAGTCCCAGGGACTGGAGTTGAGAAACACTATAGCAATTCATTTGATCAGTATGACAAAGCATGACTTAAAATATCTGACTAACCAGTTTTGGTTCCTTTTTCGCAACAGCCTTCAAAGCAAAAATGGCACCCACTTGAACTCTCAATGGAAAATGAGGTATTTGGGTCCCAAATAATGGTAGAAACTTTGTGATGTATTTAATGCTAGCAGGATGACAAGCATTGCCCAGTACTTTCAGAATCAATGTGATCTCTGCAATGTCAGTCTCTGCAGTTACCTCAGTAACAATCTCATGGATGGGCTAAAAGTAAAAAAGAGCATGTTGTCCACATATCCACACATACAGTTAAGCAAATAATTTAAAACTGGGATGAGCATCTTCAGTCACTGCCCTGCAGAGTTTATCTCCAACACTGATAAAAACTCACCTGCCTGTAGCTTTCTAGTAATCCTGAAGTCATTAATAAGCTTGCTACGGTGTGTTTGATTAGGGTGAAAGCTAAACTCCGCAGGACAGTGGCTCTCCAGGACCGAAGTTGCCCATCCCTGATTTAGAATCTTCTTTACCTTCAAAAGCTCCACTGGGCATTCAGGAGCACCACTGCAGTACCTGTTAATAATCGTCCCATAGCCAAGCATAGCAACATCACGTAGAATTGGTGTTTCTTGAACTTTGTGACTCAAAGCCAGACCCTTTGGTGGTTACAACATATAAGGAACAAGTTCAGACATGCTAAATAATGAGTTTAAGCTTTGAGTCAATCTTCAGATATGAGTGTACGCACAGAGTACATCTTAATGGTGTCCAAATTAGCAGTGACCATGTGCACAGTGGCCAGAAGGACCTGAGTGAACTCAGGGATGGAAAGTTCATCTGCCAAAATGATCTTCTTGATACATTTTAAAGCAGCTAGGGTGCCAACTGCAGGAACAGCATCTAAGATCCATTTCCTTAGAGAAGAGAAGATGAGAGATAATTTGCAAATATATTTTTCAGACTGTTAAATTGATATTGATGTACCTGAAATTCGGTCTGGTTTTGAACTGAGACCAGATTCCCTCAACAGCATCCACACTCGCAAATCGCATAAGCTGAATGAGCTGAATATATTTCAAAGGAACATCTTCATGGACTTCTTCCAGTTTTTTGGTTGCCAGATGATTCAGAGCATCTACTATCTTAATGCATGCCAGTCATACAGACAAGAGACAGTTAAAATACTACTATTAAGAAAAACTCATATTAAATGAAAAATTACAATAATAACATGAATATGTTCTCACTTGAGCCTGTGGATTACTGATTCTCATGAGCTGAATTGGACTCCAGAAAGTCTCAGTGCTAAATTCATAATGTAAAGATCCACGGGCTAAATATTCAGCACTGATTGGAATTATGGGGGATGCCATGATCTCCAGAAAGGTCAAGGTTTGTCTGAAATATTGAAAATAAAACTAGGTTAACACACATACACACACACACACACACAAAATAAACACAGATATAATTAAATCAGAATGGGAGTGCATGAACAAATGTCTTGCCTAGTTTCCATCTGGGTAGCATCACCAATCTCATAATGAGGTGTAAACTGATGAATCTCTTGGACTGTTGCTTCAGTAAACACAACACCAGTTGAAGTTGGCTTCATGGTGTAGCTATAGGTTGCAACTCCAGAGAGACTCCTTTCCTTCTGTCCAATGATATATAGAAGAAACACATCTATATGTTTATCATTTTCAGGTCACAAACCCCAGTATCTTTATGGACCCTGAGCTGAAAACCCACAAACTAAGAAGTTTTTGACCTGACCTGCTGACATTCATTGCACTTTTCAATGTAAGTCAAGCCAACATCCTTCATTATCCTCTCTTGGCAAAGGGTAAGGTCCCTGGACTTAGTGATGATGGTGTGGTTGTTTTCTTCATCTTCACTAATCAGATACTGGGTCTCGCAAATACCTTGAACTCCATCCTTGTCAGAAAGAAGACTCAGCTCAATCTAGCTCAATATTATTGCTAATTAAACTTCATTTCACAGAATCTAACCTCTTGAACCTCATAGATGTTCTGGGTCTTCATGAGGTTGAGCTGAAGGATGTTCAGAATTCCTCTGTGCAGGTTGATGACAGTAGTTGGGACCACAGAAGGGGTGAATATCCTTCCAACCTTACCATTGGTGTACTCAAACTTAATAGGAATCTGAAGCTGAGCGGACAGTTCTGAGGTGAGCTTAGAAGAAACAAAAGTATCTGTGGGCCAGATACCACTGTACTCAAACAGCTGAGGTTTCGAGAGCTGAAACGAATGGGGAAACTTTGAGCTTCTTTTTAATTATATGTGGGCAGTAAGAGAACAAAGCTCCATGAAGGCATTAAAGTCTGGCATAAAAGTTCTGGTACCTTAAGAAAGAATGCATTCTCAGCTGCAGCACTGATTAAAACCTTGCTGTTGATCTTAATGCCAGCTCTGGCCAGACCTTCCTGGGAAAGACCACTAAAGAGCAAAGCCTCATATTTGTACACATAGGTCTGGGTGCCTGCCAAACCAGGGACTAAAAGTGCAAAAAAAAAAAAGCATTTTACATAAAACATATACATACTGTAGAAAAGTATCCTTTTCTAGTAAATCTAGTAAAATTAGATTAAGTACTTACAAAGATTCACATGTTGACTTGCTGAAATATCATAAAAAGAGTAATATTCAGTAATATTCAAGTCCTACGGTGGCAATTTTATCAATGGTATGCTATGATATGCATGCAAATTATGTCATTTAAAACAGCATTGCAGGTTACTTACCCACAAGGGCTATAGTCAAGGCCACTAGAACAGTTCTCATGGTCAGCGGTTGTGCAAAAACACCATGTCGGTTTTAAAGTCAAGTTTTTGCTGGCCAAATACTGATCTCAAAATGTATGATTAACCAGTTGTTTAGCAGAACCAACCTGTTGTGTTTCTACTCCCGCCAGCCACCAGCTCATTGGTCAACATGGCAATCCAGTGTGTTTGTATCTATACTCTCTCTCTCTCTCTCTCTCTATCTATAGATAGATAGATAGATAGATAGGCAGCTGAGTTTACATATACAGTTATACATCAAAGTTACAACATACAATACTAAATCCAGCATAAATACAACCAGTTAAAAACATTTACACACCATTAATTCACTCTCAAGGTTACATATTAACCATTTAAAATGACTATAGGAAACCAATTTTTTTAGCTTCATCTCAGTCTGGAGAAGATTCCAATCTGAGGTGGCGGCATATTTAAAGGGGTCATATAATGCCACTTTTACAAGATGTAAAATAAGTCTCTGATGTCCCCAGAGTGTGTATGTGAAGTTTTAGCTCAAAATACCCCACAGATCATTTAAATGTGTCACTTTTTGAGGGTGAGCAAAAACGCTCAGTTTTTGTGTGTCCCTTTAAATGCAAATGAGCTGCTGCTCTCAAGAAGAGGGCGGAGTTTCAAGAGCTTGTGTTAGCTTAGCAGCTCTGATTACCTCACGCAGACTTACTGAAAATGTCAGAAACTGTTCTGCTTTTTATGTTCAAACCGAAGTCAGACAATGATGGAGAGAATGACAACATGTAGAATGCAACAGGACGTTTCTGAATGGTTAGTTGATGAATGTATGTAGCTGATGTGGAGTTAACTATCTTAAAGTCATTGATTAGCATATTCTGTCATGATAATCTATAAATCGCTCGTGTGGGAACTGTTGTAAGATCCTACAGAGCCAGAGAATATATGCTGCATGAAGATAGAACAGGTATAGTTTAGTTTAATTACGGTTAACTTATGTTGTCAACTTGCTTTTATGACTTGCTATTGCATTTGTGTTATGTACTGCATTGCAATAACATGGCTTCACCCCTTTGTTGCGTGTTCTTGGGGGCAGGTTTTATATAAATTTTAGGGTTAGTGATGTCACAAACCTGGGAAGAAGCTCATTGTAGTCCCTACCAGCCGTTTGTTGTAGTCCTTAAACAGAATTCTTTAAAAGAAAATATCTCCCTTTGCTTTGAACTTTGGCGTCGTAACTTTGCAGATGTTGTTTATGTTCTAACAGCAACATTACACACTAACTAAAGTTAAAAAAGTGAAATCATAACCAACCACCCCTTTAAAGGAAGTTTTACCTAGCTCAGTTCTAACAAAGGGCACACAAAGATATATATATATATATATATATATACACACACACACACACACACACACATATATATATATATATATATATATGTGTGTGTGTGTGTGTGTGTGTGTGTGTGTGTGAAGTGATGACTGACTGAACATTATCCCGCCTATTAGATGGCTACTTCCCAAAAAATAAATGAATGGACATGAAATACTGATTTGAGCTCTAATTGTTTTATTATGCTTATTATGTGATTAGATAGAGAGTGCAAAGTGATACATGAAAAAGAAATCTATTGCTGGAGACAATATATTATATATCCGAAATGCAATAATATGATTAGCTCACTAGAGCACAACAGTGTGCTATTTGAACATGACAGTGGCATAGTAGACAGCTTCTGTTTCTGTGGCATCTGTTTCACATAAAGCTGTAGGGATTGAAGATGTATCTTTTGTTTTAAAACTAATGCTGGAATAATTAATGTCTTGACTGTAGGCATCTGCTTTTTGTGTGAGGTCAGAGGATGTAGGGATATTAGTCACAGAGTCATACTGGTGGGGGAAACACAATAAGTAAATAAGTAAGAAAAGTTAACTTTCTAAATAAATGTGTGTAAAATTAAATTTAGTGTCAGCCATTCTCACCAGCACCTCCTCCTTTTCAACCCTGCAGGGTTTAGACAAGGTACACCTCCTCCTTAAAGTAATAACCATTTATATAGTTAACAGTGGTGTCCAATTTTAATAAAAAATGTATTACAAATTATGTTAACAGGGTAACACTTTAGAAAAATGGTCTGCCATTAATAAGTAACTCTGCAGGAAGTAATGCAGGACTAATGAGTAGTACTACATTGACACTTCAGCTACTACTATTAACTAATATAGAAACAAGCAAGTAAGTAATATCAAATTTAAGACTAAGATAGTTCCTTATTAGCTAATCAATAATTAGAGAATGAGATTGACATCAATAAGAACTAATGGGTAATTATGACAAATTATAAAGAATTACTAATTAATTACTAATCACAAAATTAAAATGTCTGAGATGTGAGCAATTGTCTTTTTTTACTCTCAACGTGGTCATAAAATGCATCATTAATTACTCAAGTGTTACCTGGAACTACTAGTGATCTGGACCGTTATTTTAAAGTAAAAAAGATGTTTTTCACTTTAAAATAATGGTCCTGATCACTAGTAGTCCCTGCACAGTGACCAGGTAACACTTGAGTAATTAATGATGCATTTTATGACTATATTCAGAGTAAAAATGATGACTGATTACATCTCAGAAACACGATAATGTTCTTTACAATTTGTCCGTTACTTAATAGTTATTAATGATGTAATCTCAATACGTAATTATCGATTAGCTAATAAGGAACTATCTTCTAAATTTGATATTACTTACTGATTAGTTAAGCTTGTTTCTATATTAGTTAATAGTAGTAGCTGAAGTGTGTAGTACTACTCATTAGTCCTGCATTACTTCCTGCAGAGTTACTTATTAATGACGGACCATTATTCTAAAGTGTTACCGTTAACAGATTATATTTATATATTATCAAATTGTATTCAATTATTTCACAATTTGAGTCAACATTTTTAAACAGATTTCATTTGTGACAAAATAGTGCAGAATCCTTAATATTTCTATTCACTTTAGCTTATGATTTTCTGTTTTAGGTTTTTCAAAATCCTTAAAACTTAAAACTTTACTGACCTATACCACAGGACTCCTATGAGTGCAAGAGTCAAAAACACACCCAGTACGACTGTAGTGTTTCGTAGTGCTGTGCTCTCCTCTCGGTCTGTAAGCAGAAAATAATCATATCAGAAATTAATAGATCTATTGCACTCAAACTGACTGCTGCAATCATTTCACATAGGGGCCCTGTTTACACCTGGTATTAAGATGAGTTTTGGTTGATCGGATCACAAGTGGATGATGCTAAATACAGGTGCAAACGGGGTCTAAAACGTTTTGAGCTTGTCTGCTTTTGACCACTTCTAGAGATAGTCGAAAACTCATTCGATTGGATTGCTTTCATAGTGTAGCCACAAAAGACTGCCTACTCTCTGCCAAATGCGTAGAAGCGTGCTAGCCAGACGGGTTTTAAGATTTGTCAGCTGGGGACCCAAGTTTGATTTGAAAACAAAAAATGTACCAAGTGCAATGTTTTCTCACCATTCCTGATTGCACTTACTACATTCGGTGTGGTCTTGTGGCTTTCAGAGCAGAAACGAAAGCTGCAGCTCTCTGTGTGTTTTTGCGTTCATATGTTAATTTGCATGAGCTTATTTCATCTATTAGATTAAAAGATCTGAAAAAACCCACACATTTACCCGCCCATAGACCCTCCCCTCGTAGAAATCAGGACAGAAGTGGTTGAAAGTGGACAAAAGAGACAGATTAAAACACCAGGTCTTCCTCGTCTACTCCTGATCCGATCGACCAAAATGCATCTTATTACCAGGTGTACACAGGGCTAAAGCACATGTATCATGAGAGATGTGTTACCTTCTATAGCACAGGAATACTCTTGAAGCTCTTCATTGCTGACTGATTCCAGGTACAGCTTGTTGTCTTTAGTGAATCCATCCATTACCTGCCCTCCGTTCTTATACCAGATGTAAGTGTGTTTGTCGTTCAGAGTGCATTTGGTTGAACAGCTTAATATCACTTCTTGTCGCTCTGATATAATGTCTGGGCTGCTTTTCACCATCGTTTCTGGAAAAAAAAAAAACAGAACTGAAGTATTTCAAGCTGGTCCTAATATTGATTTTGACATGGAAAATAAAACCTCTATAAAATGGAGTCATAGTCTTAATGAAAGCAAATTGTCTATGAATCTTCTCATTAAAATCTTATCAAATAAATCATGATCAGTTACCTGTAACAGTAAGAATGACTCCAGGTGTTCCAGAGTATTTTCCTCTTGTTCTGTCAGTGATGATCCTGAATCGATATTCTCCAGAGTCGTTCATGTTGAGCTCTTTGATTCTCAGTGTGTTCCCCACATACTCCACACGACCAGCAAACTGACGCTCTTCACGCAGATCCTTGAAGTCACCAGACTGACCGTAATGCCAGAATGTTTTATTTACAGTATGACCAGAGGGATGTGAGTATGTGCAGGAAATGTCTACTGTTGAGCCCATCAAAGCACAGACTCTTCTAGAGGTGTAAGTCACATCCCAGCAGCCACTCTTAGAAATACCTGAAAGAGATTAACATGTAAAACTCACACTTAGTTTAAAACTTGTTTAAATTTACACATGGATGAACAAACAGTACCATCATTGTGTGTATTATTTGACACTCACACAGAGAAGAGGAGGGATGTGTTTGAACAGGAGCACAGGAATAGCTGCCAGCATCTCTGTTCAGTAACACAAGCATGTTGCGAGACCCTGCACTTGTGAAATACTGTCCATCCTTCATCCAGTAATAATAATACCAATCTCCAGAGGTGCAGGAAGAATCACAGGTTAGTTTTATTATATCATATCTTTGGTCTGTAGATGCAGGATTCATCCTCACCTGAAGGTCTGAATTAAAGTAAAAACGAAGAAACACTTCATCACATGACAAATTAAAAACAGCTGAACTGACCAGAATCTAGTCTCAGTTTCACCTGTGACTGTTAGATTGACAGCGATTGAGCCGAGACGTTTAACTCCATCCTTCATGAACATGAGCTGATATTCTCCAGAGTCTCTCTCTCTCAGGTCTGAAATTATGAGGTCTGATTGGTAATGACTGATGAGTGGCTTTACTCTTCCTGAGTAGTCTGAGTCTAAAATCAAATCTTCAGGTTCATTGTTTTTTCTCCAGTTTGCACTTTGTTTTTGGCTGAACCAGAACACAGTTTTGATGTTGATGTAGGAGTAAGAGCACTTCAGTGTCACCTGAGACCCCGTCAAAGCACAAATACTCTTTTGACTACAGGTCACAGGCTGGAGGTCCTGTGTCAGAAAGCCTGAACAAGAAAACATTTCATTATTGAGATGAAGTTTACATACAGAGGAGAGATCCTCTATTGTTACAATCCATTCTCACCAATCTGCTGCTCACACCCATCCAACCATTGCCAAAAAGTCAATTTTCAGTTATTTATACGCCCACTCCATTTTAATAACAGAGACACAAAATCCTGCCTCTAGAGGACATGGCAAGTTAAATTAGACCAACATTCAGACTGACATTCAGACCTACGACTTTAAGTTTATTGATCTTAACGGATTTCAACTGTGTAAAAACAGATATAATGATCAACATATCAACAATCAACAATCGGAACATTTGAAAGATAATAATTAGTGCCAAATTTCAATTAAAACATGACAGAGCAGAATAAGACACATCAATGCTCAAACCTGGAATGTGCAGCAGCAGCAGGATCAGAAAGAGTCTGGAGTTCATGTTCTTCACTTTCTGAAAATTCAGATATACAATGAAAGTCACAGAGCTGCTCGTCCTGAAAAAGACACTGACTGAGTTTCACTGAGACACACTTGAAGGGTCCTTACAGTCAGAATCATGAATACAGTAACACACTTCAGAAAGTCATGCTTAAAATTGTTTTAATTTAATGTTTAAATGCAATTGAAAGTTTAGATTTACCCAAATTGCATGTTGCTGTTGTTCTCTGATGTTAGTTGTAGTTTCTACTGTCTGTTTTAGAAGCTTTGCAGACAAATACTGTGCTGATCATATTTCCTTCCCTTTTCTTACCAAACCACAAATAGTGAAAGGAAATGTTTAGGCTTCAAAAAATGATTAGTCAAACTCAACTCAGGAAGTCAGTATTAGCCACTATGTGGCATCTGGTTAATCAGTTTAAATGAATTAAACCTTGGGTTTTCTTATTTTCTATTTTTAAGTAATATTAAACAAACAAAAAAAATCTAAATAGACAAAACGTATTTATAAATATTCCAGAACCACGTATATTAAAGGCAAATATTATTTCATAATTTTTCCTGAAATAACTTAAAGAATCTTAAGTTTAAGGAAACACACATTTTTATATTAATTTCAGTTGCATCATCAGATGCCCTTTTATTTATTTTTAAAGGCACAGAATTATAGGAAATCATATACAGTGAAGGATACATTTATGCTGCCTTCAGTAACCAACAGTATGAATCTTAGATGACAAAATGTTACATGATGATTTTTTTCTCTGTCCTATAGTAAATATACAAAGCTAAACATTGATAAGAATGTCTTATATTTTAACAGCAGCACAAAACCTCAAAGGTCAACAGAGATACAAAATTAAGACAGCAGGTGTAGTTCAAAACAAAACCTTTGATGACCAAGAGCTTTACCCACTGCACCACATTCAGCTAGACCTGCTGCCAAAGAGACAGACCAAGATGAGAGTGACAGACAAATGTATATACATTAGATTTTACCATTTCCAAACTATAATACTCTCAGGACATCGCACCGACGATGCCTTTATTTCCCTGGCTAGTAGATGATACTACAGTATGCACACAGGTAAACACAAATCACTGAAGCAGTGTGTTACAAACTGCACAGGGACTTGAAGGTAGAAGATTCAAATACAGTTTATTAAAGGATAATCCACAATCGTTGTCAAAACCAGGCCAGGTTCATACACAGGCAAACAGTCCAAAGAATTAAGTCCAAGGAGCAGGTAAAAACAGTAGTCCACAAAGGATAAGCAAAAGAGCAAAAAAAAAAACAAAAAAAAAAACAAGACACAGGAACAGGGAACAAGGGCTGAGAAATGCAGTACCTACAGACATGCAAGACCTAGAGAAGAGTGACTGAATTAACTAGGTTTATATAGGCAGAAACTAACAAACTAATGAGCAAAATCTGAATGTAATCAGTGATGAAACCAGGTAGATGATGGGAGATGAAGTCCTTGAGGAAGTGACAATAGTCTGTGATGGAGTGCCCTCTGGTGTCAATCACGGGGCACTCTAGCTGGTGACTGTGACACAATGAAGTCTAGCAAACTGTTTAAACAGGACTTTGATTTGCATTGCTTGGTCTTGAACTATTAGAACCCAAAAGAGGACAGTTTTTTCCTGATTGTTAACATTTTTATTGATCTTGCTGTTTTCCACACTGAAAGCCCTTTCACATTAAGAACGATTACCATAAGGTTTTAAACTTTCTAAGAGAACAGAGGAGTCCACACCACAACAATAACAACAATGACTTGGAGAAAATTTAGCTGTTATTACTTTTTCCATCTGATGAATATAGAAAACATTGGCAACCAATTAAAATCCATCTGACTTTATGGTGCGCACTGCTATGGTCTTGTCCCAAATAGAACACTTAATGTGCACTTGCGGTTTTGTGGACAATGGCTGCTGCATGTACGTGTCCATTAAGTCCACGATTTTACTTTCCTGCAGTTTAGTTCCAACCCTTATAAACTCACCTGACTTAAATGAACTTCACAGTCTTCACAGTTAAGCACAGATCATGGAGGCAATGAAGTCTATACACTCCATTTTCCTTAATTCTCATCACCAGCTTTTGACTACTTATTAAATTATTTTCATAAGATAAACAGAACACAAAGGCTATGCCCTATCTTTAGGATGGATCAATATATATGATATTTATAGAATACAATTTTGAAAAAATATTGAAAGCACTATTTACATTTAGCAGGAGGAGGAAAGAATTGGATGGCTTAACCTGTACTATTGTTTCATTTTAGTTGTGTTTGATTATGCAGACTGAGCAGTCATTGGTATGTCACTGTATATGACATCACTGTATCACTGATGTTGCTGTTGACAGTTCTGACTGTTGCTAGGTGATGATCTCACAGTGACATCACTCCACCAGCTCTGATGGACAGACAGCAGATGAACAGATGTGGAACATCAGATTCTGACACAGACAAATAGAAAGATATTAAATACATTTACAACAATGTTTTTGTCATTGCATCTCATATAGTAGATTCTCTATAAGCATAATTCCTCACCTTCAATTTTGTTTTCTGTTTGGTTTTGAGAGTAGATGCATTCTGATGAAAAACCTGTTGAATCATAATTCACATTCTTATAATCTGATTTAATTATATTCACTGTACTTTATGCAATTGTGAATTGCACCGGATGTTTTTACTCACCACATCCACAGAGCTGCGATTATGAGAAACTGAGGTAAAAACACCAGCAGAATGACTGTATAATGGCTGAACGCTGTGCTGTCCACTGGATCTTCACAAAGATGTGAATCATGACTATCAGAGAAACCATCTGAATTCAGCAATCATTTCACAATGAAGCACATGTATCATGAGAGATGTGTTACCTTCTACAGCACAGGAATACTCTTGAAGCTCTTCATTGCTGACTGAGTCCAGGTACAGCTTGTTGTCTTTAGTGAATCCATCCGTTACCTGTCGTCCGTTCTTGTACCAGATGTAAGTGTGTTTGTCGTTCAGACTGCATTTGGTTGAACAGCTTAATATCACTTCCTGTCGCTCTGATATAATGTCTGGGCTGCTTTTCACCATCGTTTCTGAAAAAAAACAAAAAACAGAACTGAAGTATTTCAAGCTGGTCCTAATATTGATTTTGACATGGAAAATAAAACCTCTATAAAATGGAGTCATAGTCTTAATGAAAGCAAATTGTCTATGAATCTTCTCATTAAAATCTTCTCAAATAAATCATGATCAGTTACCTGTAACAGTAAGAATGACTCCAGGTGTTCCAGAGTATTTTCCTCTTGTTCTGTCAGTGTTGATCCTGAATCGATATTCTCCAGAGTCGTTCATCTTGAGCTCTTTGATTCTCAGTGTGTTCCCCACATACTCCACACGACCAGCAAACTGACGCTCTTCACGCAGATCCTTGAAGTCACCAGACTGACCGTAATGCCAGAATGTTTTATTTACAGTATGACCAGAGGGATGTGAGTATGTGCAGGAAATGTCTACTGTTGAGCCCATCAAAGCACAGACTCTTCTAGAGGTGTAAGTCACATCCCAGCAGCCACTCTTAGAAATACCTGAAAGAGACACAGATTAACATGTAAAACTCACACTTAGTTTAAAACTTGTTTAAATTTACACATGGATGAACAAACAGTACCATCATTGTGTGTATTATTTGACACTTACATAGAGAAGAGGAGGGATGTGTTTGATCAGGAGCACAGGAATAGCTGCCAGGATCTCTGTTCAGTAACACAAGCATGTTGCGAGACCCTGCACTTGTGAAATACTGTCCATCCTTCATCCAGTAATAATAATACCAATCTCCAGAGGTGCAGGAAGAATCACAGGTTAGTTTTATTATATCATATCTTTGGTCTGTAGATGCAGGATTCATCCTCACCTGAAGGTCTGAATTAAAGTAAAAACGAAGAAACACTTCATCACATGACAAATTGAAAACAGCTGAACTGACCAGAATCTAGTCTCAGTTTCACCTGTGACTGTTAGATTGACAGCGATTGAGCCGAGACGTTTAACTCCATCCTTCATGAACATGAGCTGATATTCTCCAGAGTCTCTCTCTCTCAGGTCTGAAATTATGAGGTCTGATTGGTAATGACTGATGAGTGGCTTTACTCTTCCTGAGTAGTCTGAGTCTAAAATCAAATCTTCAGGTTCATTGTTTTTTCTCCAGTTTGCACTTTGTTTTTGGCTGAACCAGAACACAGTTTTGATGTTGATGTAGGAGTAAGAGCACTTCAGTGTCACCTGAGACCCCGTCAAAGCACAAATACTCTTTTGACTACAGGTCACAGGCTGGAGGTCCTGTGTCAGAAAGCCTGAACAAGAAAACATTTCATTATTGAGATGAAGTTTACATACAGAGGAGAGATCCTCTATTGTTACAATCCATTCTCACCAATCTGCTGCTCACACCCATCCAACCATTGCCAAAAAGTCAATTTTCAGTTATTTATACGCCCACTCCATTTTTAATACAGAGACACAAAATCCTGCCCCTAGAGGACATGGCAAGTTAAATTAGACCAACATTCAGACTGACATTCAGACCTACGACTTTAAGTTTATTAATCTTAAAGGATTTCAACTGTGTAAAAACAGATATAATGATCAACATATCAACAATCACTTTCCGAACATTTGAAAGATAATAATTAGTGCCACATTTCAATTAAAACATGACAGAGCAGAATAAGACACATCAATGCTCAAACCTGGAATGTGCAGCAGCAGCAGGATCAGAAAGAGTCTGGAGTTCATGTTCTTCACTTTCTGTAAATTCAAATATACAATGAAAGTCACAGAGCTGCTCGTCCTGAAAAAGACACTGAGTTTCACTGAGACACACTTGAAGGGTCCTTACAGTCAGAATCATGAATACAGTAACACACTTCAGAAAGTCATGCTTAAAATTGTTTTAATGTAATGTTTAAATGCAATTGAAAGTTTAGATTTACCCAAATTGCATGTTGCTGTTGTTCTCTGATGTTAGTTGTAGTTTCTACTGTCTGTTTTAGAAGCTTTGCAGACAGACACTGTAGTGGAAAGTTTTTACTTTATAAATTGTGCAGGTGTGCAGGATGTTTGATACAAAGGAACCAAAACCAGATGGGTCAGAGACGTGTCAATACCAAGAAGCCAAGAAACAAGAAGCTCCCACCCATCCACTGTGGAGGACTGGGTGGCCTGTAAGTATGTGACTGTGACTTCCTCTTTTTATCTCTTCACGCTGTTGAGCATCACTGTAACTTTGACCTTCTTGCAAGAATAAAAACCTTTTAAAGACAACTTGTTTTTCCAAATCAGCCTCATCATAATTAAGCTTACTTTTTTCCTTGACAAAACTCTGCTGATCTTATTTCCTTCCGTTTTCTTACTAACACAAAGATAAAAGATGTTTAGACTTATTAATCAAACTCAACTCAGGAAGTCTGTATTAGCCACTGTTACATGATCTGGTGAATCAGTTAAACCTTGAGTTTTGTTATTTTCTAGTTTAGTCATAATAAACAAAAATCTAAATAGACAAAAATGTATGTATATTCCTGAACTGCATAAATTAAAGGCAAATATTATATTACATAATTTTTCCTGAAATAACTTCTTAAGAATCTTAAGTTTAAGGAAACACATACATTTATATATTAATTTCAATTGCATCATCACATGCCCTTTTATTTAAAAAAAAATAATAATAATAATTTAAAAATAATAATAATAATAATAAAAAAATTATTATTTAAATCTGTGTTCTTCAAATATTGCATTACCACTGTTCTGTTACTTCTTTTCTGTTCTGGGTTTAACAGGTTTTTCAATATCCTCTTTCCTCTGAACCTCTTCTAATAACTTTTCTTTATCATCTTTATACTTATCACAATACATGATAACATGTTCTACCGTTTCATTTCCTCCACACCATTCACACAGTCCTGTTGGATGCTTGGACATTCATTTCATTGTTTTATTTAGTCCTGTATGTCCAAATTCTGAGTCTGGATAAAATGTTTCCCTCTCTTCTACTCCCACATGAGTACCTACTTTTCCCCACTTTTGGTTGTATTTCATACATATGTCTACCTTTATTTCCTGTTTCCTGTTAAAGCTTGTTTTGCCAATTTGTTTGCTGCTTCATTCCCTTTCACCCCCACGTGAGCTGGAACCCACATGAATATTACACTCACCCTTTTCTGCTGTAAAGTATATAATTCTTGCAGGATGTCCACTACTAAATCCTGTCTAGTGTCTGACTGTTGTGCTTCAATGCACATTAAAGCAGAACTGGAGTCTGAACATACCAACATATCCCCTAATCCTGCCTCATTTATCCATCTTAACGCCATCATTATTGCTATTAATTCGCCTGAAAAAACTGATAACTTATTTGAGATCCTTACCTTTCTGGATATGTGTATTTTTGGAATGACAAATGCTACCCCAACTTGTTCATTATCTGGATTTTTTGATGCGTCTGTATATACTTGTGTTTTATGTCCATACTTTAACCACAGGTATTACCTTACCTGGATTCTTTTTTTCTCTGTTCCAGCATTCTTAAATCAACTAAAGGCTGTGGCAAAATCCACAAAGGCACTGCTGGTAAAGCCACTCTTGGAGTATTACTTAACTCTTTAATATCCAATTCCTTTACTAAATTTCCAACTGTCCATCCAAAACTATTACACTCCTTTTCCCCATACTCCCAGCACTGCTCTAATACCCTTAAAGTGGGATGTGATTTGTCCTGCCCCCTAAGATTTGCCCAATATACTGCTGTTAGTTGTTGTCTTCTTAATTTGAGAGACAGGTCGCCTACTTCTACTTGTAACGCTGATACTGGTGATGATCGATATGCCCCACAACAAATCCTTAATGCCTTTGCTTGAATTCGCTCTAATTTATCTAGATGAGTTTTTGCTGCTGATCCATATACTATGCTTCCATAGTCCATTACTGATCTGATTAATGTTATGTAAATAGTTTTCAATGCCAGCCTGTCTGCCCCCCAGCCTTGCCCAGCCACACATCTCATTATATTCAACACTCTTTTACATTTCTCTTTAAACCCCCACTTAAAAGACCATTCCTTAACTTCTTGTAATGCATTTTGCATTCTTCTCACAACATACTTTATATTCCTCCTCTGTACCACAAAGCTACATCATCTGCAAATAAAGATCTGCAAATATTTGTATCCACCCTCGTAAACACATCATGTATCATGATAATAAACAGTAATGGACTTATGACACTCCCCTGAGGAATGTTGGAATATTGCCTTTGGCCCAGTCTCCGAAGGGAGGGGATCATGCTCTGCTTCAGTATGTCATAGTACATGTTGGCATTCATGGTTCTCTCAATGAACTGTAGCTCTGCAGTGCCGGCAGCACTCATGCAGCCCCAGACCATGACACTCCCACCACCATGCTTGACTGTAGGCAAGACACACTTGTCTTTGTACTCCTCACCTGGTTGCCGCCACGCACGCTTGACACCATATGAACCAAGTAAGTTTATCTTGGTCTCATTAGACCACAGGACATGGTTCCAGTAATCCATGTCCTTAGTCTGCTTGTCTTTAGCAAACTGTTTGCGGGCTTTCTTGTGCATCATCTTTAGAAGAGGCTTCCTTCTGGGACTACAGCCATGCAGACCAATTTAATGCAGTGTGCGGCGGATGGTCTGAGCACTGACAGGCTGACCCCCACCCCTTCAACCTCTGCAGCAATGCTGGCAGCACTCATACGTCTATTTCCCAAACACAACCTCTGGATATGACGCTGAGCACGTGCACTCAACTTCTTCGGTCAACCATGGTGAGGCCTGTTCTGAGTGGAACCTCTCCTGTTAAACCGCTGTATGGTCTTGGCCACCGTGCTGCAGCTCAGTTTTAGGGTCTTGGCAATCTTCTTATAGCCTATGCCATCTTTATGTAGAGCAACGATTCTTTTTTTCAGATCCTCAGAGTTCTTTGCCATGAGGTGCCATGTTGAACTTTCCAGTGACCAGTATAAGAGAGTGAGAGCGATAACACCAAATTTAACTTTAACAATTTAACACCTGCTCCCTATTCACACCTGAGACCTTGTAACACTAACGAGTCACATGACACCGGGGAGAGAAAATGGCTAATTGGGCATTTTCACTTAGGGGTGTACTCACTTTTGTGGCCAGTGGTTTAGACATTAATGGCTGTGTGGTGAGTTATTTTGAGGGGACAGCAAATTTACACTGTAATACAAGCTGTACATTCACTACTTTACATTGTAGAAAGTGTAATTTCTTCAGTGTTGTCACATGAAAAGATATAACAAAATATTTACAAAAATGTGAGGGGTGAACTTACTTCTGTGAGATACTGTACATGTTGCTACTGATTGGGCTGACATTTTTGACACACCCACCAAACAAGAGAAAACGTAATCTCAAACCCTGTTGCACACCATTTCCAGGAAACATGTCGTTCAATCCAGAAACCGTAGCAAAACGTTGCGTACCACTTTGAGCTTGAACATGCCCCAGGACTTTTACTATAGGTTTAGCATGGATGTCATGTGACTGAAATCACATGACTTCATGAGGGCGATGCCACAAAATCAAGAAGCTCCCCTAGGAATTGCATGACAAGGTCAGTGACATAAGATTCTGACTAGATTAATGTTAAGGGCATAAATCTGTCATAAATAAGACAATGTTCCTAATTGTTGTCAAATTATGTTTTTGATCTATTTAAGCAACAAAATATGTATTAAAGTGTTGAAAATGTGTTTTAGTTTTTTTCTTTCAAACATTCTTTTGTTGGCCCACTTTATCGAATATGATTGAGAATGTGGGACAGCATGCTTTGGGTAATCTGGGACAGTCTTCAAATGGGGGAAATATGCATTTAGGGACTTTATGTCTCTAGTCTAATGACAAGGGCGTAGATCTCATTACAACTTAGGGGTAGACAACTGATATACTTTAAAATGAACTCTAATATAACGCTAATATATGCCATAATGAGAAATGGGTGTTAATGTGGGCTACTGGAGGTTATAACACTAGCATAAGTTTACAGTAGCTAGCAGCTAGCTAAACCAGCTAGCTAGATAGATGCTACAGAGATGGAATCTGGGAAACATATTCCAGTAGCAAGCAAAGGTATCAGGATGAAGTAAACCATTAACTTTATTTCCCAAATTCCCAGTTAGTTTAGTATATACAATGGTTCAAACCACTGAGCAGGAGGAGGACACCCCCACCCCCAGTCAGTTTCTTGTCAGTTTTTCATAATGCTTTTTAAAAATTGGTGGTATTGTGTTTGGCATGCATTAAGTATGTTGAATATAGGCTTTTTTAGGCCTAATACATATATCCCAGATTATCAAATTCAGGCAGATCTTTTCTTTTTTTTTTTTTTTTGGGCACAAAAACACTAATAGGTGTGGCGTGTCTCCTCTGGGTATAATATCTACATTCTTTTTTCTGGTGTGGTTAGAAAACAGATTAGGGATTTCAGAAAAGTCTAATGTGTTGATCTAATGTGTTAGATAGATATCGAAATAAAACGCATAAGTCAAAATTGCAAAAAATGTCTCAGATTACCCGAGTTCACCCTAACACCAAATGGAAATCTACACAATTTAATAATAGTTACTATTAGAATTTGGACAAAAGAAAAACTAAATATGGTAACAAAAAGATGTGTGTTTTTGTTGATTCAGGGGTAAAAGAAAAGAGGAAGCAGAGAAGCAGAAGTGAAAGCCTGGTCGTGAAATTTGAAGCAGCATTTGGAAACTCAGAAGGGAAAGCGAGGCCGTTGTGTCGTGAAGATGCTCTGTTGAATTATTTGCGTGTCGATAAGGTCTGAATGTCTGCGTTGTGGAATAATGGTGCGTGGATACCAGGCCTGGCTCCAGCTTTGAGATCTAGGGTGGGCCAAGTGAAATTCCTGGTGGGCCCAGAGTTGTTTTTTTTTTCAATGTTATTGTTTCCCCATAACTAAACTTTATTTTATAACAAAAGAGGCAGGTGGTTATGGTTTAGATTTTTTTTTTTTTTTTTTCACTGGCCCCATCACAAAAAAAAAAAAAAAAAGTATTAGTATTTTAATAAATATAAAGACAAGTAAACAGCCAGTAATAAAATTAGAACAAATAAACAAATTACAAGCAAAAGCACAAATAAATACAATCAGGGCAAGACAGAGGGGGCTTGAGTTTATGTTTGGGCCATACTTACACTACAAATGTCCTCAAATAGAACAACATTATAGAGTAGCAAAATTACACAAAAATTAAAATATGCTCTGAGGTTCCTAGAACAATTAATATGCAACATTCCTAGCCTAGTCAAAGTTTAGAGGTAATATTAAACAGACATTATAATACAATAAAATACAGGAAGTGCTCTCTTTGTTGAGAGAAGATTCAAACCCTGGAATAACACTGAGCAATAAAGCCAGAGATGAACTGTATTTTCATGTATGTGTCCTCTTATGTCAGATTCTTACATTTAATCCGTCAATTCAATCAGAATAAGAAGACACTGTATGGCTATTACCAATCAAATAAAATCAGTATATCAAAAAAAATCCATCTTTGAATTTACACTTACTGTTTAATGCAGCTCAGATGTGTAATGCATTACTAACTAATTAATTACTGTAATTTAATTTACTTTTCCTTCAAAAAATAAAGTAAGGGATTCGTCTTAATTTATCTGTAATTTAAATACAGTTACTTCTGATGTGATTCCATTAAATAGGCCACTGTATAGACTATACAACAATCATATAAAACAATAGTGGATTTAACATCAACATTTTACAATGTAATGTAGCCTTCTGCCTTTAAATACTTTGGTCATTTCAAAAATAATTTATGCAATTTTATATTATTTAAAAGAATTAAAAAAGCAGTTTCATGTCTATCTTTATATTGTTCAACTGGTCAAGGTTGATATGGGATTTAGAATGTTATTAATAAGTAATGGAATAGTTTTTAGAGAGTAATTAGTACAGTAATTACACTGTTGAGGATGTAATTAGTAGACCCAATTATGTTTTTGTTTTGTTTTTCGTAAGAAAATAAAAATTGTTTGTCAGTTTATTTAAACTGTCTGGCGCCCAATCTGAATAATGTAATTTTGGGGTAAACCACCGTTACAGCTCACAAACCTATGACTTTAGGCCAAATGAACTAATTATAAGCAATTTATATATTTATTTATGACCAGAAGATGGCACTGTCTTCACAGTTAACCACAGATCAATTGCTTTCCACTATAATACAATAGTTTTCCACAATAACAGCCATCATTACAGTGGTTACAGTTCTTCTATTAAAATATAAAATATGAAAGTCTGTGCTAATACAAGAATAAAGAAATCATAAGATAAAGATAAACAGAACATAAGCACCCATTATTAAGATGGATCCATTTACAATCTTTATAGGAGGAGGAAAAGAATGGATGGCTAAAACCTAGATGGTAGTTTAATTTTAGTTGTGTTTGATTATACAGACTGAGCAGTCATTGGTATGTCACTGTATATGACATCACTGTATCACTGATGTTGCTGTTGACAGTTCTGACTGTTGCTAGGTGATGATCTCACAGTGACATCACTCCACCAGCTCTGATGGACAGACAGCAGATGAACTGATGTGGAACTGAGACAGACAAATAGAAATACATTTAAATACATTTGTTTATTATTGCATGTCTTATAGTAGATTCTCTATAAGCATAATTCCTCACCTTCAATTTTGTTTTTAGTTTGGTTTTGAGAGTAGACGCATTGTGATGAAAAACCTGTTGAAGCATAATTCAGATGTTTTATAATCTGAATTAATTTAATTATATTCACTGTTCATCATGCAATTGTGAATTTCCCCTGGATGTTTTTACTCACCACATCCACAAAGCCGCTATTATGAGAAACTGAGGTAAAAACACCAGCAGAATGACTGTATAATGGCTGAACGCTGTGCTGTCCACTGGATCTTCACAAAGATGTGAATCATGACTATCAGAGAAACCATCTGAATTCAGCAATCATTTCACAATGAAGCACAGGTATCATGAGAGATGTGTTACCTTCTACAGCACAGGAATACTCTTGAAGCTCTTCATTGCTGACTGATTCCAGGTACAGCTTGTTGTCTTTAGTGAATCCATCCGTTACCTGTCGTCCGTTCTTATACCAGATGTAAGTGTGTTTGTCGTTCAGAGTACATTTGATTGAACAGCTTAATATCACTTCTTGTCGCTCTGATATAATGTCTGGGCTGCTTTTCACCATCATATCTGAAAAACAGAACTGTATTACTTCAGTAACACTTTAGAATAATGGTCCGTCATTAATAAGTAACTCTGCAGGAAGTAATGCAGGACTAATGAGTAGTACTACACACTTCAGCTACTACTATTAACTAATATAGAAACAAGCTTAACTAATCAGTAAGTAATATCAAATTTAGAAGATAGTTCCTTATTAGCTAATCAATAATTACCTGTTGAGATTACCATCATTAATAACTATTAACTAATGGACAAATTGTAAAGAACATTATTGTGTGTCCGAGACGTAATCAGCAGTGTTGTGCAAGTTACTTCCAAACTGTAATACATTATAGATTACTTGTTACTTTTATTTAAAAGTAATTTTTTACCTTGCAATAATTACCATCTCAGAATTGTAATTACTCCTGTATTACTTTTGAGTTACTTTTACCAAAATAACTACAGAAGTAGAACTTAACATTCTAAAATGACAAAATGTACTGCAGAGCATTTTACATCCAGTAAAGGGCGATATGATGTAGCATAATGGGGCTATCCAGGCTACTAACAATATAGCTTATAACTGGCAAAGTGAAGGCTCAAGACAATGCAAAAAAAAAGAAAAAAAAGAATGACAGACAGAATCACAAACGATCCAAGTCTGTTAAAAGTATGGTAGAGGTAAAGTGATTATCTGACAAACTCGAAGTAATGCGCATACGTCCATCTCGCGAATATACAGTCTTCTTCTGCCATCTTCACCCATTAGCCGCTTTTCCACTGGCCAGCGCGAGCACAGAGGCCGAAATCATGCCGTGTTTCCACTGTCAGCCCATTAGCCTCGAGTAAAACCCGCCCTAAACACGCCTTCACCGGACTACATCACACAATACAAAGTTACACCAACAAGAGGGAGATTAATGAAATAAATCGCTAAACAAATATATCAGAAACTGTCATTTAGTCTTTATTTACAAACTTGGACACCACATGCGGCTATTGACTGACCACGAACAGGTAATAGAACTTACTTGCGGCATTTTTCATTCGTTAAAGGCCACTTTCTAATAAAAAATTCCTGATAATTTACTCACGCCCATGTCATCCAAGATGTCCATGTCCTTATAGTGGACTTCAATTGGCCACAAACGGTTGAAGGTCAAAATTACAGTTTCAGTGCAGCTTCAAGGGGCTTTAAACGATCCCAGACGAGGAATATGGGTGATATCTAGCGAAACGATCGGTCATTTTCTTATAAAAAATGAAAATGTATATGCTGTATGTATATGTATATCAGTGTTTTTCTGTAAGTTTAATAAGGAAGGTGTAAGACATTCAGCTTAAGCTTTTTGAAGAATACGGAATCGTGGTCTGGAGGAAGCACTTGTGATGCGATCATTTGTGTCTATATAAAGCATATATATTTTCTTTTTTTCTTTTTTTTTAAATGAACAATAGTTTCTCTAGATAGGACCCTTATTCCTCGTCTGGTATCGTTTAAAACCCTTTGAAACTGCACTGAAACTGTAATTTTGACCTTCATCCGTTTGGAGACCATTAAAATCCACTATATATGGAGAATAACCCTGGAATGTTTTCATCAAAAACCTTAATTTCTTTTTGACTGAAGAAAGAAGGACATGGACATCTTGGATGACATGGGGGTGAGTAAATTATCAGGAAATTTTCATTCAGAAGTGAACTAATCCTTTAAGGTCTCGCAAGTGTTACTGGTCATGTACAGAGTAAAATATTACTGAAAATTGATTAGTAATGCCTTACACTACTGCGTTACAGCAAAAAGTAATATGTTTCTGTAATGCATTACTTTTGTAACGCGTTACTCCCAACACTGGTAATCAGTCATCATTTTTTACTCTGAATATAGTCATAAAATGCATCATTAATTACTCCAGTGTTACCTGGTCACTATGCAGGAACTACTAGTGATCAGGACCATTATTTTAAATTGAAAAACATCTTTTTTACTTTAAAATAACGGTCCAGATCACTAGTAGTTCTTATTAATGGCAGACCATTACTTCAAGCTGGTCCTAACATTGATTTTGACTGACATGGAAAACAAAAACTTTATAAATTGAAGTCATAGTCTTTGTCTGTGAACAGTTTGCTGTCATCAGTGTCATTAAAATCTTATCAAATTGTAGCAGTAAGAATGACTCCAGGTGTTCCAGAGTATTTTCCTCTTGTTCTGTCAGTGTTGATCCTGAATCGATATTTTCCAGAGTCGTTCATCTTGAGCTCTTTGATTCTCAGTGTGTTCCCCACATACTCCACACGACCAGCAAACTGACGCTCTTCACGCAGATCCTTGAAGTCACCAGACTGACCGTAATGCCAGAATGTTTTATTTACAGTATGACCAGAGGGATGTGAGTATGTGCAGGAAATGTCTACTGTTGAGCCCATCAAAGCACAGACTCTTCTAGAGGTGTAAGTCACATCCCAGCAGTGATCCTTAGAAATACCTGAAAGAGACACAGAAAAAAAAGACAGCAGGATTCTATAGGCTCCATCACACAGTGAGCTGTTGTCCTGCATTATATTCATCATCAGTCATCTGTATAAAATGTCAGATGACCTACGTCTGGGGCGGGGCAAGTGTGTTAAATGCGGTAATAATTTTAACGCCTTATTTTTTACCGTGATTAATTAATCTAATTAATGCGTTACATTGACAGCCCTAATATATATAGTGTTATTTTCTGTATAAGGACATCATAAAAAATCACTTGGTCCTTGACAGGTTTTAAAATTTGGTAAAAAAAAAACAAAAAAACTTCAGATGAACAACAACACATGACATATCACACCCTGTCTTTATTTATTTAACAAAAAAAAAAAAAAAAAGCCAAAATGGAAAAGCCACGGGTGACAAACTAAGGACAGTCTATGATTCAATTGCTTGTAGAGCCACTTAGTACAATAACTTGTAGTAATCATTTTCTGTATGACTTTATCAGTCTCTCACACCACTCTGGAGGAATTTTGGCCCATTCTTCTTTACAACATTGCTCCAGTTTATTGAGGTTTTTGGGCACCATCTTTTCAGTCGAGATGAGGTCTGGACTTGACTGGGCCATTGCAACACCTTTATTCTTTTTTTTTTTTCTATTGCAGATTTGTTGGTGATCTTCAGATCATTGTCTAGTTGCATGACCCAATTTTAGCCAAGCGTTAGCTGTCGGACGGATTGCCTCACAGCTAAATTTTAGACTACAAATGTCTAATTTAACAAGAATTCTTCCACAGGTGAGTCTAATTATTCATTACACAGGTGTCCAGCAGACAGTTGACTATAAAAGGGTGTTAAAACCCCTTCCCATTTCATACAGTCAGCAATGGCACCACACGGAAGAGAAATGTCACATGACCTGAGAAAGAAAATAAATTCTTTACACCAGAAAGGTGAAGACTACAAGAAGATCAGCAAAGCTTTACTTATCAGTCAGAATACTGTAGCAACAGTGGTACAAAAATTTTAAAAAGATGGAACTGCAACAATCTCACAGAGACGTCCAGGTCGTCCACGGAGGTTAACACCTTGACAGGAGTGTCTTCTGATGAGAAGGGTTGAAGAAAATCGGCATGCAAGTTATCTAAAGAAGTAGAAAGCCAAACTGGGGTGACTATTTCCCATGACACATTATGGTGTACACTGCAGAGGAATGGCATGCGTGGGTGCCGTCCACGAAAGAAGCCTCTCCTAAAGCCCAGGCACACAAAAAACCCGCCTAGAGTTTGCCAGGGCCCAAGCTGACAAAGATGAAGACTACTGGGACTCTATACTCTGGAGTGATGAGACCAAGATAAATGTTTTTGGAACTGATGGCTTCAAAACTGTATGGCGTTGCAAAGGTCAGGAATACAAAGAAAAATGCATGGTGCCTACAGTGAAACATGGTGGTGGCAGTGTCCTTATGGTGGGCTGCATGAGTGCTGCTGGTGTCGGGGAGCTGCATTTCATTGACGGCATCATGAATTCACAGATGTACTGCTCTATACTGAAAGAGAAGATCTTACCATCACTTCGTGCCCTTGGTCGTCGTGCACTTTTCCAACATGACAATGATCCTAAACACACATCTAAGGCCACTATTGGATTTCTGAAGAAGAACAGGGTGAAAGTGATTCAGTGGCTCCTGATCTGAACCCAATCAAACACCTATGGGGAATTCTGAAGAGACAAATTGAGCATCACTCTCCATCCAGCATCCAGTCTCTAAAAGAGGTCATTCTTGAAGAATGGAAAAAGATAGATGTTGCAAAATATCACCAACTTGTTCATTTCATGCCTAGAATACTTGGTGCTGTCATTAAAAATCATGGAGGCCATACAAAGTATTAGATGTAGTAGTTTTTGTTGTGGGGTGTACTCATTTTTGCATCACCCTAATTTGAGTAAAACTGAAAAATTTGTATTCTAAGTTATATTATTAACCTTACTTTCATGTTATAGGTTAAACAGATGTTATATTAAACTTAGTCTTGTCAACATTTTGGAAATTGTTTTTGTGTTCATTGAGATATTGTTTAAAATGTTACTTTTCAAAGGGGGTGTACTCATTTACGCTGAGCACTGTATATAAGAATGACAGTTGGATAATGTATTTATTTATTTAAAGTCCCCCGAAATTAAAATGTAAGTTTTTTAGCTTTTAGTATGAATATGTTAGCCTTAAGGTTATGAATAAGCTGGTGTGTTCCAAAACAATGACAAAATTCGTATTTAGGAGATATAAGCATTCAAAACTTTCAGTCTCTCACTTCTGCTAAAATGGTTCATGGATTTTTTTTATGACATCACCTTCAGCTTCCAGTTCTCTAGAATCTAAAGCGTCCCACCCCTTACATCATAAATAGATGCTCGGCTGAAATTATAAACAGAAGCTGCGGCTAAAATCAATCACTTATTCACACATTTACTATTTTCTATATGGTGAATGGCACAGTGCACTATTTAGGAGATAGGGAACGATTAAGACTTGATTCATTGAAGCGAATGAAGTCTGGTTTCACGTTAGTGTCATGCGAACTGCAGTAGCACAGTCTGCTTCGGTCCAGAGACACGAGAGCACAGAGCGGATCATATGCGCGAGTCGGCGCAGACCACAAAACGTATAAGAATGCTATATTTTAAAGCGATATGGAGGAGATTAGAAGGAAAGTTTTTTTTTCCAAGCTCAACGGCTCTGGCCGAGCTGTGATATAAATGAATCACCATTGGCTATTTTAAAGAAAGGAGAGGAGTTGTTCGATATGTCCCACCCTGTCTTTCTGTTTCAGTTCAAATTAAGTCAACAATAATAATAATGCTGCATATTTCAAGGCACTTCAGTGGGCCTTTAAAGATGCCTACCTGTTATGCCAACTGAAATAGCTTTGCTGACTCTGAGAGTTTGGTACTTAAATAATATGTATTATTTATATTTATATTGGGGCGGTCGTGGCCTAATGGATAGAGTCGGACTTGTAACCCAAAGGTCGTGGGTTCGAGTCTCAGATCCGGCAGGGATTGTCGGTGAGGGGAGTGAATGTCCAGCACTCTCTCCACCCTCAATACCACGACTGAGGTGAGACCCTTGAGCAAGGCACTGTACCCCCAACTGCTCCCCGGGTGCTGCAGCAATGGCTGCCCACTGCTCCGGGTGTGTGTTTTCACTGCTGTGTGTGTGCACTTGGATGGGTTAAATGCAGAGCACAAATTCCTAGTATGGGTCACCATACTTGGCCACATGTCACTTTCACTTCACTATATGTTACTTGCAAACATTTTGTCTTCAATTTTGTCTCAAATCATGCATCAAGTACTGGTCACAGATGACAATAATCCACTTTATTTAACATTATTTTACAACCATATAATGTGTAATTGATTGTTTACATTGTGGTTATACATCACAACATCTAAATAATCAAGCCCAAGGGTAATCAGTGATGTCATCATATATGACATCACTGTCATGTCTATGCTGCTCTAGACAGTCCTGAATGGTTTGAATGACTGTTGCTAGGCGACGATCTAGAGCGGAAAGATGTGGCTCAGTAAGGAGAGGAGCCATTGCTGCAAGGGGATCCTGAGACAAAGATGCACGTATGACATCACTCAACCAATACGACGGGAGAGAGAGCAGACGTAAACGAAGCAACGTGGAACGACGGACCCTGAGGGAAAGAGCAAGGGGTTAATAAATAATAAGCAGATAAAAAAAAAAACACAAATTAACAAATTGTTACTGATGTTAACTCTACCTGCAGCACTGCACAAGAGGAGCCAAAATAGAAGGTTCATCTTTGGAGTAACGTCCAAACCTATAACACGCACATCATTTGCACTCAGAAGCATCATGCCCATTCAAACTGATCCCAACAAAACATCATCAGAAAACCTCTTGGACTATTGATTTTGAATACTCACGCTCTTCCGTTGTCTAAGTGTATGAGGAATGTGTCATTGCCAAACTTCTCAAATGTTTCATAGTGGTGCCTATCCATGTTACCTGAAGGTGGTAGATGGATTTTAGATTTTAGAGTACTGGCCTACCATATTGAATTATTACCATATTCATTACATATACCCTGGTACTGACATGCGACACCAAGGCATTTGAAAGCATGCCATGGTTTGCGTACAAAAACATGGTATTTCTGTGGTATACATAGTGTATACAAGTGTTCACCCTTGAGTCATCTGTACTATTCCATTACTCACTCATGAGGAAGTCCAGAATGCTCATGTCAATCAGATCCACCAATCGAGTGCCTCGGTCGTAGGGAGGAGACTTTTTTACTGAGTCACAGTAGTTGTTATCTGTCTCCCACCTGTTACAGAAATAATCACTAGTTAGCTTCTGTGGTTTCTCTATTGTGTATCACACACTATAAATAGCCTATGTACAAAAACACAACAAAGAAGAATGTAAAAGAAGATACTGGGGTCCAGAAAGCAACTCTGGACCCCATTGAGGGTGAGTAAATAATGACAATGTTTTCATTTAAACTATCCCTTTAAATAACAAAAAAAAAAAAAAAACACACTCCACCCACAGAGCCAGCTTGCTTCGGCTGTAGGACCGCCTCCAGGGGCTCTTCCACGAGCGGCGCTGTGCCAACGACAGGTCTGGCAGCATAGCAGCCAAAGACCCCTCTATCATGACGGGACGTCCACAGATAGCATGCTCCGTGGAGCAGTAATAGGAACACTGGCCGTAAAAACACGCATTTCCCACTGCAGAAAGAGCAAGACAGATTGTGACTTACAAATACACCATGTTTCAGAGGAAGTGATGGAGGAAGATAAGAGCCAAGTGGGACGAACCTGGAGAAGTGAAAAATGTTGTGGCCAGTTTATGGTCAGTGGTGATGTCTTTGATCTCTTTTATTACATCAATAAGCCTCCCAACCACTGGAGGCACCCTTCTGAAACCCAGTATCCTTATTGTGAAAGAGAAAGAGCTGTGTTCAGAATAGATGCAACAGAGTAGATGCAAAAAAATAGTATGTTAAATAGCAGAAAATATTGAAAGGTAAACCGTTTCAAATAGATTAAATTTTATTGTCAGGTGATCTTATTACCAGCGTTGGGATAACACATTAAAAATAACGCAAGTTACGTAATCAGATTACTTTTTTCAATTAACTCCGGGGGTTAATAAAGGACTACTGAAGCGAAGTGATACGTTTGTGTGAAAAAGCCTTCTGTATTCAAGTTGCAAAGAAAGTGTAAACTGGCGTCACATCAGTTACAGTTTTTCAGGAAGTTCAATAGGGAATAGGGCGTAGGACGTAGTGCAAGCGCTTTGAACTGCAAGAATTTACACTTTCTTCGTACATAGAATACGGAAGGCAGTCTAGCGGAAGCTAGATATTTTACTTCATAACTTAATTTTTTTTTTTTTTTTTTGGAAAGTGAACTAATCCTTTAAACGCTTGTTTTTGGGGGGTCGACAGCTTATAAAAACTTAGTTCTGGTGTACAGCAAACAAGCTAAAAAACCCAGAACTACATTTTTTATAAGCTACCGAACTGTAAAAGCCAGTCTTCAAGGAGACAAAAATGGTTACAGGCAATAAGACGTGAAGCATGAACAGGAAGAATGGGTAAATTGTGCACTAAATACACTCAGCATATATACTTGTAAATATCAAAATTTTATCAAATAGTTCATATTAAGTAGTAAATATCAAAGTGGACGAATACCAATTGGCCTAAGCAACAGCTTGCTAACACACATCTAATATTAGCTTTCTAATAGCTAACTTGTCCCATCATTTTAGTAATCAACTGCACCCCTGCTTCCCTCTAACTTTCATAAAGCTGAGGCTATGTGCTTTGATTATTACACAAGTTAAGAGTTGAAGCTATCTAAGCTATGTGTTTTGATCTTTGTTAGGTAGGTTATATGATGCTGTTACCTGGTGATTCAGTCAAATAGTTGTAGATGTCAGGGTATTTCACGTTTGGGCCATTCAGTTGGATAATTTCTCCAACAAAAAGGAAGATAAGGAAAAGGAGCACTGACACAGACCAATTAATTTAGTTTCTCCATAACAAGAAACTAAGTAACGCAATTAGTTACTTTTTACGTATAACTTTTAAAAAAATAAAGTTTTGATTTTAATTACTGGATAAGGATTATTTTTAAATTATTTCGATTCTGAGTGATTAGCTAATGAATCATTCAGAGTGATTTGTGAACCGATTTGACTGATTCATTGAAAAGAACCGACTCATAAAAACAATTCACTTACAAATGAATTAAATGGCAGTACACGTCTCTCTTACCTGTCCAGGTGGAAGGCTGCAATTTCAGCATTGTGCCTCTCGAAGTCAGAGAAATAATACAGATTCACATTGGTCTCCTCATGTCGTTCCTGTCTTCAGTTGAATGAGAATGATCTTGAATTACATACTGTATCTGAGCTGCTTCACTGTTCCTTTACAATGTCTTATGGGTTGTTCAACAGATTCCACTGCACTGCATTGCCATTGTTTTTCATTGCATTTTCCAGTGTTTGACTGTTGCACATGACACAATGTTCCAAAAATGCACTTCTCAAGTTAAAAGTAGTTAATCTTTTTAAAAATGCATCTTTATACCTTGCATTTTTCATTCCACTTGCATTTTTTAATTTCACTGCTCTTAGTGTCATGCTTTTAAATACCGGTTGTGGCCATGTTCACACAAAACACATTTTTGCGTATAAAAAGCACAAATACATTTTTAACCTGAGCGGCACTGTGTTTTTTTAGACCACCATGTCATATGTGAAATGCTGCAAAAGACACGAGTGCAATGGTCAAACGTGTCTGTCTAGCACGTGTTCAAGAACAAAAACAACAGAAAAGGAGAACAGTGAAATGCAAAAACATGTTCTGTATGAACTGCCCCTTAGTTCTTAGTGTAAAGTGCTCTAAAAGTCTGTGGTTCAAATCAGAATTTCTCACTCATTATAGCACTGAATGATTTTAATAATTAATAAACAAATAGAAAATGTCTATCAATTAGTCACTTAAACTATCCTCATATACATACACAAATAGACAAATATAAGGATTTGTTGTACTAAGAGGCACATGCTTGAGTCTCACTTCATGGGTTTGAAGAGCGCCTTTCCATAATTACGAAATGACATCACCAACTTCAGCTGCGTCCCACCTGATTTTTGCACTGAAAAGTACCAAAAAAATGAGACTTTATATCTCAAAATTATAACTTTATTTCTCAAATGTAATTTTAACTTTATATCATTGCATCATTTGTTCTTATAATTTTAACTTTATTTCTCATAATTTAATTAATTTTTCATAAATGCAAAGTTCAGTTAATTCAAAACTCTTTCCTATCTATACGCTATCTTATTTATTTTCCAAGAGTTTGCTTTAGCCCTCCTCCTCCCCAGCACCACCTGTCTAGATGTTCTACAGAGCTTTTCCCTACATTACCTTCCTAATCCCTGTAATTCTGAGAATGTTTCAGCAGAAAACATCATACCAGCAGCAGCGATCTTGTCCGCCAAGATCAACTCCATTCTTATCAATAAAATGCTGCAAAATCTATTTTGTGATTTGTCATGGTTGAACTGTTCTTTTAAATCTTACAATGTGATTTTATTTTAAACTTTGTCTCACAAATACTGGGATTTGGAAACTTCCATGCACCTCTCATTCTCCTCCCTCCTTCTTTCTCATATAAAGGCCTTGCTTCGCAAAATTTAAGGTCACCTACCTGCACTGACAATGCGGTGGGATGCCAGTTGCTGAGTCAGCGCTGACAGATTGGGATCTTTGTGCTGATACATCTGCCAGCGAGATATACCAAGGTGAAACCGGAGCCAAGGCGGATGTGTCTCAGCACTGGCATTCCAGAGGATAGGATCATAGCCATCCTCATTAGCACTCAGCCTAAGAATGGGAATCACTTATGTGTTTTTGACTGTATAGTAGTTATAATTAAAGGTGCACCAAGTTATTATGTTTGTTTTAATGGCTGATATGGCAGGAGTCTTAAACTTTATACTGACATCTACAGGCCAGGATGCAGCATCACAAAAAAAAAAAAAAAAGAATGTTTTCATAGTGATTATCTTAATGCATCATTACTGAATCCTGAATCATTGAAAATTCACTAAAAATTCACTCACAAATGAATCATCACTATGATTTGAAAGTAGGTTATGTATATGTATATGTATGTATGTATGTGACCCGTGCTGGCAAAATAAGCCACAATGCGTACGGGCTAATTTCGAGCAACAGGCAAAACAAGTGAAAAATGTCAATTTTGGTCGAAATTGGAAGTTTTCACAAAAATTACTTCATTAAGCCCTTGTCTAACGATCCCAATGCTCCAAATAGTAATTAAATATATATATATTATTTATATAAATATATATAGCCTGGATTACAAGAACAAACAAATCCACATGTAGCAAAAAATACTGATGTCATAAAGTCCTCACCATTGCTGAGTGTTACGCTCTTCCTCTTTTCTTTTCGTTCTGACTTTTAGCAACCAATCACCATCAGGCACAGGTGGGGTAGGCATATTATACAGCGGGTGGGAGAACAGAGCCTCCAGTTTGGAAAGGTCATCTGCTGCACTGTCTATTTCCATTTTGTGGGTGACAGTTCCTGCAGCAGCCATTGTGTTTGCTGAAGTAGATGTATTCTGAATGAAGAAGCTGATGGAGGTCTGGATGTCAGGGTGCGAGCGGGGCTCACAAGAAGTGTGGTACATGGACAGGACAAGTGAAACCACAAGCAAATGCAGACTCAGGAAGACAATTAATAGCCACATACGCAAAGTCTGTAAACGTCGACGTGTGCATACTCGCATTGTACTGAAATGAGATAGCAAAGAGAATTAATTTCAAATCTACAGTCGTCCGTAATAAAGAATATAGAGCAAAACATACCCGGCTTCCAGTTTAAGGTGTTTTCGTCTCTGTCTGCCTGGACTAAAAGGAAGCTTGCATTGTCCTTTAGACCTTCATTCCTCTGTTTGCTCTCTTGCACTCCCTGTATCTCTAACATTACAAAGGAGAGGTGCCAGGTTAGGCTGATCTGAATGGACGTGTTTACTTTCCCCCCTGCAACGTCTAGCAGAGTGGTAGTGTATTCTCTACTCAGAAGAACATGTATTGACTGATAGGGGAAAGTGGGGTAAACTGTGCCACTTTTTAGAAAGTGGCACAGTTGTCCTATAGCCTCCTGCAACCCAAATTTTTTCACATCGGGAAAGAGACCATATGTGCCGCATTTTTAGTCCAGGAGCATCTTAAAGAGGTTTTTATAGTGATAATAAATGTTTGGGGGTTTGGCCATGAAAATATTAAATTAAATTTTTACATAGCTGACATTCATATCGAATTACCTATTATAATTTTTTATTTAATATTATTTATTAATTATTTATACATTTTTGTCAAATGTTTCAAATGCTCTATAATTCATATAATGCAAAACTATAATGATGTGGGGAGGATTTTTTTTTCTGTGTGCCAAGAAGCAAAAAGGCAAGGCAAGGACAAGATTAGACAAGAAACAATTTAATAACAAATTATCCCATTCCAACTGTATCCCAAATCAGACAGGACAACGCTAATATTATGATTGATGAAAATAATTTAAGTAATATTATCAAACATTATCCAAATAAAATGAAAAAAAAAGGTAATAAAATATTAATATTTTATTTTGTATTATAATATTTAATAATAGATTATCATGGTTTTCCGTTTTTATAAACATAAAAAAACAGATAGAAAAACAGAAATGTGGTTAATTTGTTGTCAATGCTAATATTAATAAAAAATAATGTATTTAATATTAATCTAAATTAAACTTAATAAAAAAAATATATTCTTCAAAAAATTAAATATTCAAACGTAATATATAAAAAATATTAATGTTAAAATAAAAATAAAACATTGAAAATTAAATAAAATATTAATATTTTATTTTGTATTATTCTTTTTTATTATTATTATTATAAAACAATTTGATTTTCCATTTTTATAAACATAAAAAATTGCATTCCTGATATAAAAAAGCGTGGCAAAAAATCGTTGGATGGACTGAACAAACTAAGGAATTATTATATAAAAGTTGCAGAAAATTCTAAAATGTTGTTCTTAGCTTCTTTTCCCCAATATTCCCTAGTGTCATATAGCTTTGACATAAAAATCGTTTTAACTGCCATATAGAGTAAAACACGAATTCTACTAAAAAGACCATTTCGAATCAGGTGAGACAGGTGCACAAATGCTCTTTTGGGTCTCATAATCTCACACTTTATATCTGATGGGGGACCTCCTCACCATGGCAACAGATTGGCATGTACATCTCTCAAGCACACATGCGCCCACATTAACCACATCTAATCGCGCCCCAGCAGATGAATAACCCGGAGAACACCACACACCGCCTGCTGCTTTTGTGATCAAATCTGCATGTTTGCTAATCATGGCATGCAATAAGAAATCAGATACACAGCAGAAGGGGAAGTGTATGGTGTGACTATGACAGATAGATAGATAGATAGATAGATAGATAGATAGATAGATAGATAGATAGATAGATAGATAGATAGATAGATAGATAGATAGATAGATAGATAGATAGATAGACACACAGAAGTGCATGTACACATACATAATTAGTTATCATTTTGTGTCCATCAGCGGATGGTCTTGTTTGTGAGGGTTGCTAAGTAACAGTTTTGAAATTAAGCTGACCAAAAGGGAATGCCAGAAGGCCAAATGTTTAAAGCAAATTTGTTTAGAGTGTGGGAGGCTGCTTAAAGCCTTTTCAAGAGTTTCATTAAGTGCTGCAGACCAAAACATTGACTGTGGTTTTATAATATGTCAGGCAAGAAGATGCATTTCACCATTTCAAGCTCACACAAAAGTGAAAATTCTTACAAACCCAAATTATACTTTTTTCTTTGCTGGGATGCAGAAAGAAATATGGGGTGAAATCAAATCAAATCAAAATTCACCATCTATTTTCTAAATGCATGCTATAGATCTTATTGTGAACAATTCATCTGTGCATAAAACATGTTTTTCTGGTATTACAGGATGTTATATTGGTGCCTGCAATTTTACAAATCATAACCGTATATTTCATTAAATGATATAACATTAATATACCAATCCTTGGTTATCAAAATCTTTCAGGCAGGAACTTCTGGAATTTCCTTTTACTGTTTTCATCATATATTATTTAGTAATTTATAGTTTTTACTTGCAAAAAACATAAATTTGGCAGTATTTTTTACAGTAAAATTATATACATTGTGCTAAACATTTGTTTTTTGTGTTCCACAGGAAAAAAAACTAATTGGAACAGCATGAAGTTTGTAAATGATGACAAAATTTGGTAAAGTATTACTTATTAAGCGTAATGTGCAATGCCTGATGCACAGGTAAATGTACTTTTGCTGTAGGTATGAATATTTATAAGTGAAAAAGGTGAGCAAAGAAAGGTTAATGTGTGTTTATGGATATGGAGGGCACAGTAACCTGACAGCAGGTCAGTGTGTGTGTGTGTGTGTGTGTAAACAGATGCTCTGAGCCAGATTTCTACACTCCCTTGTGCAATAATCTGTCAATAAAATGTGCCTCAACAACTCAACATTTGAACCCATGCTCTTTAAAACCACTTCCTTCCTTAATACATACATATAAATTATATGTATGTATGCCCATGACACAGGATGTGGTTTAAAGCAAAGGATCATGGTATTTTTCTCCACTGACTGCCATTTAAAAGCAGTGTTGGGGAAAGTTACTTTTAAAAATAATGTGTTACAATTAGTTTGAAAGGGAAATGACACATTCTACAGATTCCCTATAGGGATACGTGATGGGGAAAAAATGTGAGATGGGAGGAAAAGTTGAGGGGAAGTTACTTTTACAAGTAATGCATTACAATATTGCATTACTCCTTAAAAAAGTAACTAATTGCATTACTTAGTTACTTTTTATGGAAAGTACAAAAAAGAAACACAAATGTGATGTTTATCTAAAGTCATTTTTGAGTTTGTATTTCACTGTTTTTATTTATTTTGAGGAATACTGAATGTGTTTTTGTGCAAGTAAGATGAGTAAATGTATGCTCTCATTTATATAGCTTGCTTGTTTGTTTGTTTCTTAATAACAAAATAAGTACTATTTTTATCAAACGGAAAGGCGCTTTCACACCAAAAGTGAAATGAATAAGACACAAGCTAAAGGAAATGCAAAATTATACCTGTACAGTAGAGGGCGCAGCTTAAACGCAAATGTGCTACTTCCCTAAAGTCATTTTTGCTTATTAGTATGACTGAACTGGATGCATCAAAGCAAAGACATTGGTTAATAAATTGAAATTAAATAGTATTTAATAGTATTATTTAATAGTATATAAGTATATTTGTGTTATTTAACATATTTAATTATTTCAGGTTTGCAAAATATTCTGAGTTTGCATTTCACTGTTTTTATTCATATTGAGGAATACTGAATGTGTTTTTGTGCAAGCGAGATGAGTAAATGCACGTTCACATTTAGTTACTTGTAATGCATTACCCTAACACTGTTTTAAAAGTATATTTTGACTTAACATCCATGGAATGTTTCCATTCCACAAAAGGTTCTTGAGATTTTTAAGATGTTCTTCAAACTAAGAAAAAAAAAAAAGGTTCTTTTAACAACTGGTCACTGAAAGGTTCTTTGGGGAACAAAAAAAAGTTCTTTAATGGCATATGCTGCGAAAAATATTCCTTTAGAACTCCATTTTTAAGAGTGCAAGATAAAAAGGTACAAAAAGGTACAAAAGAGTTTCACTTCTAATGGGGTTTTATTACACAAGACAATGACATAATAGTCATTAATAAAAACAAATACACATTGCAGCTGTGCAAAATGTACAACTCTTATAAAATATCTGAAGTTTTGAAAACAGATCATACGTATTCACATATTCATTAAAAAATAGCATTTTGTCTTATAAAAATACTTTATCCTTCAGAAAAAAAAAAGTAAGGGATAGAAATGATAAGCAGGACGGACAGAAAGGAGACAGATGGAGAAAAAGAGATGGACAATAAAACCCACAGATGGCCTGCCAGCCAACTGTTAAAATGGAGATGAAAACATAAAATGCTACATTCAAGATAAAAAGTACAAAATGATGCACCCTGTTCAGTACAAATTAAATAAACAAACAATAAAGAAACATATATGCGTACTTGTGGCACATCCATTATTAAGTCAGAAAGCACATGAAAAGTGAGTTTGCCAGACAGTGTTTGAGTTAGGAACACTTCCATACGCACACCGCCAAACTTCCACCAAAGAACATGTAAAGAAGGTTCTTCACTTCGTGCGTAATTTCGAAACCAAAGCCCTCGCCAATCACCACATGCCAAGAGTTCCCAAACTTTTTATCCATCGACTCCTTAATCATTTTAGCAGCGCTCTGTTGAGAAAGAAAGAACCTTAAGAATAAAAAAATCCCAAAGGAGATCTTATTAATATCTCATCTGCTTCTCCTATATGGCAATGTGAGCTAACCTCATTATTAGTGGCAAACTTCTCGCACGCCGTAACGCAGAGCTCCATGGTCTCCACCCGCATCTCCTCAGACATATCTGTGTGCTGTGGAGGATATATATGTTGTGGGTCAATTTGACCCACATCGATACTTGGTGGTTTGATGTTTGTCTTTAAGTTTTGTGACTTTTTTGTCATTTAGGGTCATGAACATGCCTGCAAGTGTCAACACTGACTTGCTGTGGAATGTACATGCAAAATTTACATTACAATTATGATGTTTGCGGGGCAATTTGACAGACACAAAATAAAAAGCTTTTTTTGTTATGTCAGTTTCTCACATACTGTCTGAGGGTACTACTGACATAGAGCTGCATGATTCTGGATAAACTGAAACTATAAACTTTATCCCAGTACTTCTGTGATCATATGAATATTTGTTACACAGAAATAATGATGCTGTATGGTTGAAAAGACTTTGTGAAGCTGTTTAATACATATACATGACAACTGCTTTCTCTAGGTCAGTGGCAGCGCCGACGCACATTTGAATGTCCCGGTGTGATTCTGTCAAAGGTTTAATGGACACAGGACAATCACAGTCATTTAGGAATAAGATCACATGGGTGTTTGCGTCGAGATTGCGACCTTTTATAATTAATCAAGCAGCTCTAACTGACATTTACATTTGTTCATTTGGCAGATGATTTTATTCAAAGAAATGTGCACTGTGTTATGGGTGTACATTTTTATCAGGTAATGCATGTATCTTGCATTTCAAACTTTATGACACTCAATTGCAAGTTTACATCTCACAATTCAAAGAAACAAATTCAGAATTGTGACTTTTTCCTCAGAATTGCAAGTTTATATCTCACAATTTTGACAATTCTAAAAAATAATAAAATAAAACAGGTAATTGTGACCTTTTATCTCACAATTTTGACTTTTTTTTTGTCACAGTTATATCCCACAAATCAGATTTTTGTGCGATATTAACCAACAATTGCAAGCTAAAGTCAGAATTATGAGATATAAACTCACAATTCTGAGAAAAAAAATCAGAATTGTGAGAAATAAAATTGCAATTGTGGAAAAAAAATCAGAATTGTGAGATAAAAAAAAATCTCAATTACCTTTTTTTTCTCTATGGTGGAAAGAAGCTTCCATAGTTTATAATATTGATAACTTGTGACCATTTTTTAAAAAAAACTGTTTTAAAATTTTGATTTTATACATAAATTTTGTGTATATATATATATATATATATAATTTTTTTTATTATTATTATTTTTTTTACACATATTTTAATACACGTTAGATGTGATTTATCGATTTGACAGAACTGTAAATAAACATGAGAACAATTTATGTATTATATTATATTATATTCATACACACACACACAAAAGGCTAACCAGATTTTTGGTGGTTTTCAAAGTGATTTTTGGTGAATTGTATTTGACAAGCACCATAAAAATCATACCCAGAACCTTTATACAATGAGATCATCAAAATTTTAAATCCATTCAACAACAGTTTTTACCCTTATGAGAGGAAAGCTGTGTAGCCTCTTATAGTCTGCCTCGTCCTTCTTGCCATCAACTGTCTCTGCCATGACGTTTAGCTCTAGATGAGGAGACATGGAAGGTTTAAGATACCAGAAATCAGATCTAATGAATCTAAGATGGGTATGGGAAACTGTGGTATCATTAATACCATGGTACTTTGATATATACCATAGTACAGTAAATGTACTTCAAATAATACAATGGCATTTCTATTATAGGGTTAATTTCTATTGTAGGGTTCATGATATTACCATGGTACATTGTCCAAACAGCGTTAATACCATAGTACTTTTTGATAATATAAATGTTATATAAAAACATATTTTAAGGTGGTTACTAATAGTTCTGCATGCTCATAAAGCGATTATTAGCTTTGCTTTGGAAAACGGACAGTATAATATCAAGAAACCTGCTAGCTTGTTAGCATTGTTAGCTAACTTGAATGGCTAGGTCTCTAATTTTTGTTTCCTTTAAGTTTTTTTGGCTACCTAAGTATTTAAGGTTGCATATAAACTAACGCAGGGAGTGTGAAGAGACATTTACGTACCGTAATGAAAGGAAACTCAAGTTCTATGTGCTTAAACCGACGTCGCTAGGGAGACATGTCCACCATAGCAACCACTCCTCCGCGTCAGCTGTGCGCGTAACCCCGCCTCTCGCAAAGTGTAGCTCGTCGTGATTCGTTCGTGGGCGTGTCGTTAATTCGTTCAGCCAAGAACACGTCAAGCACCAATAATGAATTTTGCAAAAATGGTTTTCATTTATTCATTTTATTTCATATATTTTTCATTTATTTTCATCTATTGGGACAAAGCATGGAAAATTCACATTAAAGAAGTTTCCTAAAAATACCACATATAGAATTTATACAGTTAAAAATGTATTGGAGAAAAAAAGAAACAATTTTGCATTTGTTTTATTATCATTGCATTTGCTCAAGATTATTTTGGAAGGATTATTTTGGGAAGAATAAAAAAAACGGGGGTGTATGATATATTTGTGTAGGCCTATTTAATGTGCTTTTTCATTTGCAGAATGATATTTTGGAATGCAAAGATTATCAGCCTTCATTATGCAATTATTTATGTTATTATGAAGATACCAAATACATAATAAGATGACTCTTTGCAATCCACATTTCTAACATTTTATAGACTTTAAATTCTAAATAAAACATTTGGAACAAACTTAAAATAAAAAAAAGCACTGAAAACATGTAATGTTTTGCAGTAAAAGCACTGGATTGTAACATTTTGTCTGTCTTGTGGCATTGAATAATAAACAATGGTCATTTCATTGGTGTATTCTGGAAAAGGTTACTTTAAAACATTCAACGGACCACATCTGTTGTTTAAAGTCAGTGTGAATCAGAAGTTGCGATAGTCTTTTCTTCCCTAATGTGAGGTATATCAGAGTGAAACAGCTTTTCGAAAAAGAAAAATGTAGGGCGGGACTTGATTGTTGTCCATCGGGAATTGGTTGGATAGCTGGATGCTTGTGGTTTGCTATTGGTCGATCTCATGTGAGTGACAGGTTGTCCCGCCCTCACGCCAGTAAACATGTCATCAGAGAAGAGATGAGCTACAATAGGGAGGGGAAATTAATTTGATTAAAGATTATGAGGGCACATGAATTTAAAAAATAATAATAATGATGTGCACGGATAAATAATATATAAATACTGCGATATTCCATAAAAAAACAAGAATTGTCAACTTTCTTAATGACTTTAAAATATATAATACACAATATTACTTGCAAAAAAAAAATCATGTCTTATTGTTTTTTTGTTTGTTTGTTTTTTATAATTCACCCAAAAATGAATAATATGTTATCATTTACTTGCCTTAATGTCATTCCAAATGTTTAGGCTGCATATTGACAGTTTTTATCCACACAAGAAAATAATGATAGGATTTTTGTTGTAGTAGTTGTTGTTTGTTTTTTTTTGTTTTTGCAAACTATCTCTTTAAGCTTAGTATTTTATGAGCACAGACACCAACTGTGTCATGTCCCCATTTAACCCCACTTCATGATAAAAACTGCTGTCTAGATGCTGCATTGGTCTCACACTACATTCATCTTTGTTGTTTTCGCTCTCACTTTTTACTGACCTGCATTAAGCTGTAGATACATCTGTGCACAGCTGGTGATTTTGGCCCAGATAACTGTCACACGGATCTAAGACCTGTCAGCAAGAGTTTATATGTGTATAATTATATATACAGTATATATATATATATATATATATATATATATATATATATATTATTACCATTGTAAAAATTACCATACACTACTGCAATACTATAATTTTTTGTTAAATAATCACTTACTTGACCCAATAAAAACATTTTTAGTTCCCCATTTCAGTCAAATACAAGGCATGAATTAGAAATGCTATGTGGTTAAAAGTTAACAACAGAGAAACGTTACAACACTTTAATAAAGCTCAAGTGTGTGATTTTAAATACTGAATACTCATCCCAATTTAATATTCAGGGACAGCATTAAGCTAGCCATTTGTAGGTTCAGATATACAGTATGTAAATGCATTAGGATTTTGCGGCACAGCATTTGATCATCTAAAAGCTTTCCGTGAGTTTCTCAGACAGACCATGCTTTGATTCGTGGATTAGGGGATTTTCAGTTACTAGATAGATTTACCAAAAAAAGCAGGGGGAGGGGATAATCTAACCTCTGATTTGAGCAAGAATATAATGAGAGGTTAAGAATGGTACTTTATGAGAAGAGAAGAGAAGAGAAGAGAAGAGAAGAGAAGAGAAGAGAAGAGAAGAGAAGAGAAGAGAAGAGAAGAGAAGAGAAGAGAAGAGAAGAGAAGAGAAGAGAGACACTTACAGAGCAAGAGCGTTACTACCAAAAAAAAAGCACTTCATGAACATGTCTAACAAATGCTGCAGGGAACAAAAGCAGCTTTTGTACACCATCCTTGTCATTTTTTATTTATTTTTTTATGCGATTATGTTTTTTGTAAGGATGCCCAGCTGGCTTATTTGTGATTATTAAACTTTGAACATATTTGAAAAGATTAAATTAATTGATATGGCAATTATAGATATACAGTACAGTACAGTGGAGGAAATGCAGAGAGAGAAAAGGTTGCTAGTGGGAGAGAGAGGCAGCAGGGGTCAGTGTGATGGAGGGGGTGATTAACATACATCTATAATTCAGCAGCAGCATGAAGAAAACGAAAGAGAGGATGAGAATAACCAGGATTTGCACAGAATTGCATAGCAAAAAAACAAAACAAAAAAAACACTGATCCATTTATAATCCCATTGTGCATGTACAATATTATTTTATATACATATATATATATATATAATATTTTATGTTTTGTTTTGGATTGGTTTGAGGAGTAGTGGGTAATAATTAGTTTGATCAGTCATAAATTTGAGTATGTTTTTAGACCATCAGGGTGTTTTATGGTACAAAAGTCCTAGATAGATAGATAGATAGATTTTGCTGTTAATTTTCATGCCGTTTAAAAAGTAAACACATACATAAGTAAACAAGACAATGTACTCTCATATTTATTTTCTTCACCGTTTTTAATATTTTCATCCACATTTGTCACAATATCATTGTAGATCCTTTGTGGTGCATATATGAAGAAGCACTACACTGACATTACAGCTGATTATCAACCAATAGCAAGAGTCAAATAAACAGACAGGCACTTCCCTAAGCTTTTCTCTGTGATGGGGCAAGGAGGGCTATAGGTACAATGCAATGGTAACACACGACAAGATGCTAAATACTGTTTTACATTCATATTTTCATAGTGTGTGGGCTGCACATCAGATCTTTAAAATTTTGAGTGACGTTTAAGATACTGAGCCTCAAATAACACATTTTGGTTAAAATATTTTTGGTTCTCGCTGAGCCCGTGAGAGAAATTACATTGCAGAGTAAGGACCCATTTCACCAGATGACAAGAAAAATTTTAAGACATGTTATGATAAAGATAAAATGTTGTACACCTTTAAGTGCTGCCGGACGGAAATAACAGTTTATTACAAGGGAAGTGACCCTAAAGGACTGGTAATAAAAACAAGAAAGGAAAAGGCTGCTCTGGGAAAGAAGCGAAAGCTCAACTTTACACAAATAATGAAACAAGAGCAAGACAAGTGCTGTGAGAATGAGCCACATCCATCTTATTAGAAAAACATTCTCTATATCTGAAGGGACCACTGTGTGGTAATGCTTTGAGAAGAAGGGCATGAAATAACACAAGCAACACGAGACGCAAACAGGCCTTCGGCAGCAGCTCTATCCGAACTAATACAACCAAACACACAGACAAATCCCTTCCCTGCAGAAACGAACACTCAGTGAGAGTGTAGCTCTACGGTAAATACATTCTATACATAGACTGGGACCACGGCACAGCACACCTTTCAAGCCTTTTTTTGTCTTATTTACCACCTCCATAAAAAAAGGTATCAACCCATGGCCGTGTTTATTGCCGGGGATGGGAGCTCTGAATGCAGGGGTCCACGGGGTCCTTGACGGCCCCACCAAACACGTCCACATCTCGGTCTGTCCAGGGCACCACGTTCCCCAGCCGTGGTGATTCTGGGCAAGCCGCCAGAGCGGCCACTTCTGTTGGTGACAACACTCGGTCCCACAGGTTAAACAATGAAAGCTCCCCAACAAGAGCCTGGGATGCGTCAAACCGTCCACCAAGGGTGTCCTGCAGTGTAGCCAAGAAGAACCGAAGGGTTAAACGCAATGTTGCATCAAAAATAATTTGCAAAAATGATACCTTTAAGGGACAACACCTTGTCAAAGGGGTAGTACCCTCAAAGGCACACCTTTGTACCTTAACGACCCCTGAAGGATGCAAACAGTGTCAGGGAAAAAATTGCGAAAATTGTACCTTAAGCTTGTCACTGGTGCAGTACACTTAAATGGACAACTTTGTACCTTATCTACCCCTAAAAGGTGCATTTTAGTAGCTTAGTGTAGAAAAATGTACCCTTAAGGGTATTACTATGAACCTTTTAGGGGTGCAAAGATGTCCTTTTAAGGGTACTGCCCCATTGACAAGCTGTTGCACCCCTAAAGGTTACAATTTTTGCAATTTTTTTCGAGAGTGAAAGCGCACCTTTGAGGATGTATTAAGACTCTTCCAGAATTCACTGTCTTGCTCACCTGTTCCTGTCCCAATACCAAGATGCCCCCAGATTTGATTGGGTGCCATGCGGACAACCCTTCACCCCGTCCTCTCAACTTTCCACCTTGATATGCTTTCCAAACTCCATCCCGTAGGGTCCAACTCACACATATGTGCTGCCAGATGCCTTGGGGCAAAGACAGAGGCAGCTGTGCCACCTGTAAATGAAGGGAATGGTAGAGTCCATCAACTGTATTGTGCAAGGTTGCTTCGAATGGAAGGTGTAGTGGGTCTTACCTTATCATTGATAAGTAGTTCTGCAGGATTATGAATGCCCTGCAACAGGACAATTTCATTGGGTTGTTCCGGTACAGCATAGGAAAATGGTGTCCCAATCCCACTCTCGGCAGGCTTGAGCCATAGACAAACCGTGAAAGCGTACATCTCTGGAATATTCCGCCTGACAAGCCCATACATGTAGTTAGTCCGCACGGGGAAGGAAAGTTTATACCCTTGTGGGTAACTGTAATCTGTAAGACCTGAGAAGAAAAGATTAAGGGGATGATTTTAAAATGGAGAGGAAATTTCATCCCCTTTCCCCTGACTTTGACCCAACTCTCCTTACTCTGTTCAAGCTCTGCAATACGCTCTTGAAGGGTATTGAGTCCCTGGTCGATGTGCTGGTGGTGGCTCTGGGTCTCTTTGCGGAGGTTCTTCCTCTCCTTCTCCAACAGTCTAATCTTCTTTTCCAGCTCTCCCTCCAGATCCTCCACAGGCCTGCCAGGCTCACCCACCACTACGCTCCCCAATGTGCTCACAGTATGCTCAGTGTGGTTCATCGCTGCAGGGCCTATTTCCAACTGAGAGAGAATTATGCAAGAAGTCATTATTTCAAAACCTAATTTATCCTGTTCAGCATGTGTATCTGATTATATTAGATTCATGTGCATTACAAGAACTCAAAAGAATGATTTGTTCTTAAATTAGACATACTTTTTACATGAATTCTCATTCAAGGAGAGAGAGAGCTGATATCAACATTTTCAGTGAATAAAGTTGTAGATATCGTTCTGTTCCTCAAAAACCTATTATATGGTTTTAGATCTATCTTAAATACATAAATCTTATGGTTCTTTTACATCTTTTACTAATCCGTATTATTTTAGTAGTATTTATATAGCCTACTATTACAGTATTTATTAATATTTTGAAATAACTTATATTTTAAGTTTTTATTTAAATTTTACTTTTTGCAATTTTATGTTTGTCTTTTTTATAGTTTTTTTATATTTCTATATAACTTTAAATGTATTTACCTATTTCATTTAATTTGAGTAATTTTTATACTTCAACTTATTTTATTTCAGTAGGTGGCAAGTTTTTCCATAAAATATTTATTTATTAATTAATTCCAGCTTTATTAAAATTAACAAAAAAGATTTTTAAAAGTTTTAGTTAAAGTCTATATCACAACATCTACAATTCAGGTGTGATGGGGACAATGTTCCAGCTAGCTGAGAACCTGTACTATTCTCTCCTCCCTCATTATTTATGTATATGCCTTTCTACCCTGGAGATGAACAAGATGGAGGGGAAATGAATCACCTGCTAGGTGAGAAAGACAAACAGAGACATATACTGCAACATCTCCCCAAATCCCCAGCTCTTTAACATTTTGATGCATGTTTGCCTACAAGTTTCCCAAAACTAATTTCCCTCTATGGCACCAAATTCCTTTTCAGACTGAGAATTGTACTGTCAAGCCTTAAAGTGTTTCTTATTAATATTACCAACCTCCAACTTCTCTATGCGATCTTTGAGCTGAAGAATCGCTCTCTCCAGCTCCTCCACAGCCCGCGCCGTCTGCAGCTGCACCGCAACCGAGCTGCTCACATCATCCCCGGCCATGTGGCGCCGGTTGCTCGCCCATACTCCCATACTCCGCTCGTGCAGACTCCTTTCCTCCAGTCCGTTCTCACACTCCGTCAGCTTCCCGGTGAGCTCAGTGATGGTCCTCTGATCCATGAGGATTTGATCGTTCTGTTGCATGACGATCTGTCGGAGCTCCTCAGCTGTGGTGCGAAGGCTCCAGTCCTCCTCGTCGGCAAAAGGGTCATCGGCTTGTTGTCCCAAACCACTTGATTTGCAGTCACTGATGGGAACAGGGGTACAAATGAGTCGGTTGAGGGTGAACTGTTTGGGACTTGGCCCAGTCACGTCCCCAGTACTCAATTCATTGAGCGACGGCATCTCCAGGCCGATGTCCAATCCGCCTCCTTCATAAGAATCAGCACCATGGAGAGCTCCGAGCGGGCCGGCGTGCGCCACGGATCCAGGCAGCGGCTCCAAGAGCGAGAGCGAGCGGTTGTCGGAAAGCGCCTGGGGCGCGGCGGCCGATGATCGCGAGTACACGCTGGCTATGATGCAGATGACCGCGCCAAGAAAAGCCAGGAGGCCAGCGGAGACTAAAACCACGACGAACTTCATCGCGTCAATTGAGATTTACAATAAAACGCTGAATGTAGTTTTATGAGTGTTTAATAATTACTAAAGAAATGTAAACGATTTAACATTTAGCTTTCCTTATCAGAAGCAGGTCTGGATGAAATGAAGGTCGATCGCATCGGCTGTTTTTCCTCCGCTCTCAGCAGATGATGCTGTGCCTCCTCCTCTCTTGTTGCTAAGCGCCCCTTTGGCCGGTTTCTATGGCTACTGCGCGCGAGAGAGGGCGGTGAGAGACTGTGGTAAAAATGCGTGGTGTCACATTGATGTAAACACCTTTTGGTCTCTTCATCATCTATGAATAGGCTACTCTGGTAGAACATGCGAACATACTGAGATACTGAAAATGCAAATTAGGGCATAAACATTGTTAGCAAATTTTTTTTTTTTTTTTTCTTTGTGTAGCATTAAACAGTGCTGTATCCTGACGCATGTTAAAAAACAGTAACTTTATCAGCTACGGAAATGACAGTTTTGCCCATTAAACTCATCTAAACAGATCATCAACTAAACATTCCCTAAAGCAGGGCTCCAGAACCTTTTTCTAATCCCACATTATTACAGGTTGGTTATTCTAATGTGGGACAGCTCGATTTGTGATGGAGCACAGACAAAACGTTTTACTCTCAGTCTATTTTATTTATAGGTAGGCTACTTGAAAGGATTTTAGGATACACTTTATTTATACCTTTTAAGTTTACCCAATATATGCATTCAAAGGTTTGGAGTTGGCAAGATCTTTAAATCTTTTTGAAAGAAGTCTCTTCTGCTCACCAAGGCTGCATTTATGTGATCAAAAATACAGCAAAGACAGAAATATTGTGAAATATTATTAGTATAATGGTTTTCTATTTGAAAATGTCATTTTATTCCGGTGACGTTTAAGATGAATTACTCCAGTCTTCAGTGTCACATGATCTGAAATCATTCTAATATGCTGATTTGCTGCTCAATAAATATTTCTTATTATTATCAATGTTGAAAACTATTGAAAAATATTCGTGCTGCTTAATATTTTTGTGGAAACCGTAATACAACTTTTAGGGTTCTTTGATTATAAAGGTTCAAAAGAATAGCATTTTTTTGAAAAAGTCATTTCTACCCATTGTGCCCCATAAGAGCCATAGATAAGACCTACCTGGTTCCAAACATTAACCCATGTGGGCAGACCCCAAGAGGCCCCAAACTGGTGAAATTGACCAAAATCTTTAGAATCCTTCATATGCAAATATGCCAGTAAAGAAAACTTGCTCAGCCGAATATGTAAAATAAAGAATCCCAAAAGTAATATAAAATGTGTAAATAATTAAAAACGATCAAGTTAGCAAATTACACTGTGTATAAGCTTTGAAGATTTTTTTTGAAAGCATCATGTTTATCATGAGTTTACAATGGCAGAAAAATGTTTAAAATGACCTAAAATGTGAAATTATGTAATATGACCTAAAAATGCTAAATTATAAAATAAAACATTTTGCTTTCTGTATTTTTGTGCAATTTTTAAACCACAAATTAAATTTATTTCTCACAGTAATTTTTTTTAACCTAAAATCTTATTTTTAAAAAAAACATGCGTCATTAACAATCTGCTAAAATATCAATGCAGTGCATTGAAATTATAGAGATGCACAAACACAGTCCAATATGTTGACCACCTATCAATAAATATAAAACCTTTATTTATTGAAGTGGTTAAGGTATATCTTTAAAGACATATCTATGGGTGCAAAAAAAGAACAAACCATTACCAAAAAAAGAAAAAAATGATATCAGTCTTTTTATGACTCCAAATGTAAGCTGCTTCTTATTCACTCAATGTAGTTCTGCTTGTGTCATTAAAGCCATTAATGTTCAGTATAAATAAAAGAAATCTTCAGCTGCATCGAATCGCTGCATGAAAAATACTTTCTCCACAGAGAAAAACAAAGACATCCGCTTGTCTGGTCAGAAGTCCAGCCACTCAACCATGTAAACACAGTTAGATGGAGAGATTTCGCCCCCTTCATGACAGTCATCAAACACCTAGAAGAAAAAGAGTTAGCAAATTAAAACACATGATGTAATCAACTAAAACAATTTTTATGCTGTAGAGTTATTATTAGGGCTGTCAAGCAATTAAAATTATTGATCTAATTAATTACATGATGTGCTGTTTAATTAATCTAATCAATCGCAAATCAAATTTGGCTGAGAAGTTGCCCCCAAAAGATCATTTAAATTCATTATTGTATTAAATGAGAAAAGCATCAAAAATATTAAATTCTTTGATTCAACGAGGAATTTATTACACAAACTTTTAGGGTACAACAGCCATGATTTTTTTTCGGAAGCTGCATAAGAATTAGACTTTAGATACTGTATATTTATAAACGAAGGTCTTACAGGTTTGGAATGACATGAGGGTGAGTACTTAATAACATACTTAAGGACATTTTTGTCCCAATATCTTGAATTTTAGAAACATTCTAACTGCATTCTATAGACTCCATCACAAAGTGAGTTGTTGCCCTGCATCATGTTCATCACCAATCAACTGTATGAAATATAAAGATGATCTACATAGGTCTGGGGTGGGTGTTAAAATCATTTTAACATATAATTTTTTTCATAACTTATTAAGTTAGCATGTTAAATCTACAGCCCTAGTTTTTATTGAATTCTATTGATTCCTCTAAATATATAAACGTTACCGGACACAGTCCACATGGTGTTTTGACCAGGCCTGTGGGTTGAATTATGGGATTCACTCCCCTGTAGAGCTTCATCTGTCCATCGACACTCCCCACCGTCCCCTCTTTAGCAGCGATTATAGTCATCTCCACCTTGCCGTCAAAGATCAGTGTGTTTAGAATGGTCTCAATGTCCTCCATGGACAGATCTACCTGCACACAGGAACATAATGATATTAAAAACCTGTTCAGTTCACGTTTAATTACTCTGAATTATTAAAGATATTATTCCCACTCACTTTGCTGATGCCGAGCTCACAGATGTACTTCCACACTTCATGAGACGTGGCAAACGAGCTGTTTCTTTGCACCATGGGGCTCTGCTTACTGTCTCTCGCTGTTTCGGCCTAAAAACAAACACATTTCTATTAACTCTTTCACTGCCACTGACGGAATTTGCCATAATTTACGACACTACGCTTCCCCACCATTGACAGAATTTTTCCTTAATTTATGACAACGCTTCCTCCACCATTGACGGAATTTTTCCTTCAGTTATGACAATACTTTCCCCCCATTGACGAAATTTTTACTTCATTTACGACAACACTTCCTTGCCATTGACAAAATTCCCCCCAATTTAAGAATTTTCTGTCATTTACGACAGACCACTTCACCACCATTGAAGTCATTTTCCGTCATTTACGACACAACGCTTCCCCACCATTAACATTATTTTCCATCATTTATGCCACGATGCTTCACCGCCACTGAAAGAATTTTCCATAATTTACGTCACAACGCTTCCCTATGAATTTTCCGTCATTTGACACAATGCTTCCCCACCGTTGACAGAATTTTATGGCAATTCATGTTTTCACTGTTATACAGTAGGGAGCGCTATTAAGCATTTTTTAAAATAGTACAGAATCTACAGATCCCCAGGAGAAGCAAGCGATAAAAGCATTACTTAATCATATGTAAACTAACGCGATCATCAAACATTAATCAGCACATAAATCAAAACTACCTAACGTTAACAAATTAAACTGAGCCCAGGAAGAAGTACAGGACCGTGAAGCTTTGATGGACTCGATCTACCCGATATATGTTTTGATCATCGTTCTGAATCCCATGCGAACTTAGTCTTTTCTCAGTTTTTTTTTTGTTCAAAATGTTGTTTTTTTAATGAAACTTACCTACATTCAAGTGTTTATAAAAAAGAAATTAAATAAAAATAAAAAGTTTGTTTAAAAGCAGAGGCTCAGTTCTTTCATTTGATATATTATATGTTCAAAAATTCAAACAACAAAATATTCTGGGGGCCATGAAAGTTGTGTGAAAATGATTTTTTTTAAAAATGCTGCCACTGGTTGGCAACTTTTTTTTTAAAAAGCTGGTGGGGAAAGCATTAAAGGTCCCATGACATGCTGCTTTTTGGATGCTTTTATATAAGTCTAAGTGGTCCCTAGTACTGTATCTGAAGTGTCTTTCCCGAAATTCAGCCTTGGTGCAGAATTTCAGCCACTACGAGCCAGTCCCACAATGAGCTTTCCTTAGGATGTGCCATTTCTGTGTCTGTAGCTTTAAATGCTAATGAGGAGGAGAGAGGCGGGGCAAGGTGGAGGGTGGTTGTGTGGCCTTAACCAGCTTGCGGCCACGGTACCATGCGTTAATGTTGACACTGGATGTATCGCAATGGCTCGTAGACACGCAGTCTTTCAAGCTTTTCAGTTTGACCCAGAATCTGATCCGGATGGAGAAGCACCGGATGAAGAAGTTGCAACTCAGTGGCTACAGTGGCTCTTAGTTAGTTTGTTTGTTTTTGTATGCTGTTACAGTTATTATCATGTAGCTAATGCTAGCCTACGTTGTTGGCTTTTCATGTTGCTCTGATTTGCTTCGCTCGTTTGCAAGCCATGATGTCTCTCGAGGGAAAAAAATATTGCGCTCGCCTCGCACGGTAGTAGCTAATTTTCTCATGGGCAGGCAGAGCAGAGAAAAGGGGTGGTAACCTTTCCCCGTATGGCGACATGTAGGGAAGATTCCAGATTGGGCCATCTGAGCTTTCATTTTCTCAAAGGCGAAGCAGGATACCCAGGGCTCGGTTTACACCTATCGCCTTTTCTAGCCACTGGGGGACCATAGGAAGCCTAGGGGAACTCATATTAATGTTAAAAAACTTCAATGTGAAATTTTCATGCCATGGGACCTTTAAATTCAGAGTGTTAAACTTTCAAGATTTCAAGATTAGGAGGAATAAGAAATATTACAATCTAACCTTACTTTGCAGGAATTTAAAGCACTGTTGGTTGAGAACCTCAACAAACTCAGACTCAAAATCTTGATCGCTATACCAGGCGCCTCCTGTCACAGATCGGTCCGGCTGCAGGTTGTACAGCATGTAGACCTTCTTCTTAGAGGCCTGGATGGGACAAATCCAAGACTCTTCAATAGGTCTAAGGCAAATTAAACATTTTAAATGTCTAAATAATGTTTAGAGATTAACTCACAGCAACAGACTTCACCGCTTTGATGAGTTTCTTACTCTCAAGATTTTTGAGGATTTTATTGATTTCTGTGAGTGGAAGGTTACTCTTGTATCTAATATCTCTGCTCCAAATTCCTTTAGAAAGCAAAAAAAAAAAAAAAGCAATTAAAAATAAGTTCATCAATATCGACCAGTCACTTAATAAAACAATGCTACACACAAACAATAAAAAAATGCAGATTACCTTTATTTCCAGCATCCTCTATGATTTGGTAAACTAGTTTTTCTTGGTTATCAGAGCCTTTTACTTTACTGTGAAAAAATAAATACATAAATTATGAAATTTTAAATTTTAATGCCTACTATTTTTATTAAATTGCACATATTTGCAAATATATTCACTTTGTGTTTAGATTATATATATATAGTGAAAATTAAGATAAAAAACACTATATATCATTCAGCAAATTAAGATATGCTTGCATTTAAGGAGTCAAACCTTGCAGACTGAAGATCTTTAAGCCTGTATAAAAGGCCATTGCTGTTTCTGAGCAAGTCTAATTGACCCTGAGAACAAAAATGAAGAAACACACATGAGTATATAGAGCAGATACACATGTTTCATGCACTGTCAGCTGGAGCTGAACATCTCACCACAGACAGCAGTCTGTTGATGGCCGTGGCCCGCTGCTGCGCTTCAACATGCGGCATGTCATTCTGGATGACCTGGTCTGTGATCCCTTGTGGAAACTGCTGACACAGCTCTTTTATCCTTTAACAGAGGAAAAAAATAAATTACTTGAGCAATATCAACTACATTTCCCAACATTCTCTTGTAACACGACAAAAACACATTCCTTTGTTCTTAATGATGTTAAAAGTGATTTAAAAAAAATCTTGTTTCAGTTTGTACAAAATTAAAGATCAAAACTGAACATTTCATTCTGACCAAAATCAGTTAAACGCACGTAACTACGTTTTCGGAACTCGTACGTGAAGTCTTCGACGCAGAAAACTATGCAATGGGAAGAGATTTAGATGTATATCACAATGATTTTCATCTAAAAAATAATGATAAAGCATTAAAGCATAAGGCATAAAGCGTACGTTACTAAAAAAGCAAAAAGACCTCAACATTAAAAACATTCACATATTATTACCACGACGCTCATCTTCTGGTTCGAAGCTTGGTTCGTTTTGCCATAACAAGTAGTTACAATACAAATACTACAAAATAGCTTTGATGATAACTTTAATTGCTTCTGAAATCCATACACGTTGTCAAATGTTGTGTTAACAGGCCAAGACTCGCATGCGTAAGGATGTTAAAACTGCGCCGCACTCACCGATTCTCGATGTCTACAGGATCCGTTGACTCTTTTTTTACTTTAACTTCTGTCATTGTTCATGAGAAAGGAATTGCTTGAGGAGAAAGTCAAATGTCAATAATAATGCATTCAAATATCAATTTAAAGGTAAAGTAAAACGCTCGGCTGTAAAAAATCAACATGCACCCATTTCTTGCGGAGTTGTAGGCGGGGAGAGTTTACTGGTTGCCAGATCGCGTAAAATAAACACGCAGCCAGGTTATCAAATGCTAGCACAAATTAGGGACTCCCCTCTCTGGAATAAGAGAAAATGTGCAATTTTATCATAAAACCCGACTTTTTCTGGAATTAAGCCAACAAATCTCGCAAACGCGACTTACAGATAACAAAAAAAATAAAAGGAAGACATGGCAACACAGGCTGGCAGATTACAAAACAACTAAAAGGTTCATATCGCCACCTACTGTGCTGGAGAGTATGAGAAGATTTCATATAAACATTGGGTGTTGTTATTTATTCATTCGACATCATAGAAAGATTTTGTTGTTGTTGTTGTCGATTTTTTTTTTTTTTTTTTTTTTTTTTTTACTGTTTGTTTGGTATTATTGGTATTTTTCTCCTACTGATATGCATTTTAAATATAACTGAACCATATCAATAAATATAGTTTTTCATAGTTGATAGGTTGTCTGTTGCAAGGGTTTTCAATCTTTTAGATGCCATGGACACCCAAATTAGGATCATCCATTCATCCTGGTGCAAGTGACCCCATCCTAAAATTTTAAAGACTTATATTTAGTTTTTTGTATATTGTGAAAATATAATAATTATTAATACGCACTGCATTCATGTTTTAGCAGATTCCTAATGACACTTATCTTTTTTTCACAAAAATAATTCAATAAATCAGCACAGACCTAAAAAGGTTGACTTTGTGAGAGAAATTAAATGAAGCCTCAGTGTGTTTAATTAGTCATTGTCATGGCTGTAGATGCATAACTGGCCTGTAGGGGGAAGCACTGGCTCACACAAAATAAATATGAAATATTCAAATAAAATTTTGGTCAGTTTTGTATAGATTTTGCTTAAATATGGTGTATTTTCCACAATATTTTCGAGTAATTTGCTATGTAATTATTCGCATTTAACATCATTTTTAAAAAATATAATCGTTAGATGCGATTAATCGTGATAGTGACATCAGTTATTTAATAAATAAATAATAGTTTATTTTTTTAATTATTATAATTTACTATAATTTATTACTATGATTTATTTATATTAAATTAGTATTTTAATATAATTGGTATTTATATTAAATTACTTACCTTAATCTTTTTGTTATGTATTTATTTTATCTATTTATTTTAATCGTATTATTTATTTTTACACTGTTTTAGGACCCCCTAGCACTTGTGGCCCTCTGATTTTCCCCGGACCCCAATTCAAAAAACTCATGACAGAAAACACAGAAAAAAATTTATATGTAAACTGTGTGATCAGAATTTCTCTCCATCCAAAACTTATAAACATTGGTTATTTTACAGACATAATTCAAGAAGTTCAGTAGCGGAGAAGCATTCATTATTTTCAGACGCGTTTCCCATTTTTCTATGATGCAATACGAATGGACTGTATCACAAGTGCTGAGTCCCTTTAAGTGTGGGGGATAATTCCTTAAGAGGGCGGGGGAATCACGCATGCGTACTAGGCCACTCAGTTGCTATGGGATACGTGATGAATCAACAGCGCGTCCAGTGTTGAGTGTATCCTTACAGCGTCGTTGGATACAGCGTTTCACTCCGAGTATTCTCGAAACATCCATTTCGTATAGCTAAGGTCCGAGCTACTTTAAAATACACAAATAGGCAGTATAGTAGCGTTTGTAAGGTCATATTTTCTATAGCCTAATGTACTTCACCTATTATCCATGCTCTGATTTAAACAAATCGGTGGTAAAATATCCACAAATCTATTTTTTCTCCTATATTGCAGGTTCAAGAGTGCAAACATGACAGCAGGTTCAGTGGCAGCACCTCAAATAATTCCCATTCGCATGCCTCCTCCTGGTAAAGCCAAGCATGAGATTGACTCCTGCACTCCTGTTGAGATCAAATCAGGTGAGTCAGTGCGGTTTTAACACAAGCTCCTTCCTTGCTTGTTGATCTTTCATGTCATGTGATTCATACTGCACTACATATATCCCAGAATCCCCTGATGTGAGTGTGCTGTACACGCTGGACGGCAGTAAGCCAGAGGCGATGAAGAGGCTGGGCTCTGGTGGCAGCACTCTGAAGTTTACTGAACCTATTCGCTTACCTGTGGGGAAAGTGTCTGTGAGAGCAATGGCTGTCACCACGTAGGTACATTTTATGGTATGTTGTTTATAACTTGGCTGGGTGTTTCTTCAGCTACAGGCACTATTATGTCCAGGACCAGGGTTTGATTTTTATTAAAACTAACAGATTTCTTTTTGTTATATTTCGTACATTACATTAAAACATTTTACCATCCCTAACTAATGTCTTGAATGTATTTTTTTTATTGTCCAAAACCCTACGGAAACCCTAAGGGGACATGGTTACTGAAAAGATGAAATGGAAGGAAAAATGTTTTTTTCAAATCAAATATTTGACTTCTGTGTGTTGCGTTACCCTGGGAAACTTTAGGTTCCTTCACAAAATATGTGCATTCGCTTGTAAAAGTATTGCGTTTGCATTCCCTCACAAAACACTTGCGTCACCTCACAAAAGTATTGCAGTATCTAGAGAAATTTTGTATCTAGAAACGTATTGCTTTCCCCTGACAAACTTTGTGTTAGATCTCAAAAAGTCCTCTTTCAAAATATTACATCCCCCCCCCAACAAACTTAGCATTCGCTCGTAAAACATTTACGTTTCCTCACAAAAGTGTTGCGTTCTCTAGCAAAAGTATTGTGTTTCCCTGACAAACTTGGCATTTTTCCTTTCACCTCATATTACTTTCATCACAAACGTTTTGCAAGTGAACACAAAGTTTCTCTTCATGTGCAAAAGCATTGAAACCTCATTCTTTTTACCATCCTCATGTCCCTACAGTATGGAGCCCCTAAAGGGACATGGTGATGGGAAAAGCATTAGAAGAAAATGGAAAAAAAACTATATGTCAATGCTTTTGCATTTTCCGGCAAATGTTTCGCATTCCCCCAAGAACCTTTGCATTCGTTCGCAAAATGTTTGCGTTCTCCTGAGAAAGGTATCTTTTGCCAGCAAAACCTTTGAGTTACTTGCAAGTGAATGCAAACTTTCTCGGGGGAACACAAAACTTTTGCGAGAGAATGCAAAACCATTGAAACATAATTTCTCCCTCACATCTATTTCTTCCATCACCACCTAGATAGCAAGCAATGATCGAAATAATGTTTCGATCATTGCTTGATTTTTTTGAATCTTTTGTTGAAATTTCAACATTTTTTTAACATTAATTGAGGGTGCAAAAGTGATATTGATTCAATGCAGTTAACGTTGACACATTAACATTGATTTAACGTTATTTCAATCATTGCTTGCTATGTTCCTTTAAAGACCCCATACTACAGGGAGACATGTCAGACATGGCCCCTTTGGGGAAACACCCAGCAAAAAATTGTTCTTCAAATTGACCTAAATAAAGATCATTTGTAACGTAATGCAGAGATGGCAGACAGAGTGCTGTTGTCACCAAGGTTTTCATAGTGGAGCCACTTGCTTCAGATGAGGATCTGACTACGGACCATGAGGATGACACTTTGAAGAATAGCAGACTGATCAATGGCAAGGATGTCAGTTTTAAACCCATAATGGATTGTTTTTTCCATCATAATATTGCATGTATTTAAGAATATGTATTAAAAATATTACTTTATGTTGAACAGGATTCATTAAAGAATTTGAAGGGGAGCGAAAATGGAGCTGGTGTTTCCTCTATTAAATATTTAGGTAAAGCATTTGGTTCTAGTCAGCGTGCATTTGTCACAAATACACACACAAATTACAAAAAAGATTTTGCATAAACAAAATTTAGTCAAAAAGCCATTGTAATTTTTTTTGATTCTGACATTTTCATCATGACAGTTTCATTTTTCATTACTATAAAGCAAAATCATGAAAAATCCCATTCTCATTACTGTAAAAATTTTTATTAATTAGGATAAAATAAGTTCAGTGCAACAAATATTATCATAATACATATTTAAAAATTTTAAATTCATATATATATATATATATATTATTAATTGCACATTAATTATTATTTAACAAAAAAAAAATATATATATATATATATATTTTTTTTCCCTATATTCCAGTAATGAGAAAGATATTTTTCACATTTCAGTAGGCTATTTGGGGAAGGAGTTTCAATGCGTCATGTCATGAACTGACATGAAAACAATGTCACAATGCAATAAATTAATTAATAAATAAATATAGACGTCTATATTTTCTTTATGCAAAATATATATTTTATTTTTCTCTTTTAATTTTGGGGAGCAAGTTAGACCTGAACATTGCTTGGCAGTTTTAAAAATTATTTATAATTCATGATTTAAAAATATCTTTGTTAATTTCATACTCGGTTACACATCCTTTGACATTCTTCTCCATTTTTGCATTCTTTTATGTCAGATATTCCCAGTGGTGACTCTCGCAGAGCTCTGAAAGGCCCTCGATTCCTCTCACAGCGTCTCGGCCCCGGTTCATCTGCACGGTTGACAGTTGAAAACACACAAGTAAAGGTTTATGACATACACAAAACATTCTCCAACAACCCTCACTATGATGGTGATCAATGTCATCTCAAGCAGAAAACAGAAACAGAACACTTCCTGTTTAACGTTAACATTCCCAATCCCACCAGAGTCCAGATGTTGTGGAAAGTCCCTTAAGAAATTTGACAAGCACTCAGATATCACGGATCCAGAGAGAAACAGATTTCCTTAGGTAAGCAAGAGGGAGACATGTTATTTTGAGCACAAAATTATTATTTTATTGTTATTATGTATGTAAACCCTCCAGTTCTGCTCGCACCACTCCAAACAAGGTTTGAACCCGTGTTTCCAGCATGGGAGGCACACTAACCAGGACTCTAAAGACTGCAGCCTCTAGTGCGCCTCTTGAGGCCAGTGGAGTGAGGTTTACTTGCACAGCTCTTACTAGCTGGCCTCCTTTACACTCACCCCCTAAACCTTACTCCCATCCGGGTCACGGCACCAATGTAACCCCTCCGGTTCTTTCACCCTGCTCAGAGCAGGATTCAAACCGGAGTTTCTGGCATGGGCTAAGTGCACTAACAAGGACACTAAAGACTGCAGCCTCTAGTGTGCCTCTTGAGTGCCAGGGGAGTGAGGTTTACATGCACAGCTTTACTAAACTCACCCCTGAACCTCACTCCCATCTGGGTCACGGCACCAATGTAACCCTTATGGTTCTAGTTTTTTTTTGTTTTTGAAGTCTCGAATGCTCACCAAGGCTGTATTTATTTGATAAAAAATACAGTAAAAATGAATATTGTGAGATATTATTACAATTTAAAATAACTGTGATGCAAAGCTGAATTTTCAGCATCATTTCTCCAGTCTTCAGTGTCACACGATCTTTCAGAAATCATTCTAATATGCTGATTTGGTGCTCGATTATTAGAAAATATTATTGATGCTCAATTACTAATAAGGGTTTATATTATTATCAATGTTGAAATCTGTGATACATTTTTTTTTTTCAGGATTCTTTAATGAATAGAAAGTTCCAAAGAACAGCATTTATTTGAAATAGAAATCTTTTGTAATATTATAAATGCCATTACTGACACTTTTGATCAATTTTTTCTTTCTTTCTTGTTTATTTTATATTTATTTATTTATTTTATTTAAATCATACTTGCCCCAAACTTTTGAATGGTATTGTATCATGGTTTCCACAAAAATATTAAGCAGCACAACTGTTCTCATCATTGATAATAAATAAATGTTTCTTGAGTAGCAAATCAGCATATTAGAATTTATTTATTTATCATATATCTTTCTGAAGATGTCCAAAGTGCCTGAGTCATCGCCCTTCAGATCCTTTTGCCCAATTCTGTTTGCACTGTGGATCACCAGTGCCCCCAATACCTGGTCAAAGACTCCCCCCTACTGAAGGAGGACAGGTACATATTTTGTTACTAAACAATACCGTGATATTCAGATAATTGGTAATCATTTCCCAATAATATAAGTATTTGCTATGCTTTTTCACAGATGGGTCTATGTGTGCACTGTAAAACAATGGTGCCTCTTAATACAGCCACATGTGTGGTGTGCGAGTCTCCATTGGCTCAACAACTGCAGCCACAAGCTAGTCTGAAACTACAGGTAATATCTCTTTGTAGTGGATCACTCCTGAATCAATTAAATGTATTAATTAAACCGATTCAATATATTATATCACTATTATTCTAGGATAAGTTAATCTGTGGCTCGTGTGGGACAGGAAACCCCTCTCACATCACACATTGTGTCACTTGTGAATCTCAGCTGCTTGAGCAAACCTCAGTAAGAGCCCCACCTACCAGAAATCAGCATAGTCTGCCTTAGCCAATCAGAAGTCTGCTGAATCATTGCTAGGATTGTGATAGGACACTACAGTAGTTATAATGGTGTTTTATCATTCCACAGCCTGTTTTAAGTGGACAGAGAGCTGCACCTGTAACCAGTTCACTGGGCAAAATGGTCTCCTGCTCCAAGTGCAATAGAGTCAACCACTCGGATGCTCGATTCTGCGACTGGTGTGGGGCAAAGGTGACAAACTTGAACTGTTGAAGACCCATTTTTGCAGCCATTTGTAAATTCAGTGTGCGAGGCTTCCGGTGTCCTACGCTTACAGTTATTTTTAGCTGTGCAAAACTTCCCAGAAGGACTCAAATGCACCATATGCTGGTATGCTATTCCGAATTTAGCCTACGACTTGCTAATCTAAATGAATCGTAAATACATAAATAGGAAATACATCAAAATTGGAAAGTAACTGCGTCATAAAGCGGTTTCATGGGTTCTTTATGTCCTTTTCAGACTTTTTTTTACCAGACTATATTCATTGTACATTATAATTTGTAGATTTTTTAATCAAAATATCATTGTGTATATTTAACAAAGTTTGTATCATATAAACTAAATGCTGTGTGGTTTTGTGTTTACACTTGCAGCCCGGCCACAAAGCCAGCACTGTGACGTGTTCTCAGTGTGGAGCTAGCAGCCACCCATATGCTAATTACTGTGGTAGCTGTGGTGTCTTCCTGGATGGCCCACCCAGGACGCCCTCACAAGTAATCCAAGGACAGGACGCACAGGAAGCTGATCAGGTACAGCACACAGCCTGTTTGGTGCTCATAAAAACATACAGTATTATATCTTCCTCTCTCGCGCTCTTTTTCAGTCCTCAGCCACCTGGCAGGCAGTTCCTGTACCTGAATCTACAACTGTGCCTCCAGCTGCGGGTTCACGCATGTATGCAGATGCACAGACGCAAACAGTGGGTCTGTTTTTCCCATCCAACACTGAGCTGAAAAAACGGAGCCAACAGAGGGAGGCGGAGCTTAGCAGACGGGAACAGATGAGTGACAGGAAGCCCCTCCTCACTGCCATTAGTCCAGGTCGAGGTAAGCTACTGTACGATATGATACAATTTTTTTTACAACAAATAAATATGCATGACTTTTGTATTTGTTTTTATTGTATGTATAATTTAGGGTTCTGGAGGAAGCAGCTGGATCACATCTGCGCTCATCTGCGCAGTTACACTCAGAATAATAATGAGTTCAGAGCTCTGATTGGAGAACCTCGGCTGGGCAGAGTAGGACCACTAAAAATTATACATTTTAAATTTTTATTTAAATATAAATATAGAAATTTATTTACTTATACTACTATTATTGTTATTAATTTTATATACTTTTTATTGTTTTTGTTTTATTCCTGTATTGTGGGTATTTGCGTATCCTGAACATGTTGCGTTTTTGTCAATCTGCTCTCTAGATGATCTCTGCTGTTATTCAGGAGGACAGCTATGAAGTCAGTCTGCGCATCAATTTCATCTCTGCCTCACCAGAGGGATCCAGGGTTAGACACACTCCTGAGGGCTTTTATATTGAGTCTGAAGAATCTCTTGAGCACTGCATGTTTTTCTGCGTGTGTGATCATACATGTGTTGTTTTATTCCAGTCATCTTCTGCAGGACAGCAGAGCCGATCTGTGGCATCAGAGAGTCAGAACCTCAGTGCTGTGACAGAAGGCAGCCCGGGTACAAAAACATGTTTGGTTTTCTGTCATGATGGGGCATTTCCAGTGACTTGTACTGCTGTTATACTGATCTAATGATATTTTCTATTGCCTACTAAACTTTAAACAAATGTCATTAAGGGGCTGTTTACACAAGACCATTTTCAACTAAAAACAGGAAACTTTTTTGTGCTTTGGCTGTTTATTTACATGACAATGGTGTTTTGGGGGCCTGAAAATGAAAACGCGTTTCAAAGTTTTAAAAAAAACGATACAGTTATCATCTCTGTGTAAACTACAAAAACGTGAATTTGTGAAAACGGTGACTTCATGCGCATGCGTATTACACGTTCAGTCTATAGGCGCAAAGTATTTCTTTACAAAGTGACATCGCCACCTACTGGCCTGGCAGCAGAATACAGCGTTGACGTCTGTATGTGAAAAACGCAAAGGACAAACTTTTCCATTTTTTAGTACATCGTCATGTAAATGTGCCCTAAGTCATTGTATTATTTAGTATGTTTATAAAGGCATTTTATGAGGAGTCCTTTGACTGGCCCCATTTATTTCACAACTTAATCATGCAAGAGTAATATTAAAAAAATATTAATATTAAAACTTAACAATAGAATAATTTACAATAGTAAGAAAAAATGAAGCGTCATAATATATTTTTAATGAATATTAACCAAGTATTTGTTTCTCTTACTACTTTTTTGATACATTTATTATGTATTCATTAATAGAAAATGCTCAAAGTTATGATTATAATTACTTTCCTGTGTCAAATGTTATTTGTACAGAGAGTAACATTAACACCGCAGCATCCTCATCCAACAGAAAGAAGCAGAAAAAGATCTGGACATCAGACTCTACAGAAAAGCAGCCAGTCAGTATCACACACCCATATACTGACATAATAATCCTTTTTATTTATAAGACAAAGATTTCATCAGGATGGTTAATGTCTTTCTCAGGAGTCTAAAGACAGTCTTCTCCTAAAGGAGGTGGGGTCTGAGGGGCGGGGCCGGATCTCAATAGTGCAGCAGCTATTGGATGAGGTGAGGCTAAATAACCAATCACAGCACTCCAAACAACAGCAACGTTTTCAGATGACTAAAGATGTGGTCACATTTATCTAAAGGTGCGGTCACAAATACAGTAATTTCAATAGGAATCCACATAATAAGGGATTTTGAGAAAAAAAGTCACAATTACCAAAATTTGTAAATGAGTCTATATTTCCGAATTCTGATTTGTCCGCCCTGCAATTATGAGTTTATATCTAACAATTCTTAGGGAAAAAAAAAAAAGTCAGAATTGCAAGTTATAAAAGTCCAGCTTTACAACAGATCCATGGGGATCTCCCTATAGCTAGGGAGTAGCTGTATACATTTGCAAAAACGTGTGTTGTAAATGAGGGTGCATCTGCAGGGTGCCGATCCAGCATGTTTGGGAAGTGATGGGCGTCTTGCTCTGGTTGCTGCAGTGCTAAACGGGCATCATGATGTCATTCCTGTGCTGGTGCAGAGAGAAGCTGATGTTAACCAATCATCTGGACCGTGAGCTCGAAAACAAGCTTCAAGCTCCTTTTGATATATCCAGTAATAATCTGAGCTAAATTAATATTTTTATCATCTGTGTTGGTCGCAGGTTGAATAACACGGCCCTGCATGAGGCTGCAGCTCTGGGAAACGAAGGTGTGAAGAGCGTTGAGATACTCCTGGGGTGAGATTCACAAACATAAATGATGTTAAAGTTAAAAAGGCTTGTTTTAAAATATATCTTGATCTTGTATAGGTGTAACGCAAGTATCAGAAAGCAGAATGATCGTGGCCAGACGCCGTATGATATTGCTGTGGCCGCCGGAAGTAGCTCTGTGGTCTCTCTGATGGCAGCTCACATGGGACAGGGTCTGCTACAGCGCCACACCAAGGCCAGGAGCGTGTCTGGACTGGATACCTTCTCATGAGACAATGATTGTCTCATTGTCTCCTCTGATGAAGCAAGATAACTGTGTTCCGTTGTCTAATTTTTGCTCATCACATCAACAAACTACGCTATTAGTGTATCTACAGCGGTGGCAGCCAATGAGCATGAGGATTTTCTCAGACCCACACCATATACTGTATAATTAAAAAACACATGCTTACTGTACTCTTTCTACATACTGAATAGAAAACTATTATGAGTAGTCTTCATCTCATTTGAGTGTACACCATTCAGATGAATCTTCACAAAAAGACGATTTATTTCTTAATGTGTAGAACTTTTAAAATCATCACCTAATTAATGAATGCAAAATAAAAACCAACACAATATTGAACATTTAAATATTTAATTAACAGGTGGCCACATTTTTATAATTGTGTGTGCATACAAAAACGAGTGTTAAAAATAAACATTACTTTTTTAAACTACGAAAAAGAAATGTCACGCTGTGTATACAGAGAAACAATATATCCTTCGCTTTGGTTTAAACATCAAACCAAATATAAAATAGAATAGCATGTCATACTAAGCCTCAAACGGGAAGTAACGCAACAAATATGACTGTGAAAACACTAAAAACTCTCCCTGACTGACATTTCAGACTGTTTCCGGTTTGTGCTGTGCAGCATGTGACATCCTCAGCGGCGCAAGCGCAGGAAGAATGCGTGTCTGCACTCTTTGCTGTCCACCGGGTAGTATTTATCATAAAAGTCCAGGATGTACTCCTCTGTCTTGAAACCAAACTTCTGGTACAGCAGCATGGCAGGGTTGCTCGCCGATACATGTAGGGTCACATCTTTTCCCATACATGTCTACAGAGACGAGACAGAAAGAGATTCCTGTATCAACTAGGGCTGCACTACTTGGAGAAAAAAATCTAAGTGCAATTAAAAATGCACTAAAAATTATGAGATGCTCACATGTAAATGAACACACTGCAGTGCTTCACTCTGAAACACGCAGTGCATTTATTTATTCAATTAAATCACAGCCTAAACTAGTGTTGTCAAAAGTACTGACTTCAGTACCAAGTCGGTACTGATATTTAAAAAATGTGATGCTTTGAGCGCTGTTGAGCAAATTCTGATTGGTAAACACCTCTGATTAGTCACTGTGTTCATGTGCTCATCAGCTATGTCTGTGATTGGTTACAATGATCAACGCTTCAAAAACATGTTACCGAGTGCTTACACAGATACACAAAGGAGCGCTTCAAAAGGTCCGCCGATACTTTTAAACGCTCACACTTTTGCTTTCAAAACACTTCCAAATTCAAACACTTCTATGTGCTTTCAAACGCTCCTGTGCGTTGATCATTGTAGCCAATCACAGACATATCTGATGAGCGTGTCAACACAATGGCCAATCAGAGGTGTTTACGAATCTGCTCAACAACACTCAAAGTGTCACATTTTTAATATTTCAGTACCAACTTGGTATCGAAGTTGGTACTTTTGATAACACTACACGATTTCAGTTTCATTTAGATTAACTGTGCAGCCCTATCAACTGAAGCTAGTAAACACCATGTGGTTAATTGTGACTCACCTGAATGAGATGGTAAATCATGAATGTGGCGATACCAGCTCGCCTCCATTCAGGATGCACCAGCAGGAAGGAGATGTAGGCCTCGTTGTACTTCACATCCGGCACCATGAAGCCAAAACCGATTACAATTTTCTTGTAAAGCACCACTACGCTGAAGTCTGGGTACTGGAGGCACTCTGATAGGTCGATACCTGATGGGCAAAAGACCCCACTTTTATTCCTTCAGGAACTAGTTTTATCCAAAATCTGGACCTGACAAGAAGAAATGATGATTACCAGGCCAGAAGATGTCCTGACACATGGAGTTGACAGAAGGGATGTGATTGGGCCGTACGTAGCAGTAGTCTATAGGTGCGTCAGGTTCAGCAACCCAAGTCGGGTCCTTCCTGTGATGGTACGCACGGATCTCTGAGAGTAAACGCATCTTCATCGGCCGACTCTCGTAGTCTCGCCTACGCACAATAATACACATTATTAGAAACATACACAAAGCTACCAGGCAGGATTCTGTAAACATGGTCACTTGGTCAGTCATATGTTAATGTCCTCACAGCTCATAACCGTGACTCTTTTTGAACTAGTCGATTTTGCAGCTTAATTTTCATAAATTCTTTGAGTGGACTGAACTTTACAGCACATCAACTAGGGATGTATTTGTAATAGTGTTATCAAAAGTACCTGAAATTTAAAAAATGTGACACTTTGAGCACTGTTGAGCAGATTTGTAAACACCTCTGATTGGCCATTGTGTTCACACACTCACCATGTCTGTGTTTGGCTTCAATGATCAATGCTTCAAAAACATGTTGTAAATAGACATCTTTGACGCTCTTCACTGAGTGCTTACACAGATACACACGGGAGCTTTTGAAAGCAGGCGTCTATCAGCAGACCGGTCCGCTGATAGTTTCAAACACTCCTACTCCCACTTCCAAAACTCTTTCAAGAGGTGTTTACAAATCCGTTAAACAGCTCTCAAAGAGTCACATTTTTTTCAATTTCGACTTGGTACCGAAGTCGGTACTTTTGACAACACTCATTTTTTAAAAACCTTATAATTAAGAATATATAATTTTTTAAGGAAAAGTATTTTAAAAAATACACTACTGTTAATCTTTTTCTTTTTTTAAAAGATATTAATCCTTTTATTTAGCAAGCATGCATTAAACTGATCAAAAGTGACGGTGAAGACATTCATAATGTTACAAAATATTTCTAATTCAACAAAATACTGTTCTTTTAAACCTTCTGTTTATCAAAAAATATGAAGTAGCACAACAACATTGAAAATAATAATAAACGTTTATTGAGAAGCAAATCATATTAGAATTATTTCTGAAGGATCATGTGATGCTGAAAATGTAGCTTTGACATCACAGGAATAAACTCAATCTTAAATATTAAAATAAAAAACAGTTCTAATTATAATTAGAACTGTTTATAAACGTTTAGTTACAATAATTTTTCACAATTTTATTAGTTCTACTGTAGTTTTACCGCAACCAAGGTGAACATAAGAGACATTAAAAAAAATCTTACTGAGCCCAAACTTTTGAATGGTAGCATAAACTTATAACCTTAAAAGAATAAAAACAATAACATTATATATATTTAAAATAATAATTTAAATGGTTATATCTCTAAAAAAAAACATTGAAAAATCTGAGAAAAAAATATAATAAATAATGTGTATACTTATAGACTTAAGCCAATTCCAAAGTTTCTTTAGTATACTAAAAACTATGGATCTTTTTTTATGATGTACCTGTTTTGGGTCAAAACTGACCCGAATGCAATAGGAAAAAAGAAAAGAAAAAAATTCGAAATAAATGGTAGACTATTTCACAAACCTTAAGTATACAAAATTTGCAGTGGAAAGATTTGCCACTTTTTTCCCCTTTTATCTCATTCAAAAGAGCAAGAAAATCTGGTTGTACCTGATATATGGCTTGAGCACTCTGGACGTGTAGGGACTCTTGATGGTCTGATCCATGCAGGCATCAGAACCCATCAGCCTGTGCCAGAAGGACACTGTGGGCTGATAGAACCCTTTCCTTATGGACACTGTTGACTGAGGAACAAAACAAGACGTTTAAACGAGATTCTCATCAGAACGTACATTACATACTGTACACATTTTCTTATGGCTTACCTGAAAGCGATCGAGTATACGAAGGTCCTGGCTGGTGGTTCTGTATTTCTCCTCTCTGCTCGTCCTGTGGCTGGCCAAACCCCCTTGTGCCCCATACACACCCCCAACTAGGCTGAGTGTAGCACTCACGGCCTGATCCACATCCAGCAGGGGAAGCCCTCGCTCTCTTTTTGCCTGCCGCACGAGTAGCTTGCGATGCAGCCTTTTGGCCTGCGACGTGACGGCCAGCGCTTGCGGACAGGCCTCCAGTCTGTGGAGCAGCATGCGCTCCTCGTAAAGGCTGATGAACGTGTAACGAGGGGCGGGCAGAGACACGCAGCCCTCACCCTTATCCTGGAGAACCTTCCTCCGCTCTATACCGCGCCCCCGTCCCACCGGCAACAAGCCTTCGTCCTGGCCCTCGTCTTCCTCACCATCTCTGCCCCGCTCCTCGTCTTCACTCTCCAGTTCTTGTTTGATCAGCTCGGCCGGATGTAGCTTTTTCCTGACCATGATGGTGCCAGTGGCCAAAGGCATGCTGGGAGGGGGAATATACTCCATCCCGGGGTCGATAACACCCTCGGCATCCAATTCTTCATCGTCTGATGGAAAGTAATACAATGAATGAAGATGCCATGACTAAGTCTGTTTTTTACCAAACATATGTTTAAAATATCAATATATAAAACTACAAAACAAGGAGTGGTTGCTAAGACTAGGGTGTACTAGGGTGTTCTGGTTGGGCACTAGGGCATTGCTAGGGAACTAACTAGTGGTTACAAGTTCTAGGGTGCTCAGGGTGGTCATCAATAGGATGTTGTCATGTGACTGCAAGGGTGTTATGATCCCTTAAAGGTAACTCTATAGCCACGTTTCCACCTAAATTACACGGAACAATTTGTCCCAGGAACTTCCCCCAGACCTGTTGCTGTCTGCGTTTCTATCGCAGTCTGAAGTACCGTGAAGATTAGGTGTTTTAGTCTGATGACGTAGGACTGTGCGCGTCTTTCCAGTTCCTGCTGGATCTCGTCCTCCGCATATAAGCTTAATAAAGCCTGAACCTCGTTGTCGGCCTACCTCTAAAAGTACTACCTCGCATGCAGGGGGAAATTTTTACCCGGAACCTCATTTAGACCCTGGTCCCTGCGGTCGAAACACACAAGTATCACCAAACTCCCTAGTTCCTGGGGAAAGTTCTTGCGGTGAAAACACGGCTTTTCGCCCATCTTAGCATCAATCAAGTGGAAACTAAGTCTGATCATTTAGAAAAGTAACTATAAATAGGTGTTTGGTCAGTAAGCAAGTGCAGCATCTCACCATGGAACAGAGCTTGAGGGGGCATGACATCCGGGATGAGATCGGCCTCTGACAGCAGACTGGGCGTAGCAGAGTGTGAGGCGGGCGTTCCAGGGGCGGAGAAGTCGGGCGAAGGGGAGGGGGAGGGAGAGGTGAGCGGGGTTCTGTCCGACGAGCTAAGAGAGGAAAAGTCAATGACTTCACCCTTCTCCAGATACGGCTCAGACCGTCGCGCACGGCTGCCCAGTTTTACAGGTGTGGATGAGGCACTGCGGTCAAGAAACCCCGCCGCCTCCTTCTGTGCACGCCGGATCTCTTTTGCCTCCTGTGTTCGGGAACGCTTTTCTTTCAGCTGCATGGCGCTCTCCACTGGGTTCCGACTTCCACGTTTCCTCAAACCTTCCACAGTGATTATGGGGTCGAGAGACGGCTTTGACACAGCTGGAATAACAACATGCAGACCCCAAAATATTACATTTAAAATGAAGGAAAAATACTGCATTACAAAATCACAATTTAACTTGCAATGCACAGACATTAAAATTACAGATACCAATAAGGCGATAAATATTTTCATGTTATCGCAGTTATACTAAAATTCTATTTTATCTAAATAAATGAAAAATAAAACATGATTTGAAAATGAAAAAATGTCATTTTGGATTTGCTCAATCAATTTCAGTTGAGAAGTACGATAACCAATAAGGTACCGATATATTGAGTATCCCTACGTTTAAAGTCATCATGAAATGGAAAATCACCCTATGTTAATTTTTTTTTACCTTTTTTTTTGTCATAACTCGATGTTTCTGTAAAACGAAAAACTTCTCTCTGATGATGTATGCTGGACTTCTCCAATAATTTCCGCCACATACTTTTTTACCTTTTTTTAACAATTAACTGTAAGCTTGCATTCAGATCTGCCTCCTTCCAATCAACAACCGATGGACAAAACCAAGTCTCAACCTATATTTTTTCTTTTTAATAATCCTTCTCACCTGGACATACAATACAGAAAAAAATTATCTGTCACTACTTAAGTTAGATCGCGACTTGAATTTTTACATCGTAACATGAATTTTTAAAAACCTGAATCAGTTAACCATTATTTAAATTATGCTGAACTGAGGGACGGTCATTTTGATGAAAAATACTACTACCTTTGGCCTTAATTGAGGCCGCAGAGCTTTTCTCCCCTTCAGGCCGTAGAGTAGGTGGGCGGTTCTGGACTAGCTTCCACCAGCCGGGTTCTCCGAATTCCTGTGCACCGGAGCGGAAAAACGTTGGGCTGCCAACAGACAGACACCCTGCCACGGTGCTCCACCATGTGGACGTCTTCTTTCTGAGAATGTATAATCATAAAATGTAAACTTACTTGCCTTTAAAAATCAGGTTAGAGATTCTAAAACAAAGTATAAGGTAGTTCTGATGCTCAGTCTCACCTGGAACCAAGCAGGAAGGTCCAATGCCGACTAATAAATGCACAAATATCTTCCTTCCATCTGAAGTAACCTTGTCGTCCGGTGCCCTCTAAAGACAGGTTATACATGGCCAACATAACCACCTATAAACATAAAATCAAACAATTTAGAGACATTTTTTACTAGAATACAGAATCAAATTACTTGATAAATCTTATCTCATAAGTTTTTATTTGAATATTATGAGGTTTTTCATTTTTGTAATTCTATTTTGGGTATATACACAAAGTTTTTTTTGAGGACAGATGCTGATATGTGCTTTCAGGTACTTATGCCTAGCTAACTAAAAATTGCTCCCGAGTGTATACCTGCTGCCAGGTTAGCCTCATCCTCTCAAAACTCTCCTTCCCATCTTCCGCACAGTCTGAGCAGGTGAACTTGAAAAAATTGTCTCCTTTCAGGTAGCTGGGCTGCTCTCCACGTAGCTGGGCTGAACCATACAAGGAGAAAAATAAATGAAAGACAGTTCTGAGGCAAAGCACATTTTTTCAGACAATTCTTTATTGAGTCAACAAAGGCAGCACAAGTTGGACATCACATCCTAAACTGGTCACATATGGGTGTATCAGACATGTCGTCCCTTGTTAATGGTCTTCTCACCGGCCGGGATCCATTTGTGGCACTTGTCGCAGTAGAACGACATGTCCTCATTCCAGCTTCCCTCTCCGTCCTCACCGACGTCGCTGTTCAGAGAGTCTCCACTCTGGTCATGAGACAGATCCACAGATGCCTGGTCCTCAGATTCCACAATGAGGAGAGTTTCTCCCTCCACCTCGCCTTCCTCCAGGCCCTCAGACGCTGACGTACACGTGGTCTCCTCATCCTGTGCCGTGAGACCCCTCTGGTCCCCACTGTCCATTTTTCCACCTAATAGATAAGAGGAAGTGATTGGATAAAGGGCTCGACAATAAGGATTGTCCATTGGACTGAGACCAGCATGCAAGACACTTGGGACAGACAAAATTGTTTCAAATTTCCAATTTTTTAAGTCTTTTTTTAATCATTCAAGCGCAGGAAGATGCAAAAAAAGAGAACTTAATTCAGTACTCATGCACTGTATGAAGGTTTTCTGTGTGCATACAACCAAAGAAAAAAGCTAAGTACCGAACTGAATTCTCTTTTGCATCTTATCATGCTTAAATGGATAAATACACAAGAGTTAGCAAGTATCCTCGAAGTCTGTTATGTCTTAAGTGAATGTAAACCTTTAAGAAATCTGCTGCGGTCTCTGTTGTGCACTTTAATCAAAAGAAAATCACTCACTGATTTTGACTGAATACATTTTGTAGCTTTAATAAGGATTGATCTGTATTTAATTTATACACTGAAGACTATGCAGTGTTAGTTTAAAATTGATTACTTTATTCATATTCTTAGTATTTCTTACCTGTATACTACGGTTAGACATACCGTTAAAAAAAAAAAAACCTTAAATAATTAATTTATTACTTTTTTCATTTGTATCTTTGCTCTATCACATTATTTTGTTTATTTGTTCTTATTTTATTACTGACTGTTTTCTTGTCTTTAATAATGTTTGAACTTCTTATTAGCTATGCTAGTAGTTATTGCTGTGGTATAGAAATAGAGAATTGTGAAATTTCACTGGCATCTAAAATGTTGGTGTCATAACCTTATTTATTAGAATACAAGATCACATGGGTCAGAAACAACGAAAACAATAACATTTATTATTATTTATCAAATGTACGTTTTGTAAAGTTTTTTGGTGACAATGACTATTAGTTACCACAATTTACTATTGTAGAAACCGAGTTATTTCGTGAGAAAAACACAAGTAATAATTAATAATAATTTGTTGTACCAGTGTAACAAGTCGGTTTATGAACTGCTTGTCCCCGCCGTGTCAGCCTCTCGTCGTTGTCGCTCGGCCACGAGCTCTCTTGTCAGCTGGATCTGTTCCTCGAGAACGCGCAGGTTCTCGCGCTTCCGCTCCACGCGCTCCAGATCACGCAGTACTCCCTCGCGCAGCCTCTGCGAATGTGACAGATGATTTAACATATAAACTGCATATTTTATACTACTCAGATGTGACATTTGAAGTAAGCCCCTAATAATCAAAGGAAAACTACAAATATCTCCTCATTACAGTGGTAAGGTGTAACTGTGTTAAGTTTCTATAAATGTATCTGATATGAAGCAGTAGCTTAAACACACTTATAAACTGTAAAAACAGCAACTGCCAGAGTTGGAATAAAACGATTCCCTCTGAACAGAACATTTCAGCCAAAATACCTACCGTTACTGTAGTAAAATGTATACAATAATAAGTTATGTTTCTGCATTAAATAAAACAGTAAAAAACAATTGTCTTGCACATCTGTACTTATTTTGATTGCACACATACTGTTCAAACAGGTTAAACAAGAATGAATACTTCAATAACAGTGCCTCATAAAGGCATGGTGTTCATTTGGCTTGTAGGGCAAGAGTGTTTTTACCTGTCTGTCCCAGTTCTGCTTGATATGAACGCCTGCAACGGTGCTGATAGTGAGCACTATCGATAATCCCAAAACAACCTTAGAGGTCGTAGACATAGTTATGAAGCATTACTGTGAATAAAGCTACAGTAGGATAATAGATGGCTAGAGCACTTTGATAACAGAATGGAGCGGATTCCTTTGTGGTGGTTTCAAAAGGATATCAGGCGCTTTACTTCCGCCTACCGGCCAGGAGCGGCGATGTAGTCGAAGGTAGACAAGCTCACTGCGCATGCGCAGTATTCACAAACTCTCAAATAGTTGATCGGACTGTGAAATTGTTAGGATATTTTGCGCAATATTGAATTAAAAATATTTTTGTTTTCCAGTTTACAGTATAGCCTACAGTATTCCAATCCAACATAAACAAATATTTTAAGTAGCCTAACTATGTTATGAAATAATGACTGAAATTGTCAAAAAATATCATTAGTCACAAAAGAAATTGAAAGTCAAATATTTAGCTTTTTTTTTTTTTTTTTTTTTTTTTTTGCGATATATTCCACTAGTTGTATACTGCACATTTTAACAAATGTATAGGCCTATACAATTTGCATAATATGCACACTATAGCCTACATGCTGTGCAGAAATATGGTAATATGCTATTCCAAGCATAACTGTTGATTTGCAGTGACTGCATTTTACTGTTTATCTTTAGCACTACTTGCAATCTATAGTCCAGCATGTTTTTTTATCAACTTTTATCAAAAGTCACACATCTGGTGCAAAGACTGTTGATTATATAGGCTATTGATCTGTCACCAAACATCAATAAAAGGGCAGTGGGTTTGACTGAAGGTCTTCACTAATGTAAAAATGCAAAAGGGTTATTTTGTGAAATAACATCTTTGGTTCCTCACTTAGTTTTCCACTCATTCTTCATTTTTAATTTCCTCTCTTTCTCTCTTTTTGTCTTGCCCCAAGTCTGAATCCACATGTTAGGAGTCGTAATGTATTCTGCACATCATCTCCTCCCTCTCCTGCAGAAGTGAGTTGGACTCCTCAGTACACACAATGTACTGGACAGAACTCCAGTTTCTGAAGCATAGTGTGTGTGTGCATTATGAATGAGAATTTTTGTCTGACTTTATGCTGCTCAGATGAACAGCAAGGGTTGTGTACCATTCCAAACTAAGCTGAGAATCCCTTTTGAATCACTTTTCCTTATTGAACTGTGGGAGAAAACAGAATGCAGAATTCTAATTCATATGTGCGTTCAAGAAAGTAGAATTAAAACAGAATTAATTCAACTGTGTATTTCCAAAATTAAAGTGTAGTTTTTTTTTAGTATGAACCACCCATGAACATGTTACACTCTTGGCCTCTATGGTACCATGAAGAACCTTTAACATCCACGAAAACTGTTCTACTATGTTGTTTAACAATTCTTTAGTTCTTCACACTAAGAAAAAAAAATGGTTCTTTTAAGAACTGTTCACTGAAAGGTTCTTTGTAAAACACAAATTGGTTCTTCTATGGCATCGCTGTGAAAACCCTCTTTTTAATTTCATTGCACAGCATCTCAAATGTTAGTTCGATCATTCTGAAATGCCTGAGCCAAAGTCTGTCATCAGAATGAATTGATATAATGACCTCCCAGAACCGTTTCACGAACACCAGGCATCCGAATGCAAGATAACATTGTGTTTCGTCATTTATGATGGAGGAAAACAGTTACAGTGGCTTCCCCAATTGCAGCAACTTCCATTTTTATTACCGATATTTTGCTCCAATTTCCAAGTGACACTTTTGTTCTCTTGAACACATGGGATGGAAACGGTTCTTCATCTGAAAGTTTTGCGCACAAGTTAAATTTGCATCTTTGGATGGAAAGGCTCCAAAAAGGGGGATTTTGCCACAATGCAGAATAGAAGAACCATTTTTGGTTCCCCAAAGAACCTTTTTCTTACTTTGAAGAACATTTTTAAAATCTAAAACTTTTTCCAAAATAATCGTTTCCATCGTTTGATGTCAAAGGTTCTTCAAGTGAAGGAACCATAGATGCTGTTTTAATGTGGAAAATATGTATATGCGATAGTCAAAGCCTCAGAAGGATGAACATGCACATCTGGTGCTCAGAGTTCCTCAGCTGTGGGGTTGCCATAAAGGTTTGTTTTATGGAACACCCCTCGTCAGTGACAGCTAAAGCAAACATCCAGCTGTCCCAAACACGCTGTACTCCACCCCCTCACCTCTACTGCTCTGTAATTGTGCTTACCGCTGTTGGCAGATGTGGTTGTTCCCAAAAGCCATAAACTGCTGGGGCTCCAACAGGGATTTTGGAAGTGGAGAACCCTAAGCATGTTGCTTTGACACTTTCAATTTGCACTGTTCTAGCTTTGAACATGGGGAATTTTATCTGGGAAATGCTGCTGTTGTGTGTATTGGCACATTATAGTATTAACAGAAACAGGTATATGAGTGGCTAAAGTAATCCATTGTCTTAACTATTTGTGAGTTTATCAAAGGTTATCTTCAAGTTGAGTTAACTCACATTTTTAAGGCAGCAGGTGAACTTTCATTTCTAAGTTTAGCCAGCTGAAAATGTTTTACAGTGATGACTGGCTCCTATCTCATCATTTTTTCGGTTCGTCTCATGCTGTTTCGATGTGCCGCCCCATCAGCACACCTTGAAAGTGAAGTAGACTTATCAGCTGGGTGCTATCAGCAGCATCCTGTAAGAAATCAGCATGGGAATAAATGTCTTGGTACTAAGTAAACAGATTCCCTGGCTGTTTGTTTATCTGTAGACTATCCATTTCTTCATCAGGTCTGGAAATGATGTGTGAACCTCCTCCCTCCAGATGAGCTACAATGTTTTACCTTGCCTCACTTTAAACAGTTTCTGAGAAAAAAAAACATTCTGTGTTCGTGTGAGTGGGTGGATGTGTACAGTGTTAACAGTGTTTTAGATGTATCTTCAAATGCTCAATGAACTTTGGAGCAAAGCTTTGGGTGAACATGAACTGATACAAGGTTTAAATGGAAGAGATCACCTCATCAAATACATAATTTGGTTAACTGCACATCAATAAGCTATATGTTTAAACCCGTAGCAAAAACAGTGCAGATGAGTTGCGCAATGAAGTTTGTTCAGATCTTTAACCTTAAGTATGTGGAATAATAGTTGCACCTTAGAAAGCACCACTTATAATAATCATACAAACATTACAAATATCGTAGAAGTTTGTTAGCAAATACTTTAATCCTTAGCAAACAGACGGCAGCCAAGGACCCCACTTGTTTACTTAATGAATAACTGGGGTAAAACATGCTTTTTGGGAAGAGTAGGCTCATGCATGAGTACTATTGATTTAGCACTCAGCGTTAACTGTAGTTATCTCAGATTACTGAAAGTCTTTCCAGAGCTAATAATTACATCACCTACACATGTTTGAGAGGAAAACATTGTCATTTAAGCTTTATTCAACCTGACAGGGAAAAGATAAGTTTTTCAATTGCTAGCTGGGGGTGGGGGGTATGGGGGTACTCTTGGACTTACATTGAAGAAGGGAACTGAGAGTTACCCCCATTGATAATCATTGACCTGGGTCAAACTATATTTGACTTACTTTCAGGCAAATACATGTCAAGGACATGATCACTAAAGTCTTTCAGACTGAGAGAAAAAAAAAAAAAAAAACTGTGGGCAATTCTCCCATTATGGAGGCAACTATGTTAGGGAAGAATTATTAATAATAATGTTTGATTATGAATATACTACATAAATATACTGATGCGTCTATTCTGCATTAACAAAAACAGACGTAGAAAAATATTCACTTGAGTAAAAAGTGTGACTAGCCCGGTGTTTCTGACATCAAATTACCACAACACTAACTGTACTATGATACCACTAAAGTACGTTTGAAATTGATTACTTTAATGCTTAAATAATGCCTTTGAAGTATTACATTCGCTGTTTTATGTTTATATTTTGAATAATTTTATCATTCGACGTCCTACCGCATACTCACAGTCCTCTACGCTTCCCACTGTTTGCTTTTGGATACTACGCGTGACGCGGTTGGTTTAAAGGGCTTTGATTGACAGGCGTTTATCCAATCAGATGTCAGCATCAAGTCGCGTATAAGCTCCTGAAGCGGGCGCTGAGCCAACTCGCAAAAAGTGCCACGACTCCAAAAGTCAGCGGCGATTCTTTATCACTGTGAGTTTGAACGCAGGTAAGCGCACGCTTTTTATCACTCTGAAGTGTTTTTTTCACCACCAATGCGGTTGCTATATTATTTGGCATGACAGTCTGACAAACTGTTTTGTTGAAATACTGCTTGTTTAGGTTGTATTTGAAAATGATTTGTATTCTCAGATAGTTTGAACTTGTGTATTTTAGCAATCTAATTCAAAGCATGTTTCCTCTGCTCGAGAGTACGTGTCCTTACTGATGCTTTCATTGACTTTGCCACTTTATAGTTTTAGCCTTTCTGTCTTGTGCTTACTGGCTTTGTACCGTTTTGAGTAGCGGTATTGTTTGTTTTGTGTCTTTTACATTTGATTTATTATGCTTTTAGAGTTTGGGGATGCTTCATCAAACATAGGGGTTTTAATAATTTTAAAATTAGCCAAAAGTTAATTGTATCGTCCTAAAAAGTAATGAATGAATAATGTTAATAATCATCCAAAATGTCTATTTACTTTCACTTTTTACAAATTTTACATTTGCCTTTTTTTGTAATCAGTATTAAAATGTTTAATATTCTCTGATTTTTTTTTTTTCCAGGAGAAAGCTAAAGATAAAAAAAAACAAACAAAAAACCCTAAACTTTTCAGAGTATATCAAAGCAAAGAAATATAATATAAGGGGATAAATGAAGGAGAAATAACCATATGGCAAAGTTCCCAGAAATACTTTTTAAAGAAAATTCTTCCAGCCGTTATTATGTAACGTTGGCGACGTTGCTGAAAGGGTTAATGTCCAACATAGGAAAGCAGCCCCCTTTCACTCAAAAGTGGAGTGTGTGTCCTGCATATAGGAGCTCTGCATTTCCTGTGTCTTCTGTTTGTCACATGGATCCATATTAGGATAGCTAGCCACATCAATCATTTTAAGAAAAATATTCGCAAGAAATAGGCTTTTGTGATTAAAAGAAGACTTTAGGAGAAGGTTTAAAATGGTAAAGGAAAAGAAAAAGTATTTGTTTATTTTTTTGATTACAGCTAGGCTAGATCTGAGGGGTTCATGACCACATTTCATGTTTGTTTGTTTTTTTTTTACTAACAAACCAGAAGCATTACCATGATTTTAGATATGCACCATGATAATACTACAGAGTTCTTTGAAGTACCCCATAAATACCATGGTAATTATTCAGTACAAGTACTGTGGAATTACCATCTGATATCACTGTGCCATCACTAGTCATATTTCTTTTTTGTAATGGGTTGCTTTAGGCTATTCACTAAAAAGCAAAGCAGTGCATATGTTATAATGCATATGCTGTTAAGAGTATTTCATTCAAGCCCAATCAGTACTCCCCCATTACCTGAGTGCCTCGGGCAGATATTTAGAGACCCCCTCTCTAGAAATTCCAGGCAAGAGTTTCACTGGCTAGTACAAACGTGAGGTTGGGGGAAGGTTATTTTGGTCTGGTGCACACAGACCTGTCCCCTAGAAACTGCATGTATGCCCCTCTCTGTTTGTGTGAGGGAATGCTGAAGAGTGTGGTCTCAGCGGGGTGTTGCATAACATGAACTCTAGTGGGCAAAGATTTGGAGGTGCTGTTTTCAGTGAAAATAACTCTCCTTTTTTCAAAATTTGCAAGAGGGAGAGATTTTTCACACTATCTCAAGGCATCATTTTTTTTCTGACATCCACTCAGTCAGCACTCTGCAATAAAGGGTCTTTTTTTTTATTATTTATTTATCTTTTTTGCACCCTCATGGAAGCTGAATACATGACCAGTCAAATAAATAATAAACGACCAAGCAGAATAAATGATTTACAGGTGAGAGTAGGGTATGACTTTCAGTAACTGAAAGCTTTTGTTTTCTCAATGCTGCATCCACGCATACAGGTGGCAGTATAAAGTCCTAGACCACAGTTGTATTGGCGAACGAAACATTAACAAAACTTTAGTGTATTTTTAATGTGAAAACATTCTAAAAAAGAACATCTTTCAAAACATTGTGCATTTATTAAAGACATCTATGATTGGATAGGAGTTATTAATTAGGGCATTTTATGCAGTGGTTCTATGGTATGTCAGACTACAACTTCTTGTGTAAAATGTTCAGAGAATGTTGTTGTCCATTAGCATTGAATAGTCCTTGTTTGCACATCTGAGTATAGCCTTTTTCTTACAAGGTACTGATGGCTTTTGTACTTTTGTAGGATCAGGATTAAGAGGGACAGGACTGAGCAAAGATGGATGTGTACGACCCTCAAACTCTGGGAATTGTTGTGTTTGGTGGCTTCATGGTGTTCTCTGCCATTGGCATTACGCTCGTTTCAACTTTTTCCATGAAGGAGACATCTTACGAAGAAGCCCTGGCCAAACAACGGCAAGACTCAGGCAAGACCCAACCCCAGCGCTCTGACAAGAAGAAAAAGCCATCTGAAAAGAAAAGCAAGGCCAAGAAGAAGGAGGACAAGCCAAATGGGAACCTTCCAGAATCTGAGCCTGAGCCCGAGACCATCCCTGAACCTCTGGTAGAGAACAGTGAGCCCAAAGCATTACCCCAAGTTGAACCAGAACCCCAACCTGAACCTGTTCCTGTTCCCAAGCCTGAACCTGAAGTTAAGCCCAAGCCAGTTGTACCTGAACCAGCTCCTAAGATTGTTGAGTGTGCTGCCCCTCCCACTGTAAGTGCTGTGGTGGCTCCACTTGCTTCTTCCCCAAAAGAGAAGAAAAAGAAGAAGGTGGCCAAGGTGGAACCAGCTCCCATCAAGCCTGTGGCGGTCCCAGAAGTTGTAGTCAAGGTGGAACCAGTGGCTGCAGAGGTGGCGGTGAAAGCAGCAGTTGCTCCTGAGGTTGCTGCTCCCCCTAAAGCTGAAGAACCCAAAACTGAAGCTCCAACCAAGAAGAAGTCTAAGAAGAAGGCTGAGCCAGGTGAGTCTCCTTGGTCATATTAATCTAGGATGGTTGTAATAGTAGTGGTTCAGACTTGCACTACTCACAATACCCTCATCAGTCCATCCTAATTTTGAGTTTCTTTGAAGTGGTTTCTGTGGAAACGGTCGATGTCCCCCAGCCGTCACCATATAAAACTCTGGTCTCCAGTCTGAATAGTGCTTCGCTCAGTGAATCTGAGACACACAAACTTTTTGAGATCATCAGCAAGAAGGCAGGAAAAGACTCCTGGCAACTGGTACGAAGTCTACACCTAATGAACTCCTCAAACTGTTAGTACTTCTTCTATTAGCACTCATGTCTCTTTCCTTCTCTCATTGGCAGGCATCTCAGAAGGGTGACCCCTTGGCGGCATTGAAGAAGCAGCTGGAAGAGAAGGAAAAGCAGTTGACCGCTGAGCAGGGCAACATAGCTGCAGCCAAAAACCGTGTCCGAGAGCTTACCAAGGTAACGCATGCCAACACATAAAATACTTTTACATAAAAGTAAACCAAATGAACTAGTTTTTACTCATGAGTGACTGTTAAAAAATCTTTTTGTTGGTCCTGGAGCAATGTTCAGTGATGAACTGGCCATCCATCCAGGGTGTTTCCTGTTCATTACCATTATAAAGCTTGGTAGAGCCAGGATATTTTTAAATATATCTCTAATTGTGTTCATCTCAAAGAAGATAGTTATATACACCTAGGATGGCTTAAGGGTGAGTAAATCATGGGATAATGTACATTTTTGGGTGAACTATCCCTTTAACTACTGTAAAATCAGATATGATTGTTTGAGAACACCCCACCCTAAGCACCTAATTCTAACCCTTTCCTGATCTCTCAAATTTGATTGCTTGGTAGATACGTTGATCAGGAACATGTTCTATTTGTAAAAATGTCATTAACCCTGAGGGTCTAGGTCGTGAACTATATCTCTGACTCTCACTGCTCTGGCCAATAGGAGCTGAGCTCTGCAAAGAACAAGATGACATCCGTAGAGACCCGTATGAGCTCTGAGCTGAGCGCCCGTGGCCAGGAGATTGCAGCTCTACAGGCTCTTATGCAGACTTCCTACCAGGAGCACATCAACGAAAAACAACAGCTCAACAGCAAGGTCACAAATCACTAGTCTCTCACACTTACCCTCTCACTATGCTGTGTTGTATGTTGTTAGGTTATTAAATGTGTTGTTTATGTGTGTTTCCACAGATCCAAAGCCTGCAAGAGCAGTTGGAGAATGGACCGAATGCTCAACTGGCCCGTCTGCAGCAAGAGAACTCTATTCTCAGAGATGCCCTCAATCAAGCCACTAGCCAGGCTGAAAGCAGGTATTACGCACCGTCCCTTTATAACCCTCACAGTGTAACCGATGAAGTATCAATATTTTGGGTTAACCCTTTCCACCCCTCTAAGGACATGAATACCAACACCAATGGTGATAATGTTGTTTATTATAAGCACACACTAATAACGCTTTAAATTAGAGAGAATTCTGATTGGCTGTCAATGTTATGTCATTCATCAGCTGGAAAAAGTCACTCTGAAAGCTACACACATTAAACCTGCCTCCAGGCATAAAATGTCTTATCTAACCATTTCTTTTATGTGAATCTGTGGCTTTTTCACATGCACAGGCAGAATGCAGAGTTGGCAAAGCTGCGTCAGGATTGTGTGCGCCTAAACCGTGAGCTGAATGAGCGCACCGCTTCTCAGCATGCTGAGGAAGAGCGCAGGAAGACTCTTGAAACCAAGATGGCCGCTACTGAAGAACAGCTAGCGCAAACACAAGTATGCCCTGATTGCTGACCTCTTTCCTTTTATCTCATCTCTCTGAGGTCTTTGTACCATGACAATTCTGTTACCCTAGATAGGAATTTCGCCATATACGTATCCTTTAAAAGCAAAGCAATCTGTCTTTGATTTCTCTCAGGACATTTTGTCTGTTTGTGTGTGGGTGGGTTGTTTTTTTTGTTTTGTTTTTTTAGGGGGTTTTTTTTAGGGGGATTTTTCCCCAGCTTAGCTATGCGAGAAATGTAAACCCCTGTGGTTAAAACTCCCATGTTGAATGCTTGGCAATAATACATTCTTTGATATTAAAGGGACTGTTCGCCAAAAATGAAAATTCTGTCAATTTACATTTGTTGTTCCAAACCTGCATGACTTGCGTTATTGTATACAATGAAAGTAAATGGTAAACCATAATTTTATCAGGTTCCAAAAAAGGACAAAAAAAGCGCTATATTCTAAGTGAATCTGTACAATTGCTTGGAATTTTAGATCAATTTTGGTTTCTTGCGCAAAGTATTATATGGCTGTATTGAACTACTTTTAGGGTGCTGTTTTAGAGTGACCATTCCTTTGTCTGTGTTTAGGCGTCTCGTGTGGAAGCAGAGCAGGCCCTGCAGCAGAAGTTGGATCGAGTCTGTGAAGAACTCCATGAGGCTCAGCATGGCAGCACCACCCTACAGGCTCAAGTAGACGCAGCAAAAGAGCAAACCAAGACCCTTACTGGTCAGTACACTCAAACAAACACATCTTATTTCACTCTATATGTATTTCCCTCAATTCCCAAATGGAAAAGTGAGTTGTAAAAAAAAAAAAAAAAAAAAACATTTAAAGGGGCTATATTCTATTTGTAGCATTTTATGTTTTTGTACCTTTTAAGACAGAAATTACATCTGTTTACAGAACTCCAGGAGTGTATGCGTGTTACAGAAAAAGAGCTGAAAGACAGATGTGAAGAGCTGGAGATATTGAGAGCACAGATGTCTCAGACACAACAGGTTACTGAGGAAAAGCCCTCTGTGGAAACAGAAGCAACAGTAAAGCCTGAGATTCAGGTACAAATATTTGGCACTGTGATCTAGTTGTCAATAAAATGCACTGTACTACATGTAACTTTTGGAAACAAATAATACTATTCCCATCCCTTTTTTTTTTTTTTTTTTTTTTTTTTTTTGATGTGTAGAAGATCAACTGCGAGGAGGTTGAACAGTTGAGGAGCAGGTATTGTGAACTGTTTGGATTCATATAATTAAGTTACTACATTTAGTTTAATTTTTATATTTAAAGTTTAATGGTAATGTGTGTGTCTTGGAACATTATTACTTCCTGATAATGTATTCCTAAAACTATCCCTATCCATAACTTTTCCCTAAAATCAGAGGGAAATGTGTGAATAACACTGATGTAGAAGCACCTAACCCTGGTTCTAAGTCTAAACTTGACATAAACCGTAAACTTGTCCCCCAATTCTTATTGGTTAATTGGAATGTTATTTCAGGATCAACAAAGATGTTGATCCAGAAACATGTTGTACTTGGTGAAATCACATTCACAGTGTTTTGATATACTATGTGCAGCCTGAAAGAGAGGGAAGACCAGCTGACATCACTGGAGGCGGAGCTTAATCAGCTAAAGGAGGAGCTTGACACAGTAAAGAGAGCTCAGGCTGAGGAAACTCAGAATAGGTACTTGCTTTATTTAAAACTGATGAATTAATCCTCAGACTAAGATGGATTCTATCACACCCGTTGCTACTAGGACTTCAGTTGTCTGAATGTGCCACTCTGGTGTCTCATCTAAACATGGGCTCGTTTTTCAGGGTAAATGAGGCGGACACAGAACGGAGGGAATACATAGCTGAGATCGACCAACTTAAAACTAGGTATACAATATAGCTGATGCTTTCTTTTAAGTATATTTTGTAGATATTTTGGATTAAAAAAAATGTTTTTCTCACTATCCATTAGTCTGAAAGAAAAGGAAGATTTGGTGGCATCTCTACAGGCTCAGCTGGAGAAGATGGAAAGCGTGAGTGGAGCATATTATGACTTATTAATATTTGCATACAATGTGAATTGGTTTATAATTTTATATGTAATCCACAGGCTGATACTGTTGAAGCTGAGCCGCCGTTTGAGAAGTAAGAGAAATTTCTTTTGACAAACCCCCCCCCCCCCCCCCCCACCACCACCACCACCACCACCACCACCACCATGGATGATTCTGATAATGACTGCCTTTTGTTTTTGTGTCTGTCAGTCTGGAGAAGGATGCACACATGATCTCACTGGAGGAGGAACTTCAACAGCTTAAAGAAGAGATGGAGCGAGTGAAGGCCAAGAGCAATGTGAGTTCATCTCTACCTTACCTGTCCATCCATATGTATTCAACCTGTCCATACTGTATCTACATCTAACTATCTTACTGTTCTACCTATGTATTTGTCCATTTTTTTTCTACCTATGTATTTGTCCATTTTTATCTACCCAGCCCATCCATCCATCCATCCATATCTAACCAATTCGTCCATATATACTTACTCATCTGTCTACATCTACCTGTCCATATATCTAACTGCCTCAAATCTATCCAACCTGTCTGTCCATGCCTACCTACATATCTGCCTATATCTACAAAGCCTGTCTGACCATATCTACCCAACCCATTCAAATATATCTACTCATCCATCCACATCCACACACTGTCTGACCATATCTAGCCTACGTTTACATCCATCTACCAAACCTGTCCATATCTACCTACTGTTATATCTGAACTTATTTGTCCATCCTTATCTAACTACCATCTACTCAACTTGTCTGTCCATATATATATACACCCACTGATCATCCATACCTACTTGCCCATCCATGCATATCTGCCCAACCCATTTCTCCATATCTAACCTTCTCGTCCATCCATGTCGATTACCTGAGTTCCTATTTAAAGAGTTAGTTCACCAAAAAATGAAAAATATCCCATAATTTACTCACCCTCAAGCCATCCTAGGTGTATATGTCTTTATTCTTTCAGTCAAACACAATTGGAGTTATATTAAAAAAATATCCTGGCTCTTCCAAGCTTTATAATGAAAGTGAATGGTACCATTTTTCTTTTTTTGAAGCCCAAACAAGTGCATCCATCCATCATAAGTCATCCATATGGATCCAGGAGGTTAATAAAGGCCTTGTGAAGCAAAGCTATGCATTTTTGTAAGAAAAATATTCATATTTATAACTTTATAAACTATAATAACTGGCTTCCGGTAATGGTCGTATGCGAGTCTAGTTCCAGTTGAAGAGTAAAATCTGACCCAACGCAGAACATATTGACGAACACGGAAGTGCAGAGGATAGAGCAAAACAAAACCCCGGTCATGAATTTGAAGTCTAAAATGAGAATTTTAAAGAGAAATGTCGGAGGAGCTTGAGTTTGTTGTCCAGCCCTATTTGTTTGAACTGCGAGAGGCGTCTACTCTCACTAAAGCTTATTCTCCTCCTGCGTCCTACGTCATACGCCAGAACTTGACTCTCACGTGAACGCGATTGCAGTTTATAAAGTTATAATTATTTTTCTTACAAAACCCATCGCTTCGCTTCAGAAGGCCTCTATTAACACCCTAGAGCCGGATTACTTTGTGGATTACTTTTATGACGGATTGATGTGTTTTGTTTTTGTTTTTGGGCTTAAAAAAATGGCACCATTCACTCCCATTATAAAGCTGATTGTGTTTGGCTGAAAGAAGTCATATACACTACTGTAGGATGGCTTGAGGGTGAGTAAATTATAGGATAATCTTAATTTTTGGGCGAAACTATGCCTTTTAACTACTTGTCTATCTATCCCTCAATCCATTCATCTCTTAACTCCCCATCCATCCACATCTTATTGTGGTGTGTTCAGGAACTGCGAGATAAAAACTATGCTGCAGTGGAGGCCCTAGCTGCTGCTGAGAGGCTGAGTGAAGAAAGACTGAGCCAAGCCAAGGCCGCACAGGTAAACCTGATTAAAAACACGCACTGTATAAACATGCACTTACTTGTATATCTACACAATACACACAAACCATGATAAATAATGTTCATTATCATCAAAATGCTGTAGTTGGCTAAGACTATTAAACATTTCGTGGTATAATTTAATTTAGTGATCAAAGGTGTGTGTGTGTGTGTGTGTGTGTGTGTGTGTATAGAGTGAAGTTGAGCAGCAGCTGAGCTCTTTCCAGACAGACACCAGAAATGCTTTCCAGGCGCTCTTCCCTCACATCAGCATAGAAATGCATCAGGTTAGAATTCCCGTTTCTTTTTCTTTTCTTGTGTGCAAAGTAAACCTGTGAATAACTTTAGAGCACAGGTAATTTAATATAAAATTAAATTGTGTGTGTGTGTGTAATATTATTTTATTTTTATTATTTGCCATGAACACATGTATGTTGTAGACAAACTGGCTGGAAACAGTCACACATGAAGCACAGACGACACTGACACAAAATCAGCAGAGTCCAGCAGAACAGCAGCACATAACGTCAAGCTCAGATGTGACGGTGAGAGATCATCTCTATGGACACACCTGCAATGCATGGTTTTTCTCTTCTCATGTCTCATGTT